>CM059427.1:147962091-148498376 GCA_030390025.1 Squalus acanthias | reverse complement strand
CATTTGCAAACATGGGGTCATCTTTCATGTGTCGCAGATGACGCCCAGCTCTATCTCTCCACCACCTCACTATCAGCCCATCCACTGCTTGTATTGTCAGGCTGCTTATCTGATATCCAGTCTTAGATGAGCTGAAATTTCATTCTGCTAAATATTGGGAGACTGAAGCCATCATCTTCAGCTCCTGTACCCTCACTAATGATTCCATCCCCCACCACAGCCGTTGTCTCAGGCTGCACCAGACTGTTTGCAATCTCAGTGTCCTATTTGACCCCGAGCTGATCTTTTGACCCCCCATGCTCTCCATTACAAAGACTGCCTACTTCCATCTCTACAACGTTGTCGTCTCTGTCCCTGCCTCAGCCCATCTCCCACTAAAACCCTGATTCATGCCTTTCTTATCTCCGGACTCGACTATGCCAATGCTCTCCTGGCCAGCCTCTCTTTGTAAACTTCAGCTCGTCCAAAACTCTGCTGCCTGTATCCTATCCCACACCAGGTCGAACTTACCTATCACTCCTGTCATCTCTCATCTACATTGAGTCCTGGTCCCCCCAATGTCTCCAAATTTAAAGTTTTCATTCTTGTGTTTAAATCCCTTCATGGCTTCATCCTGCCCTATCTCTCTAACCTCCTCCAGCCCTAGAATCCACCCGCCTCCCCCACCACACCCCGAACTCAAGGTGACATTCATCCCGCTCTCATTTTAGGAAAGAAGTGAGCCTGAGTACAAAATTTGCTCATGACGGCTTTTTCACTAAAAATAATAGTTAGGAGAATTTTGACCCCTATGTTATTGTGGATTACTTCTTCTTGACTATTTACTGTAGCACTCTGAATATTATTCAATTGTACCTAAAGAAGAATGGAGTCACTTGTTGAAGCTAGTCTTAATATAGTATTGCTTCTTGGCTCAAAATAATACTGACTGCTCATTGTAACCATCTGAGTTAATTGTAGACTGAAAGGATATCTATGACTTCCAAAGTAATGATGGTAATTAAGGTTAACGGTCTGACTGGTGCACAGCGGTAAAGGGATCGCAATGTTTCAGATTGTTCATTAATCCTCTAATCCACAAATATTTCCTTTTATAAGATCATTTTTCCCAGAGTTGTTCCCAATGAAATCTATTGATTTTTCCATTGACCTCTTCAGTGTGATGCTATATTCAGGCTGTAAAGTCTATATAATGCTCAATACATTCTCATCTATAAACTAAACATGTTACATGTGTGGACATTCTGCTGAGAGACTTTAGCGTAAGATTATAACATTTCATATTGAACAAGCTTCTGGTTTGCATGTATACAGGTAGCAACGTTTACTCCGATATAAATCTATTACAAATTTCAGTTATAGTATTATAAAAGACGAATGCTTCTAAATTGCATGCCTCAACTTGTCTTAACAGCCCGTACTAATTTAATTCTATGGATTAATATGCACTTTATGTGGATTAAATGGAGTTTAAAAAAAAAAATGATGTAATGTCTAATCATGTCTATCAGCATGTCCCAAAGTGCTTCACATCCAATAAATTATATATTTTTAAGTGTAGTTATGTGTGTAAATTTGGGAGCTAATTTTTACACAGCAAGGTCCCACAAACAACAAAGTCGATGAATGACTAGTTAGCTGATTCCTGGAGGTATTAATTAAACGAGGAATGCTGGCTGGGACACCGAGAGAACGTCCTACTCTTCTTCAAATCGCATCATAGGAATTTTTTTCTTGCACTTCAACCTCCAGAATTATCTGAGTTTAGCATCTCATCAGAAGGTGGCACCTCTGACAGTGCAGTATTCCCTCAGTATTGCACTGAAATGTCAACCTAGATTATGCGCTTAAGTCCTTGAGTAGAGATTGAACCAAAACCTTCCAACTGAACAGCAAAAGTGCTACCAATTGAGCCAAGCAGATACTTAATTATCCACTTGAAAACTGGCGAATCTCAGGCCCGCGATTTCGCCTTCCGAGGCGGGTTCGGGGCGGCCTCGGTGGCAGGGTACAACCCCGCTGTTGGCTCCATCCCGTTCTGTGAAAAGAATTTTACGCTGATTGAGCTTGTTAAGCCCGCCCAGCACATTTCCCGGCAAATTGAAGGAAGCGGGTCTGATGATGCCACTTGATGATGCGTCATCAGCCGGTTTCCTTAAAGGGACCATGTGCAAATTGTTTTAGACAGTTCTGCTGTCAGTGTTCTACAGCATTGAGGTGCTGCAAACACTGACAAGCACTGCACAGAGGTGCACGGCTGCACCCAGGCTCTCTCATGACTCCCTCCATATGCTTATGGAGGGAGTCACAGCACGCAGAAAGGTCCTCTTCCCTTCCCATAGGTGGAAGAGACCTCCCCAAGAGATCAACACATCCTGGTTGTACATCGCATAGGAGGGCACAAGTAGGGATGTCGTCAGGAGGACCAGGCTGCAGTGGTGCAAACCTTTCAATGATCTCAGTAGTTCACGAAACGTTACAGCAAAGCCACATTCAACCTCATCCTGCTGTGCCACTCATCACATCCTCATCACTCTGCCTTTCCTACCCTACTCCTGCACATCCTTATTCACACCAACTTACCTTGCACCTCCACCCATCCCTCTCTCTCTACATTATCACATCCCCATCTCACTAGCCACCCCTCACACTCACCCTCATCCTAGTCCAATCATACCAACTAACAGCACACATGGGTGGGCACTTGGGTGTTTTAGCCAATGTTCATGTGAAGTTTCTGTTAATGTGCTGTCAAACATTGAAATCTTTATTTTCAACACCTTGCGTTCTTGGATAGATCTGTGTGCACCTTTGGAATGGCTTAGTGAGTTGCAGTGAATGGTGAGACTTAACGGTACCCCCCACAATGGTCATGACAGCCGGTTCCCTACCCACTGTCAAAAAAAAACCATTTTCCCAGTCGACCCGCCTCCAAACGCCCTCGCTGACCCCCCGAAAAATTCCCCCCTCAGTGTTTGCTGAAATTGAAAGTGTTCAGAATATTTTCACTTTAGTTGCTATTAGCTCTGATTGTCTTTTTTGCCTTGTGCCTTCTGACTCACAGGAAAGTATGGGTAGCAGAAGCTATCAAGAAGTATGTGACGTGTTCTCTTTGCTAAAGAGTTAGTATCAGCTGCAAACAACCATATAAAATAGAAGTATAAAAGGAAAATACAATAATACTGTTCCACTGCAGACCTGATAATAATTCTGCACCAACATTTCAGTAACTTATATTTGAAGCTAGTAACTCGTCTCTTATTCAATATTAGAAATGTACAAAAATCGTGTTGCAGATGTTCTGTAATCGAGACTGTGCAGCCACTTTAAAGCACAAAGGATATTCAGCACATCCCAGAAATAGAATCATACCCATTTGTTTTTTATCTTCAAATTTCACTTAATCTAGTTCAAACAGCCATTCAATTCACACAAAGCCGAACGCAAGTCGTTCAAACATGTTGCTTTGAATCGTTTTATTTTTGTTCTACACACACCCAAATGTAGTCGTAGATTTGATTATTCTAAAAAGCGCAACGTACCATGATATTCTATAACTTAAGTGTTCTGTTTCAGCCATCCTTATCTAAATGAGAATTTAAATGCTGCAGTCAACTTATGCTGGTAATACTCACAGGGAAGCTCCTATTTAAAGGCTGGTTCCCTACAAGCATATGGAGTTCTGCACATGATGTATGCATACATATTTTTGTGATTATGAGCCCCAGGAACCTATCATTCATGGCAGCTAAAAATGTGTAATTTGGTCAAGTCATGCACGAGCTGGTTGCCCGCTGTGAGTTTGTATACAGACACCTTTGTGAACCTTTTTTTTTCTATTTCCTGAGCATGAGAAGACCTTATTTTATGAACTCGAGTTATTATATTGCTGAATGACCACTGTGCCCTCATTTATTGCCTCCAATTATTTTGCATCAATCCATCTCTTTAGGAAGGCCATATTTTAATAGGACAGTCAGGTTGGATAGTATGAAGTCTTTCTGGCTTTTTTCAAGTAAATATTTGGTAGTGATAATACCATAATGATTAATTTATTTAGGTGCCACAATATTTGACATATACTGTGCTGAAATAATAGTTGTTCACATCTCTTGCACTAATGGCAAAACCTTTCCATTTATTCTGCAAGGTCAGATTTAATATTTATTAATATCATTATTTGTTCTGTGGGACTCTGGCATAAAAATTATGAATCTTTTAGTCCATAAAAACAAAAATAAAATTGGCTGGGCTGAAGTTACAGCCGTGGGAAGCGCCCCGTTTTCGCCCAACCTGCAAAATTGGCCCGTGCCCCCTGATTCTGCGCCGGGAAATGACAGCGATCGATTCAGGGGGTGGGAACGCAGCAGCAGGAGGCTCGCGGGGCGGTAAGTAAAGGGGAGGTGGCGGGCGGGGAAAAAAAAATCGTCCGACTTACTTGTCGCGGCCCATTGCGTCTTTGAACGTGGGGTCTGTGCCGCGATCTGGCAGCCTGGCACTCCTCTTGTGTGCTGGGCTGCTGGCACGGCACCCCGCTCCCCAGTGGTCCAGGTAGGACCCCACAGAGTTGTGGGCTTGGGCCCTCCCCTTTAATGAGGGGAGGAGCCCTTCCATGCAGCAGCGCTATGTGGCCCAGTGTGTAGCGCTGCAGAACGCACTGCCCTGATATTTGGGGTTAGCGCTCCAAGAAGGAAGTGGAGTGCTTGAATTAGTGCTCCACCTCCCTCTTGGGGCACTAAAACTGAAGTTCGCGATCGCCAACGCTATTTTTCGCCGGGTGCTAAAGTTCGCGCTCCGGCAATGTTAGCGCCCCAAAATGGTCGATACTGAATTTTTCCCCCATAATGTTCATACCACTAGTGTAACTGGTCAGCACAACCAACTCACAACTTTCTTACTTATTAGTTATATGGCCACATTCACTTATGGTATAAAGATCATGGGCGCGAAATTCGGCTGCTTTGCGCCTGCCATTAGCGACTCCATGGGGTGTTAACGGGGCACAAATGGGTTTTTGCCCGGGTGCGGCAATATTAGCCTCCCGCGCTAAATTGGGCCAGGTTTTTGTGGAGGCGCTAAAAGTTAGCACCCCGCTCCTGTAGGTATCGCCCCACTTGGTCGCGCCCGGCGATGATGACGTCATCGCCGTGCGCAGCACCCCTGATGTAAAATTCGTCCGCGCCCCCTCACTTACCGCCTGGCACTAACAACGACAGCATCAGCTGTCGCGTTGCAGTCAGGGTTTGGCTCCACACGCGCTATTTAAAGGCGCCATCTTGGGGAAACTTTTTTGTTAGCCATAACTCTGCTGAGACATTGTCAGACAAGCTGCTGAACATATCACTGTGATTTTAGCTCCAAGGGCTGTCGTGAGTGTTAACAATTGCTGTATTTAACTCAGTGAATATTTGTGAAAACAATTGATACACTTTAATGGGGGCTCTGTTGGCAGTCGACTACCTGCTTCGTCGTGAACGTCGGAGGCTTCTTAGGAGGAGAGCACTGCAGGGACAAGGGCCTGGAGATAGGCAGGGACAAAGGCCTGGAGATAGGCAGGGACAAAGGCCTGGAGATATGCAGGGGCAAAGGCCTGGAGATATGCAGGGACAAAGGCCTGGAGATATGCAGGGACAAAGGCCTGGAGATAGGCAGGGACAAAGGCCTGGAGATATGCAGGGACAAAGGCCTGGAGATATGCAGGGACAAAGGCCTGGAGATATGCAGGGAGAGAGACATGGAGAAAGACAGTAACATGTGGCCAGAGGGAGAAGGTGCAACAGGGCTGGCAACAGGAGACCTTACCCTCCCAGGGTATTGCGGAAGCGATTCTCGTACCTCCATTTCACTGAGGAGCAGTATCTGCGAAGGCTGTGCTTCAGCAAGGAGGTGATAACAGAGCTCTGCCACCTCCTCCAGCCAGACCTCGAGCCTCAGACCAGAGTGAGGATGGCTCTCTCAGTGACAGCGAAGGTGACCATCGCGCTCAACATCTATGCCAACGGTTCATTCCAATGTGCAGCAGGAGACATCTCCAACGTCTTCCAGTGTGCCGTGCCTTGCTCCATCCGAGATGTCATGGTTGCACTGTATCGAAGGAGAAGGGAGTACATTTCCTTCCCTATGACGAGAGAGAAGCAGCACAAGCGTGCATGCAGATTTGTTAGGATAGCGGGCTTCCCAATGGTGCAGGGCACCATTGACTGCACCCATGTCGCCTTGCAGGCACCTCAGAACAATCCAGAGGTATTCCGCAACCGAAAAGGCTACCACTCGCTGAATGTTCAGTTGGTGTGTGACCACACACGCAGATTCCTAACTGTCAATGCCCGATATCCTGGAAGTGACCACGATGCTTTTATCCTATGCCAGATCTTTTCCAGCCACCACATCAAGCTTGCGGGTGGCTGCTCAGTGACGAGCTATCCGCTCTCCACCTGGCTGATGACTACCCTACGCAACCCAAACACTCCTGCCCAGCACTCCTACAATAACAGTCATGCCGCCACCAGGAGCATGATTGAGCAGGCGATAGGAGTGCTGAAACAACGGTTCCGCTGCCTTGACCGCTCGGGAGTAGTCCTCCAGTCCTCTCCTCATCGGGTCTCCCTATTTGTTGTCGTCTGCTGCATGCTGCACAACCTCGCTATTATGAGGGCACAGCCATTGCCACCAGGCATAGACGCACCACCTCAGGAGGAGGAGGAGGACGAGGAGGAAGAGGAGAAGGAGGAGGAGCAAGAGCAAGAGGAGAACGTGGAGGAGGACGAGGAGGAGCAGCAGCATCAGCAACAGCAGCGACGGAGGAGGCATCCAGTCAATAGGGATTCCGCGACTGTCTCATTTCAGCTCGGTTCAACTGAATGCCATTCCACTACCATGTTCCTTTGGACTTCCCCAAGACCACATCAATATGGCCTTCCATAACCAAGCCCCATAAGTTACATGAAACACAACAGTAAACATTAAGCTTTCCAATTTAAATTTATGTTATAACATTTGATTGTATAACAAACAAAAAAATTATTTAAGAATCACCCTTGCACATTTCCTTATATCCCCTCTTTGGCTTAACTGTTCCAGTGCTCCTCCGCCATGTGTCTTCTGTGGCTGCAGCACGGCTGGTGGAAAGCTGCTGTGTGTGAGGGCTAGAGACTTCAGATGGCCTTGCAGGACGCCCTCGATCAGCTCTGGGCCTGGCAGGCACGGCTGTAGACTGCACCACCTCAGGCTGGGCGGCGGCAGTCTGGGCTGGCTGGATGACAGGCAGCGACAAGTGCAATGGCGGAGTGGCAGTGGTGGGAGCAGGAATGCTGTCATCCTGAGAGAGGACAGCAGGTTCCACTGACCTACTGACACTGCCCCGGGGCAGCACCTCAGCATCCCCATCAATCTACTGCAGCACAGATTGCTGGGCTGCTGGGACACCGTGAGATCTCCGGCTGACTGTGGTGGACCCAGCGGCGATGGCAGCAGTCAGAGCATGCATGGCATCAAGCTGAGACTGCATGACAGCACCAAGATGTTGCGTGGCATGCAGCTGAGATGGGACGAGAGCAGTCTGAGCTTCGATGCCACTAACCATTGTCTGCATTACAGCACTAAGACACTGCGTTGCTTCCGCCTGTGCTGCAATGGAAGCTGCCACATCGCCCATGACACGTGTCATGAGGTCTGGATCCACGCGGTCTCTCTGGGAGTCCACCATCGTCTGCAGACTGGCAATGATGGGCTCCATGGTGTGCCCAGACCTCTGTGCAATGTTGGAGGCGGACTCCTCCATGCTCCTTACCACTGCCGAGAGGCTCTCGGGCACCCTTGCCATTGCACCTATCATCTCGGAGTGCATGGCCATCACCGTTCTTCTACAGGCCTGCCCATCGAGGTCCTCATCTAAGTCCTGTGCAGCAGCACTTGCGCAAACTCTCCCTCTGGGGAACTGGCTCCCGAGGTTCCCTTTCCCCTTGACCTTGCTGCAGCCCGCTCGTCCCCAGTGCATCACCCAGTGCAGACCCCTGTGCTAAGCTAACCTCTAAGGACCGCGTAGTGCCAGTCTCTGAGCTGGTGCCTGCGGGTGAGAAATGCAGTGACGCAGTGCTTGGCTCCTCCTCCTCTTCCTCCTCTTCCTCCTGAGTGTGTTGGGGGTGCTCAGGTACAGGCTCCACATCTGCTGGGAAATGATCAGAAAGCATAAATGGCACAAGACTCGCGTTAAGGTGAGGGCAGGGGGGGCCAGGTATGGAGCAAGGAAGGCAGACAGTATCAGGAGGTGGAAAGTGATAAATGCTTCTGCTTTGACGGGGAAGTGGGATGAGAATAGGAGAGGGGATAAAGATACCGTTGTTGTCCCCAGCTGGGTCGACATCTCCGCCGGCCAGGGCGCCCATCACCTGCGGGCTAATGAGCCTCAGCACTCGCTCCTCAAGGTCAGAGAGGTCTCGCAGTTGAGGTTCACCCCCTCCAGTCCGCTGTTGCTCCCTCGTATTATGTGCCATCTTGGCCTGCAAAAGAAAGGAACTTGTGTGAGTGACAGGCCAGCTATGTCTGTGGAAGATATGTCTGCCGTGGTTGAATAGCTTTGAACGATTATTACAATATATGTATCGCATACATTCTTCAATAATTTGTAAAAGTTGATAATATTACTAATTTTACTATTCCTGTTGGAAAGTGATACTCTTTCAGCTCTTTCCTGGTATATAGAACTGCTTGGCCAAACTCTCCAACTCCAATGTATGAGCGAGAGACTCAAGATGATATTCCACTCCTACTTCCTATTAACATTTATATTAATGAATGGGGTGAAATTCATCTTGGGCGTTAGCACATAACTGGAGTAGATAGACTGGCTTTGCAGGTAGCTTTGAGGAAACATCATTTTGTCGTGCTGACAGTTAAATCAGAAACAAAGCAGAACAGATTGTCCAGAAATAATTTCCTTTTAGTCACAAGACCGAGGCAAAAATGACAGTACATGTGCATTTAGCTGATGAGGGTCCCTCTGATGCCAGTTAAATCAGCTATCAGGTTATTGTAACTTGATGGGTCTCCAATCTCCCTCTGTCCCTTTTAAATCAGATGAAATGACCTAATGCTAAACTGGGCCTCAAACTGTCATTGATGAAGTTTGAATAATCGGAGTGGAGTCTCAGTGATAGTTAAAGGTGCCACCAACCTCACCTGACTGGAAGCAGCTTATCCAGTATTCCTTCTGCATAATTACAAAGCATAATTAAATTGGATGAAATTATAAAATGAGCATAAAAAACAGCTTGCAACTAAAGGACTGGGAAAGCTTGTGGAGGGGAAAAGTATAACTAGTCAAGAAACTGGTCCCACACAACCCAATTTAATGTGACAGATTGTGGTGGAAAGGAAGATGACACCAAGTTCAGAAAGAAGAGAAACAAACCTGGGATAAAACATGAAGGATTGCATCAGCAGGTAATTAACAGGCAACATATATTCTTTGAATTCTAATAGATTCAATGTAATTAATTACAACTGTACAGGGCGTTGGTGGGGCCACACCTCGAGTACTGCATACATTTTGGTCTCCTTATTTAAGGAGGGATATACCAGAGAGCTGTGGAGGCGGGATCATTGAATATATTCAAGGCTGAGATAGGCAGATTTTTGAACTACAGGGGAGTCGAGGGTTATGGGGAACAGGCAGAAAAGTGGAGTTGAGGCCAAGATCAGATCAGCCATGATCTTATTGAATGGCGGAGCAAGCTCGAGGGGCCGAATGGCCTACTCCTGCTCCTATTTCTTATGTTCTTATGAATGGATGAAGAGGAATACATTACAGATGTGTATTTGTCCAGCATTGATTTTGCACAAAAATGCACAAACAAATTCAAATTTATGAGGGAACCTGTTCACTTCTGTAATTTATTATCTGATGCACTGACAATGTTTCCCTCTATTTTTCTATTTATGCATGAAAGACAGTGGAATGCAGGCTGAGTAAGCCTTTAGTTCGGAAGAATAATGTGTGCGCGATATTAGAGGCATCACATTACAATAAATATTGGACATCAGAGGTACAAAATTATAGAGACTTCACCTGTATGCTGTGAGGTAGGAATGTGCAGTTTGCAAGGAGGTAATTTTCAATATAAGGGGATAAAACATTTTTGTCTGTATTGTAAATAGATAGGAATACCGTTTTGGCATTCTAATTGAATTTTCTATTATTCATTTTTAATTCTTATCGTACTTTACAGTTATTAAAAAAACTGATGTGCTGCTATGGTTATTCAGCTAATTAAGACAGCCCAGAAAGGTCCCCCGATTCAATTGCCAGTCTGTCTGTGTTGGGTTAGCAAGTCTTAGGCAAGATGCGAGCCAGGTCGCTATTTGGTTCCCTGAATTAAGGAGAAGAATATCAGCCATGGTTCCTGCTCCTGCTTACTGTGCACCAAAACCTGCAGAAGTGCTTGCACATGGACACTGGGCTGAGCTGTGATTCCCCTGCAATTCAATAGCCTACTAATCCTCACTAACTAGGCTCACACATGAAGACTAGCCAGTTGGGAGAGGTACCAAAGGATGCCACTTTTATGGTACTGCACACCAGCAGATGGCAACACTTTCAGGGGCAGGGGGAGAGGGGAGAAAATAGGAAGAGTAAATAAAAATCTGAAGTGGAATTCTGAGAAGTAATTACAGTAATCTATTTAAAAATACTCTTTACCTGTCATGTTTCACATTTCTGAATTAAAAATTAGTTGCTATGATCTGGAATGCATTACCTGAAAAGGTGGTGGAAGCAGATTCGATACTAAATTAAAAAGGGAATTGGATAAATATTTAAAAAGGAAATGTTTGTATGGCTTTGGGGAAAGAGCAGGAGAGTGGGACTAATTGGATAGCTCTTTCAGAGAGCCAGCACAGGCACGATAGGCCAAATGGCCTCCTTCTGTGCTGGAATATTTTTATGGTATGGATTTTAATACCCAAATATGGGTCGGTTGGGGTTGGGTCAGGGGTTTAATTTTTTTAAATCTCAAACCTGACCCCAACCCGCCGACTTCCGGGTTTAATGGAGGCGGGACAAGGGGTGGGCAGCCAACACGCTCCTAGGAGGCGGGCTGGCAAATTAGTTATTTTAATGAGGCTGGCTGCCTCTGCTTTAACCTGTTTCACAGGTTTAACAGTGGCCTTCCGGGTTTCTGAGGCCTTGGGAAACCCGGCATCTGAAGGGAGGCGGGGACAGCTTTGGGGAGAAGGTAAGTGCCTTTACAGCAGTCCTTGTGGGCCAGGAGGAGCAGGTGTGCTTCCTCTCGGCCCGCCAAGCTCCCCCAACAGACCACCCCCCCTTCTACAAAGGCTTTCGGGGTCGGGGATCGGACCCCCCCTCCCCAGGATCAGACCCACCACCCTCCGGGATCAGACCGCCCCCCGCCCCCCGCCCCCGGAATCGGAACCCCCCCAGGGTCGGGGATTGGAACACCCGGGATCGGACCTCCCCCACCCCCGGCCGGGTTTAAACTTGGGTTTCTCCTCTGACTCTCCGTGCACCCCCCCCCCCGCCCACTCGCTACATAACCCGCCTCTGTTAATATCTAGGCCTAAAGTTCTATGAATTAAAAACAACACAGTGGTGTTGCTGGTGACATGTTAGTTTAACAATTTAGACATCAATGTTCAAATGTAATTCATCATTGATATCTAAACATGTCTATTATGCGGTGATTTTCAGGTATTGTCACAGTTACTCAGTTATCTAACGAGTTCTGTATTTCCACTTTATTTTTTTGCCACTACATTACACAAATGATAAATGTTGACCACCTTGTGTAAACAGGTAATATATTCCTAATCCCCACCAGTCAGAGACAATTATAAAATCGCTGCAGCTCAAAGCCAACTTCAGGAATACTATTTCATCTTCCTAGGCCTTCTTCAGCTCACTAGTCTGAGCATTAACTTCAATAACTTCAAGTCTCAATTTCCAAATTTTCTGCTTGATTTTTCAATTCATGTTCTGCTCCTTCCCCTTCCATTGTGGAGTCACCTCTAGCTCGTTTGCCTTTTGAAAGTCTTTACAAATGGCTGATTGAGATGGTCTACATTTGAAAGCTCCTTCCAGTGGTTTAACATAGATCAATAGGCTATTAAACTGATTATCCATCTCTTGCTACCTGTTGTTATCTCCACCCCTTTTTGTTTTCGCCAGTCCTATTAAAGGGATGAGAGGGTTGTCCTGTGAGGAGAGATTGAGTAGAATGGACCTATACTCTCTGGAGTTTCGAAGAATGAGAGATGATCTCATTGAAACATATAAGATTCTATGGGGGGTTGACAGGGTAGATGCTGAGAGGTTGTTTCCCCTGGCTGAAGAGTCTAGAACTAGGGGCAGAGGGGGAGAAATTCAGTATCGCCCCATTTGGGGCGCAATTATCGGCCGGGCGCAAAGATTAGCGCCTGCCGCTAATTATCGCCTTCGACAGCAAACTTGACTTTTATCGCCCCTGGAGGTGATTGGAGTGCTAAATCAGGCGCTACACATCTCTCTTAAGGCGCAAAGGCCGAGGAGCGAGGCGCTAACTCAGAGCGCTTGTGAAGCTCATGTGATGTCAGTCAGCAATGGAACACAGACATAATGGCGCCGGCCAGTTCTTAAAGGGGAGGGTTGATCTTGCTCTCCATCCACATCCTGCTCATTGCAGCCTTGAATCTCGGCCTGGAGAGATCTCTACATCAAATCTGCAGGAAAGAACAATGGAGAGAACCAGGGAAAGAGCTCAGAGTGCAGCCCCCACAGTCTCTTCTAAATCGATACAAGGAAGGGCAAATCAAAATGAACCTGCAAAGTGCTGCTCAGTACCCAAAACTCCTTCACACAGCGTTGAATCTCTCCAGAAGTCTCTCTCTCTCTCTCTCTCTCTCTCTCTCTCAGAATGCGTGGTTCAAAAATGCCACCAACAAAAAAAGGCAGGAAGCGGTCGCCTTTAAATAGCACTCCCCCAGTCCCTTCCTGACTGCAAAACGCTCCCCTCAACCTGTCATTGCTAGCGGCAGGCAGTAAGGCAGGGGGCGCCACTCAATATCCGCTCCGGAGCGCTACCGGGGCGTTGCGCACTCGACTGACATCATGATCTGCCGGCGCAGGAGATCGTGGTGGTAGTGTTTAGCACCGCCGCAAAATGTCTAGTTAATTTCGCGAGCGGCGCAAACATCGCCGCACCCGGGCGCTAGTTGCTTTGCGCCCCATTAACACCCTCTTAAGGCGCTAACGGGAGGCGCAACCAACTGAATTCTCCCCCCATAGTCTCAGGATAAGGAGTCGGCCATTTAAGACTGAATTGAGGAGGAATTTCTGCACTCAGAGGGTTGTGAATCTTTGGAATTTTCTACCCCAGATGGCTGTGGATGCTGAGTCATTGAGTATATTCAAGGCTGAGATAGATAGATTTTTGGACCCTAGGGGAATCAAGGGATATGGGGATTGGGCAGGAAAGTGGATTTGAGATCAAAGATCAGCCATGATCTTACTGAATGACGGAGCAGGCTCTAGGGGCCGAATGGCCTACTCCTGCTCCTAATTCTTGTGTTGTTATGTTCTTATGCTGAATGGCCTATGCATTTTTTTTATTTTAGAGAGTTTGATTTCTTAATGTTATGTTTCAGCAATGCATTTTTACTCTTACTGATAGGACACTTAATTCACAACAATGTAAAGAATGAGGCTACATCAATCTAGCAAATGTATTTGTTTTAATATTCATGAATTATATTTCAGTTATTGACCCACTTTGCATTAAATGATGAAATACATTACGTTTCCTAAGACTAGGCAATCACAGAATTGCTTTATTGATCTCAGCAGGTGTTGCTTTGCCAATGTTAGAATACCTCAGGAAATTGTTCTCTGTAATGGAAAATTTCCTCCTGTCATTTAGTTACTCGGTTCTGTGCCCAGTGACAAGAATTTGTCTACTCACTGAACTCCATATTGCTATCTGGCCATTTAAGAAAACAATGCATATTACAGTTATCGTTCCGTTATACCTTTACCTTCTTACAGTGTTCCATGATTACATAAGCTCTATTGATTTTTTGTTATTATGTTCCCTTCCTCCCACCAAAAACACTTTTGTTTTGGATGAAAATACCTGACAATTTGCAGTAAATTTACATTCTTGTTGCTGGTTAAAGGAAGAGTCAGAAAGAAAGTCCCATGATGATTTTATGGGTGAAATAGGGAATGGATTCCACAGATGAGAAGGATAGGAAATAAGAATCAATATTAGTGCTCGCCATCCTGCAAGAGATAACTTAATTGTGACTACTGTTATCCCAAAATACACTTCAATCTGGAAAGTGTAGCAGCGTCTATAGATATAAAGTACAAAAATGTTCCAGTTACTGACATCAACATCAGCATTAATCACTATTGCAAACACTCTAAATTAAAACAAACTCCCTCTTTAAGCATATTGTAATTGTAACACAAAAGAAAATCTTTTGATACAGTTGATTTGTGCCGCTTTTTCCATACTAACCAATGTATGCAAAAGGGCTGATTCCCTGATCAGTCATTCCCAGTGAGCAGTGGGGAGACACCAAAGTTGACCTGATTTTACTATTTATCTGAGGGAGATAATTTAGCTTAAAGTACAAGTGGGCCTGCTGGCCTCTCATTATAAATAAAACTAACTTTAAAATACCCACCTACCAAACATATCAGTGAATAACATGCGTCTATTTACTTCATAATCCTTGTATTTTGCACTCCATCACATCACAAACAGAACCCCTGCCTACATAATCCTGTTTGTTTAAATAGCAGGTATTAACAACTTGTTGCCATAAAATGGATTACCCTTATGTAAAAGAATAGTAAGTGAGTTGCCAGGCTTTAGTGAATCTGAGGCTGAAATGATGTTGCTGATGATATCTGAACTCCTATTAGATTAGTTAATTGCCTTGTAATTCATCTATTATTATCCCACATTTTAAATTGAGATCATCATTCAAGTTAATCAGGCAGTTTTTGTTTGACTGACCAGCTTTTCAGTTTACTTAAGCTACATTGATTAATAAATGCAGCCTGGTTTCACGAGAAGGCTTTTACTTATAAAGCTAATGGCTCACTGACTCCTGACATTTTTTTGCTATTTTATGGACATTTCCTATAACAATCTTACATCTCGTTACAACATGCAAAATGTTTAGCTCCCTGAAGTGTGTAATAGTGAGGGTGGAGTGTACGTTCTGAAACAAAGGCAGCATTGTCTGCTGGCTGGAGCCCTTCCAGAATATGCCTGTGATATGCTGGTGAGAAATAGCATACTTACTCACAAAACGTTTATTTTCTATCCGTCCTAATGGAAAATGGAACATTTTTATGTCTATCCGCTGCTTTCATGTGAGCTATACAGCAAAAGTTAATGGTCACATGCAGCTTGAAAGGCAACTGTAATGGAGCTGAAATAAATGAGATGGAATCTCATCCCCTTCAGTGTGATAGTAGTGATGGTGGTTACCACCATACCAAAGGCATCTTGTCATGATATTGCATTAGAATTAAATAAAAGTATTTCAACTGCATGTTTAGCATCTTTGAGAAGGTACATTTATGAGGTACATTTTGTGAGTACATACTGGCAACAAGGAACCTCACCCACAATCAGTGCATATTGGAAACAGACCCAAGACGTCCCCACATTTTTCCGATATCCACTAGTGCCATGCGAGGCCCTTCGCCATTGGTGCATACTCAGCTAAATTTAGGCCCTTATATAATCTTTAGCATTCACTTTGTGAGGTGTTTGTGTATTAAATCTTATACGCTGCTTGGATTCTGACCTCCTGACTTTGAATTCAAAATGTTTCGAACAAAAGTATTTTTGTTAGGCAATTGTATTAAGGGTTATGGAACCAAGGCGGGTAGATGCAGTTAAGATACAAATTAGCCAATTGAATGGTGGAACAGGCTCAAGGAGCTGAATGGCCTCCTCCTGTTCCTATGTTCTTATGACTTAAATCTCAAGACAAGGCAGCAGCTAGAAGCTGAAATGATTTATACTTCCAATTTTTAGCAAATTTCCGAAACTCAAACAACGTAACAGAAACTACCAATAGTAGCAGCCAATATGACAAATGTTACCACACCTTTGGCATTAAACTTGATGTAATGCGCTCCTCAGGTGACTCAATTGCTAAGTTACTAGTGTGGAACTGAGTTATACAGAGGATGAAGGCCTCAGGCTTGTTCCCTATTCTGTGCTGAATTAGCTGATCCTTGCCGGGTTAGCAACTGGGGTATTGCAGTTGATCTAATACCCTGGACTAAATCAGTCAGGGCTGCTGCACCCTGATCAATATCCAGTGACCTCTGCTGGAAAATATACATGTGCGGACTTCAGGGGAGGACATGTTTGAGATTAACTGTGATGCTCTCCATGGTAAAATAACCTGGCAACACTCAATCTAGGCTTACACATGAATAGCAGCCACTTGGGGGAATCAACAGGGAATGCTCCATAGATGCATACGCGCATTAAGGGTCAGTGGGGTAGAAATTGGTTAGTGCCCGACTACAGACACAAAACGGGTAGCACAATTGCAATGTGCACCCGAAGACCTCTGCCCAAGAAGCTCCAGAAATTGGTCCTCGGGCCTTATCTTAACAATCGCAGTGCCTGTCATGCCTCCAGAAGCAGCTGGATGGTCAACAAGGGACTTTTTGCCTTGTCAGTAATGGCCATCAGGTAAGTCCTAGGAGGGGGAAGGAGAACGGGACTAGTGTGGGATGACAGAGGCCGTCAGGAATGCTCTGGAGCCAGTAGGTGCTCTCCTGCTCTTTTTTCCCCCTCTGGGGCTCCACATAAAGGTACAGTTCAAAAGATTGACTTACCTATTTGGTGGTGGCTTGCAGCAATCCCTTTAAGGACTGTCAGTTGGGTTGCATTATGATCCAAAAACTGAGTGCAGCAGGCCCGGCACCAGCTCTGCTTAGTGCCAACAAATTTAATTTGCACATCTCAAAACAGGCAGTAGGCAACTCATTAACATATTCAAGGGGCCTACTGCCTGTGTTGGGTGGCCATCAGGGACGCCTAAATATCGCCCAACCCAATATAGGGTTGGACGTATTTCAGGCACCCTTGGGACAAGGGACGTTTCACCCTGAAATTGGTCCTTTTAGAAAATGGGCTCAACAAGGACCAATTTCCCCCCACGCACCTTCATGTGAGGTGGGGAGAAACTTGAAAAGAGAAATAAATTCGTAGGACGCATTGCTAGATCTGGTGTGTAGATTTGAGTGAGAGCTGAATTCAACTCGAACGGAGAATCAAAACAAATTCTCTGAGCAGACAGTCAATAGCTCCCAGGCTACAACTAATTTCAAGCCCTGTGTTTTTTGTTGGATTTGATATGGAGACATGCCTTGAAATATATATTTTACTGGAAGTTGTCTGCAGCATAGCATAACCAAGTCAGAAAACGCTGTCAGAATCAATTAATAGTTACAGTAAACATCTATATACACAGAAGGTACCGTACGTATTTAAAAATATTTCCATAATTAAAACCATTTAACATGCAGTAAGGCATCCCAGTGTGCTTAATACTTAGGGACGTTAACCAAGTGGCTCATCAAGTCCACAGTGGTTTCAATTTATTTTGTTGGCTCGATCCACATGAGTTCCTCACTAGAACATTCTTTCAGACGCTCCGATCCTTCTGTAGCAAAATTTTATTTGCCACAACAGAACATCTCTATATTAGGAGCTTGACTACATGGCATCATAAGTTGGCTGACTGATCATTTTTCACTACAAGTTTGATGGAAGGAAGAAAGCATCAAATTTTGGTTTAGTTGCAGTGAAGAGCCAATTTCAGTATTTGAGGTTTTTGACAAAGTTGTCACTGTCGGTTCAGAATACTGACCTGGTCTGAAACTGATTGTCTATTACATCAATAGATCCTTGTAATTGGTGTAGCAGAACTAAACTGAATATTTTTATGAAGTGATAAAATTCAGCTGGAGTGCAGACAAAGATGGGCAAACCTAATTTTGTTGGAACCAAATCACAGAATCCCCACAGTGCAGATAGAGGCCATTTCGGCCCATCGAGCCTGCACCGACACATATCCCACCCTATCCCCGTAACCCCACGTATTTAATCCCCCCTAACATTAAGGGTCAATTTATCATACCCAAATCAACCTAACCCGCACATCTTTGGACTGTGGGAGGAAACCGGAGCACCCGGAGGAAACCCACGCAGACACGGGGAGAATGTGCAAACTCCACACAGACAGTCACCCGGGGCCGGATTCGAACCCGAGTCCCTGGCGCTGTGAGGCAACAGTGCTAACCACTATGCCACCGTGTTGCCCACATCCTGAAGCTCTGGTGCAAAATCATGTTTTAATTTTATATATACATTTCAAGCTCGCCATTGTCGCACCTTGCTCATGTGACATAATTCTTGACAATGATTCCTAATAAGTATTTTGAACATTTAAAAAATTGTTTTATTTGTTTACGGGATGTGGGCGTCACTGGCAAGGCCAGCATTTATTGACCATCCCTAAAGTACACTACCTGTACTTAATACATAGAAAACAAAGGGGGAAAAATTGGGTTGCCTTGCGCCTCCCGTTAGCGCCCCCAGGGGCGCTAATGGAGCGCAAGTCCCCTAGCGCCCAAGCGCGGCGCCGCTAACGCCTCCCGCAAAATTCAGCGGGAGGTTAGCGGTGGCGGTAGCCGGTAGCGCCCTGCGGTGCTGCGCCACCAGCGATGACGCATTGCCGTACGCAGCGCCCCGGCCGCAAACTTGGGTTGCGCCCCCTGACCTATCGCCGGATGATATGTTCGACAGGGTCAGGGTGGTGTTTTTGCCGCGGCGCTACTTAAAGGGCAGATGTCGGGCTGACTGCCAGCACCTGCCCCCTTCCCCTTTTTTCTTCTGGGTGCCGGTCATGATCGCTCAGCCCGGCACTCCTCTTGAGTGCCTCCGGGCTGTTTTCCGGGCACCCCGCTCCCCGGTGGTCTAGCAGGTCCCCGGTGCATGCAGCGCTAGGCCCCTCCCCTTTAATTAGGGGTGGAGACCTGCAATGACACGGCGCTACGAGCTGATGCATGTGGCGCTGTTGCGCGCAGCTCCACGATATTCAGTTGTAGCGCTCCAAGAAGGAGGTGGAGTATTTCCAGTAGCGCTCCACCTCATGCTTGGGGTGCTACAACTGAATTTCAGGCGGAGGGGCGCAAATTTTTTCAGGGCGCTAAATTTAGCACCCCGGCGACGTTAGCGCCCCAAAAGGGGCGACACCGAATTTTTCCCCCAAAGAGTTTAGCTGATAGTGATACAGATATGTCAAAAGTCTTTGTACAAAGGAAATTGTTGAGAGCAACATCCTTTCAAAATTGAATATGCAGACCTGACTTAGCTAATGCTTATTTTACCCAATTATAATAGAAATTGTTTTTTGGATCTAACCATTCTACTTCATAAAATTTATCTTCAGAAGATTGCTGAAGATTAATTTTCAATATTATTATCACAACCACAGCGATGGTGGCAATGGTCATTGCCTGCTATGTTACATTTCCATTGGGCAGAAGGGCTGAATAAAGGAACATGAGCAGGTGATTCAGCCTCTCAAGCCTGTTCAGCCATTCAATTAGATCGTGGCTGATCTGTACCTCAACTCCATTTACCTGCCTTTGTTCCATATCCCTTGATACCCTTACCTAGCAAAAAACTAATGATCTCAGTTTTGAAAATTTCAATGGATAAAGCATCCACAGCTTTTTGGGGGAGAGAATTCCCGATTTCCACTACCCATTGTGTGAAAAAGTGCTTCCTGATTTCACTCCGAAATGGCTTAGGTCTAATTTTAAGATTATTCCCTCTTGTTCTGGATTAACCCACGAGAGATAATAGTTTCTCTATATCTACTCTATCGAATCCCTTTCTCTTTTTAAACACCTTGATCAGATCACCCCTCAACCTTCTAAACTCAAGAGAATACAAGCTAAGTTCATGCAACCTGTCCTCTTAATTTAACCCTTTAAGTCCTGGTATAATTCTGGTGAATCCCTTCCAAGGCCAATATATCCTTTCTGAGGTTTGGTGCCCAAAACTGAATGCGGTACTGAAGATTTGGCCCCTAACGTGTAAACGTCCCAGCTATTTAACCTGTGCTGCCAAAGGTGTCTTTTAGCAAAAATCACTGTGGCCTCAATAGTTTTCAGAAATCTCCAAGATGGAATTTCTTTTTGCTAAACGAATTTTCAAAATTAAATTATTAACCATTTAGTTACGAAAAGGATAATTTTTAGTCAAAAACAGGTGTATATAAAAATGAGCAACAAGAGGGCAAGAGCGGCAGGTTGGAAGTTTTTATAAGCATATACAGGAAACACATTGGTCGCGATTTCGCCTACCGAGGCGGGTTCGGTGCGGCCGGGGTCGGTGGCAGGGGTGCGACCCCGCTGCTGGCTCCATCCCGCTCTGTGAAAAGAATTTTACGTTGCTGGGGTTTGTTAAGCCTGCCCAGCGTGTTTCCCAGCCAATTGAAGGAAGCAGATCTGATGACGTCACTTGATGTCATGTCATCAGCCGGTTTCCTTAAAGGGACCATGCACAAATTGATTTTAACAATTCTGCTGTCAGTGTTCAACAGCATTGAGGTGCTGCAAACACTTACAGTCACTGCACAGAGGTGCACGGCTGCACCCAGGCTCTCCAATGACTCCCTCCATATGCTTATGGAGGGAGTCACAGCATGCAGGGAGGTTCTCTTCCCTTCCCATGGGCGGAAGAGACCTTCCCAGGAGATCAACGCAGCTGGTTGCACATTGCACAGGAAGACACAAGCAGAGATGTCGTCAGGACAAGCAGGCTGCAATGGCGTTAACCTTTCAATTATCTCATTAGATCACGAAACGTTACTGCAAAGCCACACTCAACCTCATCCTGCTGTGGCACTCATCACATCCCCATCACTCTGCCTTCCCTACCCTACTCCTGCATATCCTTACTCACACCAACTTACCTTGCACCTCCACCCATCCCTCTCTAGCTACATTATCACTTCCCCATCTCACTAGCCACCCCTCACACTCACCCTCATCCTAGTCCAATCATATCAACTAACAACACACAAGGGTAGGCACTTGGGTGTTTTAGCCAATGTTCATGTGAAGTTTCTGTTAATGTGCTGTCAAACATTGAAATCTTTATTTTCAACACTTTGCGTTCTTGGACTGATTTGTGTGCACCTTTGGAAGTGGCTTAGTGAGTTGCAGTGAATGATGAGACATAACGGTACTCCCCGCAATGACGATGAGTGTGAAAGGAATGGCTTGAGCATTGTAGGAATGCTTTATGGTGTTAGTGTGGGGTGGTGCCAACCTGGTGCATCATGTGGCAGCCAGGGTGTACAGTGTTAAGTGAAGCAAATCTGGACATGGTGAGGCCATCCTAAGCCTCCCGGGCAGCAATGTGCTCGGGCGCTGATGCCGTGTCCTGTGCAGCACCAGCAGATTGCAGAGAAGGTTGGTGTTGTTGTTGGTGCTGCTGGAGTGCCTGCTATTGGGGCTGATTGTGGTGGGATTCTGAGGACCAAGGTGAGATAGTTTCAAGAGCACCGATGCTGATGGAATAGATGGCAGGTGAGGTTGAGATGACAGAAGCGATCTGTCAATGGTGAGAGAGGTTGTTCCAATGAAGTGACACTGGATAGAGAGTTTGCTCCAAACACTTGCAAGCTGCATAAAGTTCAATCTGTCTTCCAAATGAAGTAAGCAACAGCTTCTAACCTTGGAAAGTGAAGACCTATGAAATGGAAGCTTTTATAGACCATTTGCAGCTGTCAAGTAAAAAAAAATCATCACATGCTGACACAACACCCGACCTCCTTACCTGACGTGATCCCCGAGCAGCGGGGAAGCCATTGACGAACTCTAAAAATCTAAAGGTAAACTTAAAATACTATTTAATTGCCTCTTAACAATCCAGCTAATGATCGAAATTGCCTCCCCCGCCACTTGGTGTTAGGTCTGTTCTGCGATGATAGACCCAACATCTGGGAGACTAGCGTGGAGGTGGGCTGACAGCGGGTTCCCTACCCGCTGTCAAAAAAAAAATGTTCCCAGCTGACCCACCATCAAACGTGCCCCCTGATCCCCCGAAAAATTCCGGCCATTGACATTCGCATATATCCACAGGGAGAAAGAGAATGCTTTGTGACTGGCAATGTATCTAACCCTGTTCAGCCATGACCAAAACCATCTTGTAATTGCTGTTTAAATGTAACTTCACAGTGGTGATGTGCTGTGGCCCTTATCCAAATTACAGAATCTGAATCAATACTACCAAATGTTTCTGATTGCTAAGTGGTCTGTTTGTAGCTTATTATTCCGTTTTTTTACTGTATTTATAAAATACTCTTCATGTCAGTGCCATATTTATTTAACTGAGGCCTTCCACACAAACATTTTTAAGGGTCTGTAAGTCAAGCATAAAGGTTGTGTTTTTATTGTTATAACATGCCCATATTTCCATGTAAATCACTGGTATATGAACTACTTGGCAGCTTCATGATATTTGGCCTCAGTAACCACTTCTCCTCATTGCCACAAATATTCTGCACACATACAGAAACCAACTGTGCCTTGTGGCTCAATGAATTTAAACACCAGGGGCGTGAAATTTGGTTATATCCCGTTTGGGGGTGGTAACCCTGTTAATGCCAGACATTTAGCGCCTGGCGCAGAACTACCACCCCGGCTGCTAAATTCGGTTTACCGCCCCGCACAGGAAGTGGAGCACAATCTCGGGCGCTCCCCTTCCTCGTAGGGCAGTAACTGAGGCGATGTCGGGGCGCGATCGGCAACGCTCCGCCGAGGCTCCGCGGAGCGCTGCCATGTTTCAACGCCCCTCCCCTTCAGTTAAAGGGGAGGGCCGCTGCGCACACTGCAGGGCCTCCCATGGCCCACACTAGGCCACAAGGGTGGTGTGGTACCGTGGCCGCAGCCTGGCACCGAGACGTGATGCCGGGCTGTGCGACGGCGGCCAGGACCACACCACGGCACACCACAGAGGGTCGACCTGGAGGTCGACCAAAATAAGAAAATGGCAGGCGCGGGTCGCGGCCGCACCTTCCCTTTAAATAGCGCCCCACGAGCGGAGGTCGGCCCGGTTCGTGACCCACGAGGCTAGCGCTGACACCGCCCACGGCAGCCTCGTGGAGCGCAGCTGAATCTGCGCCACAAGGCGGTAAGGGGATGCGGCGGGACTCTAAGGGGTCGTGGCGCACAGCGATGACGTCATCGCCGGCGGCACAGCTGCCCGGGGCGCTATGGGTGGGGGCGCGGCGCTATCGGGTAGCGCCTCAGCAACGCCCTGCCGAATGTCTCGGGAGGCACTTTTTTTGCCCCCCCGGCGTTAAGCCCTTTACGCTCCGTTAGCGCCCCCCAGAGGTGCTAATGGCAGGCACAAAGGAGCCGAATTTCTAGCCCCAGGTTTTGGTAAAACTTGAAATAAAGCAAAAGCAGCCGTTGGATAAATAATGGATTCATTGACAATCGCTATTAAACCCATTGGGGTAGAGTTTACGCTTTGGGCGCAATCGCCAATCCGAGCGCAAATTTCCCCCCAAATTGCGCTGGTTTTCAGAAGTATTTTTTTCTCAAGTTTCCGCTCAAGCTCAATTGCATATCATCGAAAGTAAAATCCGCCATGAACCAGCGCAATCGGGCAGAGTTTTAGAATGTAATTTTTTTTAAGTTGTTTGCTTTAAAAAATATTCCTTGACATATTTAATAGTGGTAACTTGGTACAATTTGATTAATACCGCTGAAAATGGGTTTATCACAAAAAATAAGCATTTTAATCTGAGTGTCTAGTCCACCACCTGTGAGTAACCCGATTTTAAATAACTGAAAATGACTTTAAAAATCTATACAGAAGCATTTACTAGTTTCATTGGCGTACAGTAGTCAGTTTCTTAGTAAATTAAAAAAAATATATTTAAAAGTTTTTAAAATGTGCCTATTAGTGTCCTTATGCCTAAAAATCTTAATTTTTAGAGCCTCCTCGAAGACCTGCAAACGAGCACAATTAGCGGAAACTCAGTGTTGTTGAAACTCGATATAAGGGCGTGGCCAGTTTTGTGGGCGGGGCTGGCTTCTACCGCGATGTTTTTTAAACTAGCGCAAAAGATCATGGTAACTCGATTTGTGCTGGACGTAATTTGTGCTTAAAATTCTGCGATCTATTGCGCTGGTTTGGCCAATTTCGGGCGAATTGAGCTGGAAAAAATCAGCACAACCAAGAGGAAAGAAGCCTCGATTTTAAAATTCTCATCCTTGTTTTCAAATCCCTCCATGGCCTCGCCCCTCCCTATCTCTGTAACCTCCTCCAGCCCTACAACCCTCTGAGATAGCCCCGCTCCTCCAATTCTGGCCTCCTGAGCATCCCCGATTTTAATCGCTCTACCATTGGCGGCTGTGCCTTCAGCTGCCTGGGCCCTAAGCTCTGGAATTCCCTCCCTAAACCTCTCCGCCTCTCTACCTCTCTTTCCTCCTAAAAGACACTCCTTAAAACCTGCCCTGCTATCTCCTTATGTGGCTCGGTGTCCAATTGTGTTTGAATGTGAGAAGTCGCACAACACCAGGTTATAGTCCAACAGGTTTATTTGAAATCACAAGCTTTCGGAGCGCTGCTCCTTCATCAGGTGAAGTGAAGAGATACATATAGGCACAGCATATATAGTCAGAGAACACAGCCAGATGACTACAGTTAATCTTTCCAACTGCCCTTTATCACACCTCGGCAGAGAGATAATCACGGCAATCAAAGGTGTGGATGGTGTCCAAACAGGTCAGTCAGGAAAACATTACATCAAAGACAATGGCCCAGAAATTGATCTCGCTCTGTTCCCGCGGGGGTAAGCCTTCCCCGCGATGTCTCACCTCACTTATGCTTTTTCAGATCCAGCTCGCACGAACTTGATGTTCCAGACATCAGCTGTGCTGGGCTTGCGTATCCCAGCGGCGTAGTGAATTCGTGCGAGCTGTGGGATCACGTGACTCAGTTAGAGCCAATGGCAGCACACCATCTTCCATTCATAAGTCTCACAGCATGGCTGTGAAATCTATGAATCTTACACCCCCCCAAAATAACAGCTAAACCTCAATTAAATTAAAAAAAAAAACCATCACATTAATAAAATAAGTATAGTTAATTAAATTAACCATTTTAAATAAAAAATTAAATTTTTGAAAAAATTTAAAATCTTTTAAAAAGTTATAAAAATAAACTTACCTGTCTTTAAAGTCTATAAAAAAGATATACCTGTAAAAAAAAATTCAAAAAAATACTTAATTCACTACTTACCTTCTTAAAAGCGGGTCTTACTCCTCCTTTTTACATTTCCAAAATCTTCCCTACTTACCTGCGTGTCCAAAGCATGAAGTGCACAGCGTGCGCGCAGCCTGTAGCGCGCACGCGATGCACCCAGGCCCCGCCCCCTTTTCTGAAGAGCAATTGCCGGTTTTCAGGGCATGCAGAAAACCGGCAATTGGACTGGGAATACGCGAGAGTACGCAGTGCGTACTCTCGCGTCCCGGGATCAATTTTCGGCCCAATGTGGCAATTGTGTTTGATAACACTCCTGTGAAGCGCCTATATTAAAGGGGCAGTATAAATACAAGTTGTTGTTGTTGAAACTCCAGGCCATTGTGTTTTGAACTCAGCTGGATTTTTAATTCTATAATTAGTTAAAAACCTATGGTGGACATATTAATGTCTGTCTTCATGGCAACAGCTTCAGACGTATGAAGTGGTTTGAGGCATTTCAATACGATAAGGAACTACACGTATCAGTGCAATTATTATGAATGGAGTCACTGGTTTATGGTGATTAAAAATGCCAAATTCCATTTTAATTCCATGCGATTCCAGGATTTTCACTAGTGTTTTGGGGGAGCATATTCCACAATTCTCTGTGCTTCATTCAGGAATTTCTTAACACCCGTGCAGTAAAGACTGAAATGGACTGCAATGTCTATATAGCACTGAGCCTGGGAGCCAGCTCAAACCAGGTACAGTATACTACACTGCTGTCCTCTGAGGAGAAAGGCCTGGGGTGTGAAACAGGGAACTCTCTTCTCACCCACCTCACGAACCTCCACTTCACCAGCCATCAATCAGTCCTGCACCACTGTTTTACTTGCCCACAGACAACATTTTCTGTCTGCACATTTATTTTTCTTTCCCTTGATTTTTGTCAGCCAGTTCTTTCCTCCCACCTTTGAAGAAGCTGATGGTATGTCTGACCTATTTGCAGTCTTTGGTAAGGCTGCAAAAATGTTTGAGCCCACATGTGACCATTTGCCTTTTGCGATCAATTAGTCCTTGATCTATATCTGACACTAGAGCAGGAAATCTGAGTGCAGAGGTCTCTGACACGCATTACATTGCTGCACCCTCAGATGCAGGCAGATGCTGCCACCTGAAACATCATACAGAATTAGCACTCAGTTTTATTGTGTGCTCAGACCTTTTAAGGCTGCAAATTCCCCCCCCCCCCCCCGCAACTGCCTTTGGCAAGCTCCCACCCGCAGGCACAAACTAAGTGGGGAGCTTGCAGCTATTGGCCCGGATTTTACAAAGCCTATGACGCTGTACGCACAACGTGCGCCATCGTAAATGTCCCGCAAGTTCCAGGCTTCCGCATGCAAGAAAACCCGAAACTTGTGATCTGTCAAGGTTCGCCTTGACACATCGTACCCATCCACTACAAATAAACTTTTGCTGGTGCAGAGTTGAGCTATTTGCCCAACTACTGCCCATCGAATACCCACCAAACCCTTACGCCTGGTAAAAGCAGGCATAAGGCGTAATACCTGACGAAGGGGCAGCAGCTCCGAAAGCTCGTAATTTTAAATAAAACTGTTGGACTATAACCTGGTGTTGTGCGACTTCTCATTTTTTTTCTTTTACCAGCATAAGGGTTAAAATAAATGTTAAAATAACGGGCTGGATTTTGAATGACCCATGGAGTCGGGTTTGGAGGCGTGTGGGGGGTTAAATTTGCGGGGTCGGGGTCGGGGTTTCTGACTCCATCCTGCCTCCACGCAATTTTGACATAATCAGTCACGGGGTTCCCGACTCCGTTCCGCCTTCAAGAGGCGGGAGAGGCCATTAAAGCCCTTAACAAGCTCTAAATTGGCTCTGTAATGCCATTTTGAAACGCTGCAGCTAGTTTAACCCTCTTCTGACATGAAGCACGCCTGGTGTGAAACACTCCAGTGAAACCTGGCGGGAGCACAAGTGGATAGCTGACTATCGGCTGCAGGTCCACTATTACAACGGAGATGGGTAGTAGTAGTATTAGGTCTGAACGTCGCCTCTGATGCTGCTGCATTGAATGTCTTCAGAGACGGGCTGGGAGGACTTGCTTGGCAAAAAAATTCTCTCTCTCTCTCTCTCCTCTCTCCTCTCTCCTCTCTCTCTCTCTCTCTCCTCACATCAAAAGCCAGGCAGGTCCTCTCTCACCAACAGTCTCTGAGACTAGGCAGTCAGCAATGATGACATCATCAGAGGCGACTTTCAGACTGAAAACACTAATTAGTCCATGGGTTCCCACATGCTGCAACTCAATTGCCCAATTAAGTGAAAATTGCATCAGGCATCCACATTAATCTGGAGTCGGGGGGGAAACAAGAAATGCGGACGACACGACCCCAAGACAAAATCCAGCCCAACGTGTTTAAACATTTTAAACTTTCATTTAAAATTAGTTTAGGTTATTTTTGTCCTGTTTAAAAATGTTTAATTTTATGTTTCAAAAATTAAATTTTTATTTTAATTGTTTAATTAAAGGGTATTTTAATTCATTTTGAACCCGTGATCATTTATTTTTATTTCAGTGTTGTGAAATTGTATTTATTAGGAGATTTCTATTGTGCTTATGGGGATTCCGTACGTAAATGGAATTCCCATAAGCATCGTAGGAATCCCCCTTTGTCGTTGGTTGGCCTGACCCACGTGATCCCACGGGCGCTTGTGAACCGCGTGCACCCCTGCGATCCGTGGGCCTTTACACAGGTGTACGCCTGCAGGCCCAGGACCGCAAGAGTCCGAAGCTCTGGAGCCATCAGGTAAGTATGGAGTTTTCTTGCGGTTCGGCGGCGTATGCGTATGTGACAAAGAAGTCCATGAGCTCCTCACACTTGTTGTTGGCGGTGAGGGTGGAGGAGGCAGGTGCGAGGAATTTAAGAAGACGGTTTGTAGTTGTTGAAGAGAAGCCGGGGGTTACCTTTGTATTCCAGGATGATCCAAAATCATATCAGTGCAATAAATCATCATTGTTTGAGTGCATTTAGTGTAATAAGAGGACAACATCCTGTGGCTTGCATTGATTATATGCACGGAACAGGGAGCACCATGAGGTGGATGACATGACACCATAGTATTGCTGCACAACGTACAGGTGCTTTTATATTGCTTACTTGTGCTGTTTCTAACCAGGGAGATGACCTCTGTACATCTGAAACAAAAATAAAGAAAATGCTAGGAATCCACAGCAGCTCAGTCAGCATCTGTAAAGAAAAGACAGGTTAATGCTTCAGGTGAAGGGTTGTACCTGAAATGTTAACTTAAACCTTTCTCTTTACACATGCTGGCAAATCTGCTTGTATTTTATGCTTTTTGTTTCAAATTTCTAGCATTTGCTTCTTTTAAAATTTGACCACTGTACATCACTCTATCCCTTTTACGTTTATAGTCAGGTGCCAGTTGTGCTATGAAATGCGACGACCCAATCCTGCATTGGTAGAAACACGGGAGATTAGCTCCCCTCATTTACCCTCCTGAAACTGGCCCGATTACTTCGATAGCTCATAAAAGATTGGTCTATGATGTCGCAGATTCTCCAAGCATGGGGAAATTTATAACCGAGTGCAACTGAGGGAGATAGGTCAGCACGCCTCCTGTCGGCACGCCTCCTGTCGGCACGCCTCCTGTCTGCTGCAGTCCTGTCTGCACGCCTCCTGTCGGCACTCCTCCTGTCGGCACGCCTCCTGTCGGCACGCCTCCTGTCTGCTGCAGTCCTGTCTGCACACCTCCTGTCGGCACGCCTCCTGTCGGCACGCCTCCTGTCGGCACGCCTCCTGTCTGCTGCAGTCCTGTCTGCACACCTCCTGTCGGCACGCCTCCTGTCGGCACGCCTCCTGTCGGCACGCCTCCTGTCTGCTGCAGTCCTGTCTGCACGCCTCCTGTCGGCACTCCTCCTGTCGGCACGCCTCCTGTCTGCTGCAGTCCTGTCTGCACGCCTCCTGTCTGCACGCCTCCTGTCTGCACGCCTCCTGTCTGCACGCCTCCTGTCTGCACGCCTCCTGTCGGCACGCCTCCTGTCGGCACGCCTCCTGTCGGCACGCCTCCTGTCGGCACGCCTCCTGTCGGCACGCCTCCTGTCGGCACGCCTCCTGTCGGCACGCCTCCTGTCGGCACGCCTCCTGTCTACACGCCTCCTGTCTGCTGCAGTCCTGTCGGCACGCCTCCTGTCGGCACGCCTCCTGTCTGCTGCAGTCCTGTCTGCACGCCTCCTGTCTGCTGCAGTCCTGTCTGCACGCCTCCTGTCTGCTGCAGTCCTGTCTGCACGCCTCCTGTCTGCTGCAGTCCTGTCAGCACGCCTCCTGTCGGCACGCCTCCTGTCGGCACGCCTCCTGTCTGCACGCCTCCTGTCTGCACGCCTCCTGTCTGCACGCCTCCTGTCTGCACGCCTCCTGTCTGCACGCCTCCTGTCGGCACGCCTCCTGTCTGCACGCCTCCTGTCTGCTGCAGTCCTGTCTGCACGCCTCCTGTCTGCACGCCTCCTGTCTGCTGCAGTCCTGTCTGCACGCCTCCTGTCGGCACGCCTCCTGTCTACACGCCTCCTGTCTGCTGCAGTCCTGTCTGCACGCCTCCTGTCTGCACGCCTCCTGTCTGCTGCAGTCCTGTCGGCACACCTCCTGTCTGCTGCAGTCCTGTCTGCACGCCTCCTGTCTGCTGCAGTCCTGTCTGCACGCCTCCTGTCTGCACTCCTCCTGTCTGCTGCAGTCCTGTCTGCACGCCTCCTGTCTGCACACCTCCTGTCTGTACGCCTCCTGTCTGCTGCAGTCCTGTGATATAAAGGTGCCTTATGAGATGAAATTCACCAGACTTCAGGAATGGTGGGTAAATATAGTCAAGATTGGGCACTTAGTGGGACTTGAGTGAGTGACACCAGAGTTACTTGGTGCATGTGCTCCAGAGAAATACAAGAACAGGCAACAGCATAAGAAGGTTATTTCAGTTGATAATTTAATAACGGCTTTATTTGTGCTGCTGTTATTGAGCCATTTCATAAGTACATAAGAACATAAGAGCAGGAGTAGGCCATACGGCCCCTTGAGCCTGCTCCGCCATTCAATAAGATCATGGCTGATGTTCGACCTCAACTCCACTTTCCCGCCCCATCTCCATATCCCTTGATTCCCCTGGAGTCCAAAATTTTATCTATCTCAGCCTTGAATATACTCAAGACTCGGCATTCACAGCCCTCTGGGGCAGAGAATTCCAAAGATTCACAACCCTCTGAGTGAAGAAATTCCTCCTCATCTCAGTCTTAAATGGCCTACCCCTTATCCTGAGACTATGCCCCCTAGTTCGAGACACTTCATCCAGGGGGAACAACCTCTCAGCCTCTACCCTGTCAATCCACTTCAGAATCTTGTATGTTTCAATGAGATCACCTCTCATTCTTCTAAACTCTAGAGAGTATAGGGCCCATTCTACACAATCTCTCATCATAGGACAGCCCTCTCATCCCAGGAATCAATCTAGTGAACCTTCGTTGCACTGCCTCCAAGGCAAGTATAATCCTCCCTGAGATAAGGAGACCAGAACTGTGCACAGTACTCCAGGTATTTCCCACTGCTATCCCACATTGCAAAAGGCAAAAGAAAACAATCAGGCTCTCTTAGATTTTAACAGCTCTCTTTTTCAAGCCACTTTATCCATGGGACTGTTTTCTTCAAGGATCTGTGCTGACTGCTAAAGTAAATATTTTTTACCTGATACCCTAAAATATACAGGGTAAAAATTAGCAATTAATTTTCAAGACATCATCAAGACATGTTACCCTTATTGTCACTGTTTTTGCTTTATTTAAATTCACATACTACTTTGAAGTATGGCTTCAAGATGATGTTGATTGTCCCTGCTATTTACAGCAGTTTTAAATTAAATGCCCTGACTTTTATGGGATTGTCTGATTTATTCTTTCACTCTTTGATTTATGATGTAGTTGCAAAGAATATTTAGCGAACAATTTGTCCAGACAGCACTCTGACTGTTTGAAGATGGATAATATAGTTTATTGCTAAAGGGATGTTTTCATCAAGAATTTCTTCCTTGCACACCTAAAATTCCTGCATAAGAGCAGCAGTCAATTTGCAGTTTCAAAGAAGGTAATAAGCACACAGTTGTATCTATTAAACTGTTCAGCAATGTTACAATGCCATGATGAGTGAGAGATGACGAATCACTTGGGGAGTCACTCCAGGCTGCTCTTGCACAACTCTTGGCAATCGTTTTAGAGCAGCACTGACAAATATGCAAGGCCTGTTTTTCAAACTTTGAATAGATCCGCTGGTGAAATCGCTGGAGACTTTGCCACATTTGAAAGTGACAATTGTGAGAAATGCTCATTTGTAAGTGGCAACAAAAAAGTTGCATCTAATCAAGGCACACCTCCAGTAATTACTGCTTTTTTTATGCTTCTGATGCAACTAACAAGGCACTTGACTCTACCAACTTTAAAATGTTTGAGAATCTAGCTGCAAGTGTGGGATACTAGTGGGAAATGGCTCAATAACAGCAGTACAAAGCTAGTTTCAGGAAGGAGGCTTTACAAGTGGTGGTGAACAGTTACTCCGTTAATAGAAAGTGTCTCATAGAATCATAGAATGGGTACAGCACGGAAGAAGGCCATTTGGCCCGTCGAGCCCGTGCCGGCCCTCTGCAAGGGCACCTCAGCTAGTCCCACTCCCCTGCCCTTTCCCTGTAGCCCTGCAATTTTTTTTCTTCAGATACTTATCCAATTCCCTTTTGAAAGATAAAATTGAGTCTGCCTGCACCACCCTTTCAGGAAGTGCATTCCAGATCTTAACCACTCGCTGCGTAAAAAAGTATTTTCTTATATCGCCTTTGGTTCTTTTGCCAATCACCTTAAACCTGTGTCCTCTGGTTCTCGACCCTTTTGCTAATGGGAACAGTTTCTCTCTATCTACTCTGTCCAGAACCCTCATGATTTTGAACACCTTTATCAAATCTCCTCTCAATCTTCTCTGCTCCAAGAAGAACACCCCAGCTTCTCCAGCCTATCCACGTAACTGAAGTTCCTCATTCCAGGAATCATTCTCGTAAATCTTTTCTGCACCTTCTCTAAGGCCTTCACATCCTTCCTAAAGTGTGGTGCCCAGAATTGGACACAGTACTCCAGTTGGGGCAAAACTAGTGTTTTTTAAAGGTTCATCATAATTTCCACACTTTTGTACTCTATGGGGTAAAAATTCACTTGGTTGCGCCTCCCGTTAGCGCCTTAAGAGGGCGCTAATGGGGCGTTAAGCCGCTAATGCCCGGGCGCAGCGCTGTTTGTGCCGCTCGAGAACTTAACTTGAGATTGTGCGGCGGCGCTAAAACTTACCGCTGCGACCACCTGCGCGCGCAGATTGTGACGTCATTCCATGGTGCAACGTCCTTGGGGCGCCCCGGAGCGGAAATTGAGTGGCGCCCCCTGCCTTACCGCCTGGCGCTTCCAACGACCGGAAGACTGGAACGTTATCAATCGGTGTGGGGCTGGGGGGGGCGCTATTTAAAGGGGGCCTCTTCCTGTCTTTTTCTGTGGTCGACATTTATGCACCACTCGTTCTGAGAGAGAGAGAGAGATTCGGAGAGAGAGAGAGAGAGACTTCTACATTGACTCAACGCTTTGTGAGGTAGTTTTGCCTATTCATCCTAACTTTGTTGCTACTTTAGTTGCTGCACCTCATTACTTTTCTGGCAACGAGAATATGGGGGCTGCAATGATTGGGGGCGTCGTCCTGCTCCAGCTGAATCGGAGGATAGTGAGACGCAGACAGAGAGTGGCAATGATGGCCAGACGGAGGAGGGCCATCAGGCGCATGTACAGGAGAGCTTACCCTCCCAGGGTATATCGTGAACAGCTCTCCTACATCCATATGTCCGAGGAGCTGTGTTTGCGAAGGCTGCGATTCAGCAAGGAGGTGGTCACTGAGCTCTGCCACCTGCTGCAGCCAGATCTGCAGCCTCAGCTGAGGTCCAGGACGTCTCTGTCGGTGGCAGTGAAGGTCACAGTGGCTTTGAACTTCTACGCCACTGGCTCATTCCAAGCTGCTGTTGGGGACCTCGCCAATATCTCCCAGTTTGCGGTGCATCGCTGCATCCGGCAGGTCACCAATGCCCTCTTCAGAAGGAGACGAGACTTCATCTCTTTCCCTATGACCCCAGACAAGCAGCGTGACCGTGCTCTGGGCTTTGCGAGGGTAGCAGGGCTTCCCCATGGTGCAGGGCGCCATTGACTGCACGCATGTGGCTTTGCGTGCTCCGCGAGAGAATGCAGAGGAATTCAGGAACAGAAAGGGGTTCCATTCCTTGAATGTGCAGTTGGTCTGTGACCACAGACAGGTGATACTCGCTGTCAATGCCCACTATCCGGGCAGCTGCCACGATGCTTTCATCCTGCGCCAGACTACTGTGGCAGAAGTTTTGAGGCACCGCATCAGCCAGTTGGTTGGCTTCTGGGGGACAAGGGGTACGCATTGAGCACCTGGCTGATGACACCGCTCCGTACGCCAAACACCCCTGCTGAGCTGCGGTACAATGAAAGACATCAAGCAACCAGGAACATTATTGAGCGCACAATCGGCGTGCTGAAACAACGGTTCCGCTGTCTGGACCATTCCGGAGGAGCCCTGCAGTACTCGCCTGAGCAAGTTTCGAACTTCGTAGTCGTGTGCTGCATGTTGCACAACATGGCAATCCTCAGGACCCAGCCAATGCCACCAGGCCTTGGAGCACCACCAGAGGAGGAGGAGGAAGAGGAGGAACAGGACGAGGACGATGATCATCAGCAGCACCAAGGCGGGAGGGCGGCCCACAATGGTCAAACTGCAAGGGCCGTCCGTCAACGACTAATAGCAAGCCGCTTCTAGGGCCCCTGCCATTGCTACAAACACTAATCAACCCAGCACGCAACCCCTAAGCTGGCCAAGGCACCAATAATTCCAACCACCAGCCATGTATATTTTGAATACAGAAACTTATTTATTTTACAAACTCTGTGTGTGTCAATTCCTCATGACAAACTCATAGAAATAAACACAAAAAAACAGTCAATAACATAACTGGTTCTCACAACCTGGAGATAATGTCCAAAACACTAAACAAAAGTTGGACCATGAACCTCGGCCTTTAATAAAAAAATGACCAGCATTTTGGCACACCTCCTACTTTTTGCCCTTCGAGGGTGATCTCCTTCCCTTGCGCACTTCCCCCCTTCTAACCCTACTGCTCCTCCGTAATGGGACCTCAGTGGCTGCAGCAAGGCTGGTGGAAGGCTGCTGCTCGTCAGACCCTGACACTGCAGATGCCCCTGAAGGACGGCCTCGACCACTTCTGGGCCTGGAGGGCCCGGCTGCAGACTGCACCAACTCTGCATGGGCGGCAGCAGTCTGTCCTACAGGCGGTGGCAAGTGCAGTGGAGAAGTGACAGTGTTGGCAGCAGGAATGCTGTCATCGTGAGAGAGGACAGCAACTCCCTGCTCGCCCGACACACTGGCACTCCCACGGGGCAGCACTTCAGCATCCGGAGCAATTTGCCGGAGAACAGATTGCTGGCCTGCTGCGGCGCGGTGACAGCCCCGGGGACATGTGCACGAACCATCGAGGATGGCAGCAGTCAGTGCTCGCGTGGCCTCAATCTGAGTCTGCATGAGAGCAGTCTCAGATGGGTTCCTGGCAGCCAGTGACTGAATTGCAGCACTAAGCTTTAGTGTGGCATCCGCCTGTGCTACAGCGAAGTGCTCCACACTCCTTGCCAGTGCCTCAATGCATTCGGGCACCCTTCCCACTGCACCCATGAGCTCAGTGTGCATGCCCACCGCCTGGCTGTTCATTTCTGCAATCAGCCGCTCCTCCTCTGCGTCCATTGCAGTAGGAGTGTCTGGCATACTCTCCCTCTGGGGAGAAGGCTCCCGTTCTTCCCTCCCCCCCCCCATGGCGTTGCTGCAGCCCGCTGGGTCCTGGAGCTTCACCATCATCAGCCCCTTCCCCCCTGCTCCCCTCCGGGGAAGGCGTGTTCCCAGTGTGGGCATGGGCTTCCTCGGGAGAGGGTGGCACTGATGCTCCGGCTTCCTCTTCCTCCTCAGCTGCAGCATCACTCCCAGTGGCAGCTTCAGGGCCCGTCTCCTCAGCTGGTGAATCACCATCTGAAAGCAGGGAGGTACAAGAGTGGCTTTAGCGTGAGGACAGGGTGGCAGTAAGGGAGGAATAAGTGCAGCGAGTTAGCAAGTTGGATTGAAAGTGTCAAAGGCTGGTATTGTGAGGGACAAGTGGAAGGACAGAGGACAAAAAGGTGATGACCTTACCATTGCTGTCCACAACGGGGTCGGCGTCTCCAGTGGCGACGGGACCGATCACCCGGCTTGCCACAATCCTGTGGACGCGCTCCTCCAGATCGCTGAGGGGTTGCAGCTGAAGCCGCCCTCCACCCGTCCGTTGCTGCTGTCTCCGATTATGAGCCAGCTTAGCCTGCAAGAAAAAGGACAGCATCTGAGTAAATATACAGCCATGGTCTTGCCTGATGTGCCTCCCATAGGTGAATAGCCCTTACTGTATGCAGCCATGGTCTTGCCTGATGTGCCTCCCATAGGTGAATAGCCCTTACTGTATGCAGCCATGGTCTTGCCTGATGTGCCTCCCATAGGTGAATAGCCCTTACTGTATGCAAAGTGTGGAATGTGTGTGTGTGTTTGATGAAAGGGCCATAGGTGTTGGATGAGTGTTGTGCATTGGGGTTTTAAGACCCTCTGGCCATAGAGTGAGGTTGAGATGGAGGGATGGAGAGGTATTGAGAAAAAGCCACTCACCCTGACGACCCGAGTGAGGTCGTTGAACTTTTTGCGGCATTGAACATGGGTCCTGGGCACCATGCTCCTGGAGGAGACGCTCTGAGCCACCTCCCTCCACACTCTTCTGTACTCGCGTGGCAAAGGCCTCCTGCCACTCTCCGGGAACAGCATGCATCGTCTGCGCTCCACTGCGTCAACCAGAGCATCCAAGGCCCGCTCGGTGAAGCGATGAGCGCGTTCTCTCACCCTCTCCATGCTTGGCAGCAAAATGGATTACAGGTCTCTCCAGGCTGAGATTCAAGGCTGCAATGAGCAGGGTGTGGCTGGGGAGCAAGTGGCCCCCCCCCGCTTTAAGAAGTGTCCGGCGCCATTGTGTCTGTGTTCCCTCGCTAACTGGCAGCAGCTGCGCTGCGCTCGTGCGCTGAGTTAGCGCCTCACTCCTTGGCCTTTGCGCCTTAAGAGAGGTGTGCAGCGCCTAATTTAGCGCTCCACTCACCTCCCGGGGCGGTAAAAGTGAAGTTTCCTGTCAGTGCCGATAATTAGCGCCAGGCGCTAATATTTGCGCCCGGACGATATTTGCGCCCCAAATGGGGCGCGACCTAATTTCTACCCCATTATCTCTGTTTATGAAGCCCAGGATCCCGTAAGCCTTTTTAACTGCTTTCTCAACCTGCCCTGCCACCTTCAATGATTTGTGCACATATACCCCCAGGTCTCTCTGTTTGTGCACCCACTTTAGGATTATATCATTTAGCTTAAATGTCCTCGCCCCATTCTTTCTACCAAAATGTATCACTTCATACTTGTCTGCATTAAATTTCATCCGCCACGTGTTCGCCCATTTCACCAGCCTGTCTATGTGTTCCTGAAGTTTATCACTATCCTCCTCACTGTTCACTATACTTCGAAGTTTTGTGTCATCTGCAAATTTTGAAATTGTGCCTCGTACACCCACGTCCAAGTCATTAATATATATCAAGAAAAGCAGTGGTCCTAGAACCGACCCCTGGGGAACACCACTGTGTACCTTCCTCCAGTCCGAAAAACGATCGTTCACCACTACTCCCTGTTTCCTGTCACTTAGCCAATTTCTTATCCATGCTGCCACTGTCCATTTTATTCCATGGGCTTCAACTTTGCTGGCAAGCCTATTATGTGGCACTTTGTCAAACGCCTTTTGGAAATCCATGTAAACTACGTCAACCGCATCACCCTCATCAACCCTCTCTGTTACCTCATCAAAAAATTCGATCAAGTTGGTTAAACACGATTTGCCTTTAACAAATCCGTGCTGGCTTTCCTGTTCCTGTGATGTCCCCTGTGGATGGCTGGAAACATAGAAACATAGAAACTAGGAGCAGGAGTAGGCCATTCGGCCCTTCGAGCCTGCTCCACCATTCAATACGATCATGGCTGATCATCCAAATCCAGTACCCTGTCCCTGCTTTCCCACACAGAATCCCCATCGAGCCTGCACCGACACATATCCCACCCTATCCCCGTAACCCCACGTATTTAATTCCCCCTAACATATCCCATCCTATCCCCATAACCCCACATATTTAATCCCCCCCTAACACTAAGGGTCAATTTATCATAGCCAAATCAACCTAACCCGCACATTTTTGGACTGTGGGAGGAAACCGGAGCAAACCCACGCAGACACGGGGAGAATGTGCAAACTCCACACAGACAGTCACCCGAGGCCGGATTCGAACCCAGGTCCCTGGCGCTGTGAGGCACCAGTGCTAACCACTATGCCACCGTGCCGCCCCTGTGGCATTAAAGTTGAGGGCAGTGAATACCTTCACTGCTCCTAATAGAACATTGTGAATGGTTGACTATAGATGCAGGTCTTCATGGACCATTGGTGTATTTCACTCATATATTCACTTGTCTTCTCAGACACCATCCTTCCCCCATGGCCAGGTACTTTATTGCAGTAAGCCTAGGGCAGTGCTTGCTGTGACTGACAAGCCTCCCGTCTCAATCCTCCAGCATTATATTTCCAGCAATGGCTGCTACAGTGATGCTTGCAGCCAGAAAAGACCAGTACTGTTCACTGCTATTAACAGCTCTTCATGTTCATAATTCTCATTTATGCCAAGTCTGAATCTTCACAAATTATTCAATTTGCAAAGTGTCTCCATTGCGATGTGATGCTCCAACAGTCACTCATTCATGACATTTGGCAAGGTCTTTTGAGGGTAGGAATGCTAAGAGCATGGACAATTAATCCACTGCTGTTTGATTCCTACATTCCACCACTTTTTATGCATAACTATTTTTTCATAATGCTTCAGGAACAGAGGAATGGTTAGCGTGCTGTGAAGGCTTTTATGGGTGTGTGCCCTCCTATTTCAAATCAGTCGATTTAGACATAGACATTTTTTGCTTGTAAGCCAAATTTCAGGTGACAAAGCCCCTGTAACGACAAATCTTGTAACTGGAGGGTCACCAACAACTGACAATTACAATTTTATATGTGTAGAACAAATGCTTCTTTTAAAATATGCAACCAATCTACATTACTTTTAAGCAAAACCTATTTTTTTTATTCTTTCATGGGATGTGGGTGTCACTGGCAAGGCCAGCATTTATTGCCCATCCCTAATTGCCCTTGAGAAGGTGGTGGTGAGCTGCCTTCTTGAACCCCTGCAGTCTGTGTGGTGAAGGTACTCCCACAGAGCTGTTAGAGAGAGAGTTCCAGGATTTTGACCCAGCGATGATGAAGGAACGGCGATATATTTCCAAGTCAGGATGGTGTGTGACTTGGAGGAGAACTTGCAGGTGATGGTGTTCCCATGCGTCTGCTGCCCTTGTCCTTCTAGGTGGTAGTGGTCGCGGGGTTTGGGAGGTGCTGTCGAGGAAGCCTTCGCGAGTTGCTGCAGTGCATCTTGTAGATGGTACACACTGCAGCCACGGTCTGCCAGTGGTGGAGGGAGTGAATGTTTAAGGTGATGGATGGGGTGCCAATCAAGCGGGCTGCTTTGTCCTGGATGGTGTTGTTGGAGCTGCACTCATCCAGACAAGTGGACAGTATTCCATCTCACTCCTGACTTGTGCCTTGTAGACGATGGAAAGGTTTTGGGGAGTCAGGAGGTGAGACACTCGCTGCAGAATACCCAGCCTCTGACCATCTCTTGTAGCCACAGTATTTATGTGGTTGGTCCAGTTAAGTTTCTGATCAATGGTGACCCCCAGGATGTTGATGGTGGGGGATTCGACGATGGTAATGCCTTTGAATGCCAAGAGGTGGTGGTTAGACTCTCTCTTGTCATTACCTGGCACTTGATTTTCAAACAAAAATTGTTCATAAGAATTTTAGAATAGAGGAACTGAGTGTGTGTCAGGATTCTATTTAACACTGAATTTTTAGGTTTCTGGAAACAAAAACAGAAAATGCTGAAAGTACACAGCATCTTTCCAGCAATTTCTGTTTTGTTTCCACAGATGCTGATTGACCTGTGTACATTTCTAGCATGTTATGTTCTCATATATCACCATATATCTCAGTTCCATTTACTGACTTTGTATCTCCGTACATAACATTGCGTATGCTGTAGGGTAGTGAAGGACTATGAAAATCACACCTTGAAATGTTTGGAAGAAATGTAACTTAATGATATGATACATGTATCAGAAATCATTGAGATTAATATCCCAATCAAAAATATGTACAAGGATTTAATCTTCTTGTAATCTGGTTCTATTCTGCTGCCTGTTTCCTAACTTGCACCAAGTCCCATTCACCCATCATCCTTTGCTCGCTGACCTACCTTGGCTCCTAGTCCAGCAGCGGCTCAATTTTAAAATTCTCATCCTTGTTTTCAAATTCTTCCATGGCCTTGCCCCTCCCTAGCTCTGTAATCTCCTCCAGCCCTACAACCCTCTGAGATCTCTGCGCTCCAATCCTGGCCTCTTGCGCGTCCCCAATTTTCATCGCTCCACCATTGGCAGCCCTAAGCTTTGGAATTCCCTCACTTATCCTCTCCGCCTCTCTACCTGTCTCTCCTCCTTTAAGTCACTCCTTAAAGCCTATCATTTTGACCAAGCTTTTGGTCCCTGTCCTACTATCTCCTTATGTGTATCGGTGCCAAATTTAGTTTGATAATGCTCCTGTGAAATGCCTTGGGACGTTTTACTATGTTAAAGGTGCTAGAGAAATGCAAGTTGTTGTTGTTGTACAACTGTAGACTATTATTAATAATTCCCTTATTAGAACCCCCTGTGAGTCACATAACAGTACTATGGGGGGAAAATTCAGTTGGTTGCGCCTCCCGTTAGCGCCTTAAGAGGGCGCTAATGGGGCGCAAAGCATCTAGCGCCCAGACACGGCGAAGTTTGCGCTGCTCGCGAAATTAACTAGACATTTTGCGGCGGCGCTAAACACTACCGCCACGATCTCCTGCGCCGGCAGATCGTGACGTCAGTCGAGTGCGCAATGCCCCGGTATCGCCCCGGAGCGGATATTGAGTGGTGCCTCCTGCCTTACCGCCTGACGCTAGCAACGACAGGTTGAGGGGAGCGTTCTGCAGTCATGAAGAGACGGGGGAGCGCTATTTAAAGGTGACCGCTTCCTGCCTTTTATTGTTGGTGCCATTTTTGAACTACGCATTCTGAGAGAGAGAGGGAGAGACTTCTGGAGAGATTCAACGTTGTGTGAAGGAGTTTTGGGTACTGAGCAGCACTTTGCATGTTCATTTTGATTTGCCATTCCTTGTATCAATTTAGAAGAGACTGTGGGGGCTGCACTCTGAGCTCTTTGCCTGGTACTCTCCATTGTTCTTTCCAGCAGATTTGATGTGCAGGTCTCTCCAGGCCGAGATTCAAGGCTGCAAAGAGCAGGATGTGGATGGAAAGCAAGATTAACCATCCCCTTTAAGAACTGGCACGTGCCATTGTGTGTGTGTTCCATTGCTGACTGACATCACATGAGCTTCGCCAGCGCTCTGAGGTAGCGCCTCGCTCCTCGGCCTTTGTGCCTTAAAACAGATGTGAAGCGCCTGATTTAGCGCTCCAATCACCACAGGGGCGATAAAAGTCAAGTTTGCAGTCGGTGGCGATAATTAGCGCCAGGCGCTAATCTTTGCGCCCGGCCGATAATTGCACCCCAAATGGGGCGATACTGAATTTCTCCCCCTATGTCTTTACAGTGGGCTATTACTGCTTTTAAGTGTCATTAGGATTGTTTTCGTTTAGTTGAGACCATTATATATTGTTAAAAATATGGAAGACAGTTGGTATAAAATTGTAATCTAACCTCAAGATTTAGCTGCTATCTATTAGCTATTTGAGATATGCCATCGACTTTAATGATGTCACCTGAACCCCTTGATTAAATTACAGCCTTAATGTTTCATCCAACCATCTATGATTCCATATTGTATTACACATTTTATATCATTAAGGTAATGAGTTCTTTAAATTTCTTTTAATTGTAAAAATGAATTCAAATTACTTTGAATTGTCATTCTACTGCGAGAGGGAAGTGATTTTTTTAATATTGTGTTGCAGCCATTAATTAACAACACAATGGAAAGTGTCTAGACAGTAAACTGCCAGGACTGATGTACTGATTTATAATAAGGAACATGTTCAGTGTCTGCACAATACTTAACACACTACTCTAAGTGGACTTTAAAATAACATGGTTAAGTTGTTCACAGTGGTACTTTGAACTGCACATTGTAATCTAGAAGAAAAAATACAAACATTAGAGACATAATAAACCATTTTGTAGTAGGCAATTTATTATGTTTCTTATGTTTATGCGCGAAGACATCTGAACATACATTTAACGTGTGCGGGCAAATCGCAGGATTGATAAATAGAATGTACAGTAATTTAAGTTTAGGAGACAATAAAAATTAAACAATCGAATGTAATTTGGGCATGGCTCTTGTATATAGTTTTGTCTCGTAATACCCTGGTTTAAGCTTTAAAATGAAATGGGACCATCACTTTGGCACTTTAAAAATGTCTATTAATGGATGCAGTATGGGATCTAAATATAGGTTGGAATAGGGAACTTTGAGATGATCAAAGTACTTGGGTTGGATTTTGACTTTGTGCGATAGTGTACAACGGGTGATAGCAAATCGGGAGCCCGTTTTACATCTCTCCCGATTTTTATTTCCATTCACTATCACCCATTTTACACTATCGCACAAAGTCTAAATCTACCCCCTTGTGTTCTAATCAGCTTTCTGTGTCCTCTCTATGTATAGATCTAGCATCTGTGCTGCATTTAGATTTGTTCATTTATTGTAAAGACATTTTTATGTTCACACTCCCAGTAATAAGAATGGTTTCTTCTTTTCCCAGCGTTGCTGAAAGGTTCCATAGAGTAGTCAAAGATTGGCCGCTCTGTTGCGTATTAAGAGAGTGTCACATGACCCGAAGCAGAATGCTGGCGGACAGTAACTTGATGATTTATATTTAATGTGAGGTGTTTAAGGTAACTGCATTCCTCCTGGAATTTTCCAGACTGCTACATAATTGGAACCAGGTCACTTGACCATAAACTACACGAGTATATCACTAACCCGGAAAACAGAAAGGGTATGTTGTTTGATTTTGTCCCTAGACTTCAAAGCAGCTTGCAATTATAGTGTAGTCAGTCAAATGCTGGCCAATAAAACTAAGGGAAAGAAAAATGCAACAGTTGTGTATTCTGCTAAAGAAGGCACAGATCTGATAAACTATATTGTCATGGGTCGAATTGCACTCAATGGCTCCACAAAAATAATTTCAACATTTACTTTTCCGGCTTCTTCTGCTGTTCTACCAGGTTTTACTGAGTTGAGCATCCACAGTGGACGCTCCATTCAGTAGGCAAATAAAATATCATCAGGGTCCTCGGTAAATCAGAGGACCTCAATTTGCATAGATTAATAAGGCTCCCACCTGGTTCAGGCGGGGGACCTGGCTGCTCAGTGGAAGGCTCCGGGAAAAATGGCGGTAGAGCAGGAATGGGGCAGTACGTTCACTACCTTCATTTTAACTCTGCTACCTCCCTGTTTCCACCAGACAGAGGGAGATAACGTTTCTCTTGTACTCTCCAGTTGAGCAGCAAATCTGTCCAATGAGGGGCTGATGGTGCAGCCCTATTTGGAAGCAGTCTGAACATTCACAAGAGCTGCAAAGACAGGCATTAGGTTCTCTGCACTTATCCCTGGAGTTACCAGATGGTCCAGGTTTTCTATCCCATGCATCAGTTCATTTCACATGTGGATTGTAGAATCATCTATACGGTCTGACATGCACTGAAAGCTGGTTTGCATGTTTCCCAATGAATCCAACATTCTGTCCTGCTCCGAAAGCTTCAGTCTTCCCAATATTTAACTGGAGGAAATTGCAGTTCATCCACGACTGGGTATCGGATAAGCAGTATGATAGCACAGAAGCAGTGGAGGGGTTCAGAGAGATGGTGGAGAGGTAGAGCTGTCATCAGCATACGTTCAGAACCTGATGTCAGTAAGATGTAGCGTGTAGATGGGGAAGAGGAGACAACCAAGGTCAGATCCAGAGCTGGTGGTGTGGGGGCAGAAAGAGAAGCCATTGCTGGAGATGCTCTGACTCTGATTAAATTGGTAAGAGTGGAACCAAGTGAGGGTAGTCCCACTGAGCTGGACAATGGAGAGAACAGTGTCATAGGCTGCAGAGAGGATGAGGAGGGATAACGTATCGAGGTTGTAGTCACAGAGGATGTCACTTGTGACTTTGGCTAGGACCATTTTGGTGCTATGCAGGGACAGAAACCTGATTGGAGAGATTCAAACAAAGAATTGCGGAAAATATGGACATGGATTTAGGAGATGATAACATATTCAACAACATTGGAGAGGTAAAGGAGGTTGGAGATAGGGCTGTAGTTTGCAAGGGCAGAGGGGTCGAGAGTTGATTTGAGAAGGGGCGTGATGATCGTGGATTGAAGGGGAAGGGGCAGTACCTGAGTTGACGATAAATGTACTATGAACCCTGAGCTAGATCCAGGACTTCCACTTCCTCTTCAAAGTCCTGTCTTGTATTTGGAAGGCCTGTCCTCAAAAGTGGAGCGAGGATGCAGGTTTGCCATTCCTCCTCCCGTTCTCATCCTCGCTCTCTGTTATGTGTTCTATTCTCCCACAAGACCAGTGGTATGCAATATATATTAACATCGGTGGCATGACATACATTAAAACCATTGTTGTTGGCAAGAGAGAAACATGGTTTATTCAGATACTGTCCATGCACAAAGTTGGCAGTGGGTTGTGACGTTGAAGATCCTGTGAAAGGAAAAATTGCTGTCAAGTGTACAGTATTGCCTAATTAACAAACAAGTTAGACAGACATTGTAAGAATGTGTGGGTAGGAGAACACTTCCTGTCAGGCATTGCATTGCATGACTGAGTTCCCAGGGCAATCCCCTATTTTGCCACTCCTTGTGGGGTCATTGACTTTTTTACAGCACTAAATTGAGATGCTCTGTATAGTGCTGATAACATTTACATTGAATTACATAGAATTTACAGCATAGAAACAGACCATTCGGCCCAACCGGTCTATGCCGGTGTTTATGCTCCGCACGAGCCTCCTCCTGCCTTAATTCATCTCACCCTATCAACATATCCTTCAATTCCTTTCTCACTCATGCACGTATCCAGCTTCCATTTAAATGCATCTATGCTATTCGCCTCAACAACTCCCTGTGGTAGCAAGTTTCACATTCTCATCACACTCTGAGTAAAGAAGTTTCTCCTGAATTCCTTACAGTGACTTCCATATTTATGGCCCTAGTTTTGGGCTCCCCCACAAGTGGAAACATCAGTGATGATCATTGACCTCCTGCCAGGTCCCCGGCCCCATCCATTGGCGGATCCGATGACCATCGGAGGAAAAGAGGAATCCTGCTGCGCTTGTTGTGGAAAGATTTCTATTGCCTTTTCGTTGAACTGTGGTGCCTTGAGACTGCCATGACTGCTCTCAAACATTTTCTCGTGCTGCTTCCAGGATATCAGCAGCAAACTGCAAAAAACACGATTGCCCATTTAAGCTGCTGCAGACCTTTAAAACCTGCAGCAAGGGATAAATTTCTGCCCCTAATGGATGCGCACTGAATAGGAAGTCTAAATGACACCTGATGGGCTCAGCAAATGTACAGTTCAAACCATTACCACCAAACTTCTGTTGGGGTGCTGGGCTGACATGAATATCTGTGTGTGCGCAGTATTTTTCTAAGTTTGCTATCCAAAGCTGCATTCCTGTAGTCCACCAGAGTGCTTGCACAGAGTGGCATCAGTGCATTCTAGAACTTGTAGCCACTCCCTGGTTGAGCCTTTTTATTCAGGAAAGGCCCAGTGGAAGTTCCAAGAATGGAGCAGAATTCACATCACAGCCCCCTGAGAGAGGCATAGGGATTTGGAGGGTAACACTGTAAAAGGAATTTGCAACACAGTAGAGGCAACGTTTAATGATTTTGTTGTGAATTGTTAAATTTTATGCGCTGCTGTGAACAGGTCCCATTAGTGAAATTAGGCATTTTGAAGTAAAACACGCTCTTAAACTGACTGCATGCTGATCGCTTTTCTCCCACTATGGCAAGCCCTTACCCCCCAGATTTGCATGACTCCCTGGCAGAGACTAGCCAGCCTGCCTCCTGTAAGTAAGTGACCCTAGGAATGGAAATACAGCTGGGGTCAGGGGGCATCTCAAGTTAGTCCCACTCCATTAAAAATGTGCCCTGTTCAAAGGGAGAAGGGAAGCCTAGGCCTCTGTATCCACCCTCACTGTTGTTTATTTTACATTGCATTCCTAATGTACAGTATACACTATTTCTATTCAAGCTGTCATATATTCTAACTTCTTAACTCCCCCCGTTATCCATGTTATATATTGACCCTGAATTCGCGGTCGGCAGCGTAGCTAAAGAGCAGGCCACTGACATCCGAAGGAAATCCATACTTACCTTGTGCGAACTCCCCTTAGAGAACATGTTTTCAAACGCCCAGGAGTGCACCGTTGTGCGTATGCGAACCTGGGATCACATGGGGAGGTGTTCCTTTCACTTCCTGACTCTTAGCCAATCAGGAAACAGAGGAGATTGCTGATTTGCGCACAACTCATTTTAAAGGGCTACTAAAACATGCATGCCATTCAGTTACAGAAATGAATATACAAATAGAATAGAAATTACGGGGACGATTTTCTGACATCGTTGGAGGCGGGAAAGGCGGGAAAATTAGATTCAAAAAGGTCGGGTTCGGAACCCGCCTCCAACCCGCCTCCGTGGGATTTTGCCGGTGCCGGTTTTGGAGGTCGGGAAACGCTTCCGCCTCCCGCTGGCCATTGAGCTAATTCACTTCCTTAAATGCTTGTTAAAGGCCTCGCTAAGCCTATTTTGAGAGGCCCTCATGATTTTTCCAGCATTTCGGCGTGCTCCACGCAACTCCTGAACCACGCCAGGTAAACCTGGCGGGTTGAATCGTGGGTGGCCTCCTCACTGCTGCAGGACTAACAAGACATCGTTTACTGCAGCAAGGATTATTTGCAGGTGCCAGACCTTGGCATTAAAAGGTCTCGGAGCACTTTTAGAAGGCCTTCCGAAGTCGGAGGTGCTGCAGCTTGACTCCATCAACTGTGAGACCTCCTTGGAAGACCCTCTCCCCGCTTGCAATGAGCGCTTCCCCAAAGGAGGCATCTACAAGCAGCATGGGAACCATTCATTTTCTTTCACCATGGACCTCAGATGAGGATGAGGACCATCCAGGACAGCAGCAGAACCAGGCAGCTCAGCAGCAACATCAGCAGGAGCCCCAACCTCCTGCTCAGCCACCTGATGCTGCACAGGGCAGAAGGCACCAGCGCATCGAGGTACCTCGCCGCAGGAGATACCCCCGACAGAGGGTTTACAGACAAAGGATGAGCTACCTCAACATGAGTGAGCAGCAGTGCCAAAGGAGGCCGAGACTTTCGCGAGAGGTTTTCCGAGAGATCTGCGGCCTGCTGCAGCAAGACCTGGTGCCCAGAGGAACAGGTGGACACCCCTTACCAGTGGCTGTCAAAGTCACCACTGCACTCAACTTCTTTGCCTCAGGCTCCTTCCAGGGATCATCAGCAGACATCAGCGGCATCTCCCAGTCAGCCGCCCACAGTTGCATCACCCAGGTTACCGATGCCCTTTTTGCTAAGGCCCACAATTACATCCAGTTCGCAAGGGATCAAGCAAGTATAACCGCCCGTTCGGTTGGATTCGCAAATATGGCAGGCATGCCAATGGTGCAGGGCGTCATAGACTGCACACATGTGGCCCTTAGGGCGCCCCATCATAACCCAGCTAGCTTTGTCAACCGAAAGGGCTTCCACTCCCTCAACGTTCAGCTGGTGTGTAACCACAAGAAGGAGTTCTTGCATGTTTGCGCCAAATTCTGTGGAAGTTGCCATGACTCTTTCATCCTGCAGCACTCTAACGTTCCTCCGCTTTTCAATCCACCAAACCAACTTAATGGATGGCTCCTTGGTGACAAAGGCTATTCCCTGAAGAAGTGGCTAATGACGCCGATCAGGAGGCCAGCTAACGAGGCTCAAGAGCGCTACAATGCCAGCCACACTTTGACCAGGTCCATCATAGAGCAGACCATTGGGTTGTTGAAGATGCGCTTCTGTTGCCTTGACCGATCAGGTGGAGCCCTGCAGTGTACATCATACAGGGTCTCCAGAATGGTCGTGGTCTGCTGTACACTGCACAACATCGCACAGCGTCATTGCTTGCAGCTTCCTGATGAGCAAGCGGCTCAGTTCCAGCCCTCCTCAGATGAGGAGGAGGAGGAGGAGGAGGCTGAGGAGGAGGAGGAGGAGGATCTGGAGGAGGAGGAGGAGCAGGTGGAGGAGGAGGAGGAGCAGGAGGAGATCAGAGCGCCGGTGTATCGACCAGTGGCAGCAGCAGCATGCGAGGGATGCAAGGGATGAACTTATCATGGCCAGATTTGCATAGGTTGCCCAAGTTGGCACATGTCCTTGGCTCCATCCTAGGACTTCATTGATAATGGACATGACTCTCTGGCCTCCTTTCACTCAGGCCACCAACCAGACAACGCAAGTGTGGCGGTGCCCGCAATATGGAGCTGCCTAAGGCGAAAGAACAGATGGCATAACGCCAACATTTTGGCTTCAAATCATTTTAATGCTTTCCAACAGGGATGGCATTTCATCAATACACAGAAACAGTCTCCCAATCTGCACACAGATCTGGAGGTTATATCCCTTGCCAGCTGTACCCTCACAGCCTTGGTTTCTTTGGCAGGCCTCTTCCTCCGAGATGAGTGGAAGAACACCTCCATGCTAGCTCTCACCCCCTCAAGCAACATTTGCAGCGCCTCATCCGAGAGCCTCGGGTAGGCCCTTGCCTTGGAATTGGACATAGGTTTCTCAAAAGATGTTGGAAGTGGTGCAGGAGAAGCAGAAATGCTGTGGAATGAGCCAAGGGAGCAAGAAGGCATAAAATCAGACTGGAAAAGTCCTGTCAACAGAGGCGAGTTTCAGTCCCAAAATACTAATTGAGCAAGAGCATCCCACACCTCTGAAATCAAGTGGACAATCATGGGAAAATCGCAAAATTTTGAAACCTATCAGTGGAGGCGAGTTTCAAACCCACCCAAACTGAAACCCGCCTCCATCTCGCCTCCAGTGGGAAAATCGTCCCCTACGTATTTCATATAAAGTATATAAAACAATTGTCCATTAATAAAACGTAGCGGTGATATTAGTCCCATTCAATTTTCTCAAGCTATTTTCTATCCAATAAAAGATGTTACCACTATTTCTAAAAGCAAAACATAGCTGGGATAATGGACACAATCCCTTTCTTTCAGTATGAATAACCTAATTTGCTGGAAACAAATTTGCTATGTGTTTATCAATACAAATCATCTAACGGACAGAAAGAGCTCCCTCATATATGGAAGATTAAATACAAATTGGCCATTTTGTGTGATAGCAGCAATGCTTGGAACAGGTTTGTAGTACAATTTTCTCATCAGAGTACGGTGTCATACTGACCGTGAATTCAGGGCCATTATATCTAATACTCTTGTTGTAGATGTTATATACTACATTGTTTTCCTAGTCTACATTATATTCTATATCCACTCTTCCTTTTTCACATATTATATATTATATCCACTCCCTGTTATCTACATTGTATTCAACATTCACTTTCCCAGTTGTCTGTAATACATTTATATATGTTTAATTATACAAGGATTATAACATTTGTATAATTTGCAACAGTTTGATTTGTGTTTTTGCAAGGTATTTGTGATATCTTATAGGCACGAATATGGCTGTTATGAAAGTTGCAACCAACCTCCATTTTCTCTCAAACAATCCCTTGCTTCGCTGGGAGAAATAATGTTAAAGCCTCTACTGTGTGTCAGTTCAATTAAATTGGTTGCAGATTGCAAATGAGAGTACAGTATCTTGCATGCCCAGGCCTGTGGGTTATTTTAAAACTTGCTCAGAAGTAACATCTTGCACAGATGTTTGAAATATATGATGTATCACAGTCATGGGCTTGTAAGATCCTACATAAATTAATTAGAAAAAACATCTTTCATTGACTTTGGATGTGGTGAAGCATATTTGCCAAGTTAATATCTATTCATTAAAGTGATTTATGGGAGCAGCAATTGTGAGAGCATTTATTTGCCAAATGTTGCTTGTGGCTCCAACTTCTGTTTTAATTGGTCCATTTAAAGATTATTCACTGGTTCTTCAAAAAAAAGGTTTGTGACTCAAGAACAATATTATTTCCTGTACGATCCATCCAGTGTGAAAGGTCATGACTGACTGCTACTTCTTACTGAATGTTTCACACTGCGCTATTTTCGCCAGATTTTCGTTGCTGGCACGATTCCTAGGGAAATTGTGATAGATTGGCATCCGCCCACCCAAGTTAGTCAGTCAGTGCTGATCCCATTGAGTTTTCTGAGGTTAGGTCCATTGTAATAGTTTTGGTTGGTTCTCAGGAGAACTGCTGCCTGTGCATCGCAGCTCAGCAGTTAAAGGGGTGGGGTGGGGGTGGGCAGAGGGGCAGGAACTGAATGTTTAAAGGGCCAAAAAACCTTTTCAGAATTAAAATATGATGGTGGCTCCAATAAATATATAAGATCCACCACTATGGAAGTGTTGATCAATCACTGCTGCCTCGATTTTACTGACTGCTCTGGCTATTTAAATTTTTAACACATTACTCATCGCAATACAACACTGAGTTCACCAGAACTTTCAACTTCAGCAAGGGTATAAAATGGGCAATATTTAATTGGCCGCTTGTTATATACCCTGCTCGACTTTCCTTTCAATTGACTTCAATGGAATATTGGCCTTGGATGGGGTGCAGCGCAGATTCACCAGAATGATACTGTGGCTTAATGTGTTAAATTATTAGGGTAGGTTACATAAACTTGGCTTGTATTCCCTTGAGTATAGAAGATTGAGGGGTGATCTAATCGAGGTGTATAAAATGATAAAATGATTCAATAGGGGAGATTAAGAGAAACTATTTCCTCTGGTGGGGGAATCAAGAACAAGGGGCATAATCTTAAAATTAGAGCTAGGCCATTCAGGAGTAAAATCAGGAAGCATTCATCACACAATGGTAGCAGAAATCTGGTATTCCCTCCCTCTATGGGTTATTGATCAATTGAAACTTCAATTGATCAATTCAGATTGAAATCGCTAGATTTTTGTTTGGTGAAGGTAGCAAGGGATGTGGAACCAAGACAGATAAATGGAGTTGAGGTACAGATCAGCTGTGATCTCATTGAATGGCGGAATAAGCTCGAATGACCGACTCCTGTTCCTATATTCCCATGTTCATAATATAAATAGGAACTACGCAAGGCCACTAGCAAATGGGTTGAGACTGTTCAAGTCACTAAAAGTAGCAACACAGGTTATTAATAAGGCCATAAAAAAGCAAACAAAGCACTGGGGTTCATTTCTAGAGAGATAGAATTGAAAAGCAGAGAAGTCATGTTAAACTTTTTCCGAACCCTGGTTAGACCACACTTGGAGTACTGGTCTCCATATTATAAAAATGATATAGAGGCACTGGAGAAGATAAAGAAAGACTTGGATTTATATAGCACCTTTCACGACCACCGGACGTCTCAAAGCGCTTTACAGCCAATGAAGTACTTTTGGAGTGTCATCATTGTTGTAATGTAGGAAACGCGGCAGCCAATTTGCACACAAGCAAGCTCAGAGATGAGAGTGCTACCCACTGAGCCACAGCTGACACAGCTACAAAGATACAAAAAAGATTTACTAGAATGATACCAGAACTGAGAGGTGATACCTATCAGGAACGATTCAACAGGTTGGGCTCTTTTCTCTGGAAAAGAGAAGACGGAGGGGTGACCTGATCGAGGTCTTTAAGATTATGAAAGGGTTTAATATGGTAGACGTAGAGAAGATGTTTCCACTTGCGGGCCATAAATATAAGATAGTCTAATAAATCCAATAGGGAATACAGGAGAAACTTCTTTACCCAGAGAGTGGTTAGAATGTGGGACTCGCTGCCACAAAGAATAGTTGAGGCGAATAGCATAGATGCATTTAAAGGGAAGCTAGATAAACACATGAGGGAGAAAGGAATAGGATATGTTGATGGGGTGAGATGAAGAGGGGTAGGAGGAAGCTCGTGTGGAGCATAAACACCGGCAGGCACCTGTTGGGCGAAATGGCCTGTTTCTGTGCTGTAAATACTTTGTAATACTTTGTAAACCCATTTCATTTAGGACCCTTACAGCAGGTAGAAAGAGATAACTTTTAGGGAAGATATTTTGCTTCGCTGCTCCTGGCACCTGGCGGGAATGTGGATCGGGAAATTACGCCCCCTCACCCCATGATTTTCCATCCAGAATGGACGGAAAATCATGGGTTGGGAGTGTGCACTTTTCTGATACACATTCCTGGTATCTGAAGTGGAAAATCACCCATAATCATCCTGTTAATTGCAGTACATTTTAGCTGTTTATGTCTGAAGTGTGTTTTGTAACAGTCATCAGCTCAGCCTTCAGTGAATAGTTACTGCCTCACTTCCCCCCCCTCCCCACCAACCACCTTTACTCCACAAAACAGTAGGTTATAATCAAATTCACGTCATGCCATATGGCACACTCCCTCTTTGGACGAATACTGAATCAAATCCAAGCCTCCAAATGTTGACATGTGGATAGACTGTTGCTGTGGCTTGGAACCAAAATGCACAAAATGCTCTGGTGACATTTTGATTGGATCAGTGCAATTAGGAATGACTCACTCCTGTCAATCCCCCCCGCCGACGGTAGATTGAAAAGACCTGAAGCATAAATAAATTCAGTGTCATCGTCACTTTAGGAGCCCCATGCAGAGCTATGATCATGGTGGACTGCCCCACCAGCTGGTTTTTCCACAAGATGGTATAATTCAGCAGTGAGTGCCCTGGTTAACTACAGGCATTGCATGCCAGCCATATCCGGGTAACTGTTGCTGAGGTGGGAGATGCTTTGTCACGAGTGTCTGATGCCAAAAGCTGCAGGTGTTCAGTGCAGTCTGTGCTCTTTTTCAGCCACTACTTTCTGTACCGATGCACAAGATGCAAACCCTGGCAGCTCATTGTGTTAATGGTGTATTATTTGTTGCACTTTAGTTATTATTAGGACTCCAGTTCAAAGTAAGGGCAAACAATGATTGGAGTATTTAAGTAGAAATCAGTGGAGGGCGGTGCCAGTAACACCAGTGATGCAACAATCTTTAATTGGCCTTAAAAGGGGCAACACGGTGGCAACGGTTAGCACTGTTGCCTCACAGCGCCAGGGACCCGGGTTCGAATCCGGCCTCGGGTGACTGTCTGTGTGGAGTTTGCACATTCTCCCCGTGTCTGCGTGGGTTTCCTCCGGGTGCTCCGGTTTCCTCCCACAGTCCAAAGATGTGCGGGTTAGGTTGATTTGGCTATGATAAATTGACCCTTAGTGTTAGGGGGGATTAAATACGTGGGGTTACGGGGATAGGGTGGGATATGTGTCGGTGCAGGCTCGATGGGCCGAAATGGCCTCTATCTGCACTGTGGGGATTCTGTGATTCTGTGAACAAGCTTGAAACTGGCCAACAAAAAAATCCTACAAAAGATTCTGGGTGGGATTTTCCTCCACACCCACAATGCCACTGCAGCTTCAGTGGGTGGGAATTCTGTCCACCCAAATGATTATGCAGGTGGGGTCGGTTTTATTGAAAGAATTTTGGCAGGAAGCCCATCTGCACCAGGGAGCCTGCCTCAGGGGATGTTGGGAAATCACTGCTGCAGGCCTCAGGCACCTGTAACAGTGAAGGGTGGCCAGCTGAAGAAAATGTTTATTATTTTATAAATTTAAAAATCCTGTGTAGAACGAGTACAATCAGTTACATTCCCTTGGCTGAATTAAAATTGAAATTCCCCTCCACCCGCCATAGCAACGTTGGAATGTACTGGCATTCCAGAATTTCAGCTGTGCCTCAGTGGTAGCACTCTTACCTCTGAGTCAGAAGGTTGGGCGTTCATAGTATCACTCCAGAGACCTGACCACACAATCTGGGCTGACACTCCGATGTAGTACTGAGGGAGTGCTGCACTGTCGGAGGTGCCTTCTTTCAGATCAGATGTTCAACCGAAGCCTCATCTGTCCTCTGAGGTGGACATAAATGATCCCATGTCACTCTTTCGAAGAAGAGCAGGGGAGTTCTCCCCAGTGTTCGGACCAATATTTATCCCTCAACCAACATCACCAAAACGGATTATTTGGTCATTTTCACTGTTTGTGGGACCTTGCTGTACGCAGATTGGCTGCCACGTTGCCTATATTACAACAGTGGCTACACTTTAAAAAAAGTACTTCATTGGTTGTAAAGTGCTTTGGGATGGCCTGAGGTCATGAAAGGTGCTACAGGAAACTTTCGTTTATCCGGCACCCAAATATCCGGAATTCTCGCTTAACCGGCAAAAATCAGGTAAGTTTTATTATACAGACAAGACCCCGATTCTGACCTTTCGCCCCCACGAAAGGGGGGGTCAACGTTCTTCCGACTCGGACCTGTCGCCGCCACGGAGGAAAAAGCCGGAGTCTCGTTTACTTTCCCTCTCCGGGTCCCAATTGTTAAGCCTGTGGCCGTGTACGGGGCTCTCGTACCTTGGTAAGTATACCTCTCTGTAATCCGGCACTTTCGATCAACCGGCACCACGCCGGTCCCGTCGGTGCCGGATAAACGAAAGTTTCCTGTATATAAATGCAAGTCTTTATTTCTTTTGCAGCTATCTGAGCTTTGGCATTAATGATGGGAACTATGTCATGTGATGTTTTCCCATCATTAACGCATGGTTTGAATATGCCCATCCATGTTTGGGTGAATGTATTCAATACCTATAGTACCTTCTGGCAGAACTTCCCAGAAGTGGTGGCAGGCCACGAGAAGCTGACAGAAATTTGCCACCCCACTGGCATAACTCCAGTGGGAAATCTTCCCATTTAACTCCAGTTTGGAGCTGACAGAAAAATCATAGAATCTTAGAAATTTATGGCACAGAAGGAGGCCATTCAGCCCATTGTGTCTGTGGCAGCCGAAAAAGAGCTATCCAGCCTAATCCCACTTTCCAGCTCTTGGTCCGTAGCCTTGTAGGTTACAGCACTTCAAGTGCATATCCAAGTACTTTTTAAATGTGATGAGGGTTTCTGCCTCTACCACCTTTTCAGGCAGTGAGTTCCAGATCCCCACCGCCCTCTGGGTGAAAAAAGTTCTCCTCAATTCTCCTCTAATCCTTCTACCAATTACTTTAAATCTATGCTCCCTGGTTATTGACCTCTCTGCTAAGGGAAATAGGTCCTTCCTATCCACTCTATCTAGGCACCTCATAATTTTATACATCTCAATTAAGTCTCCCCTCGGCCTCCTCTGTTCCAAAGAAAACAACCCCAGCCTATCCAATCTTTCCTCATAGCTAAAATTCTCCAGTCCTGGCAACCAACTCGTAAATCTCCTCTGCACCTTCTCTAGTCCAATCACATCCTTCCTATAATGTGGTGACCAGAACTGTACGCAGTACTCTAGCTGTGGCCTAACTAGTGGTTTATACAGTTCAAGCATAACCTCCCATCTCTTCTATTCTATGCCTCGGCTAATAAGGGCAAGTATCCCGTATTCCTTCTTAACCACCTTATCTACCTGTCCTGCTACCTTCAGGGATCTGTGGACATGCACTCCAAGGTTCCTCTGTTCCTCTACACTTCTCAGTATCCTACCATTTATTGCATATTCCCTTGCCTTGTTAGTCCTCCCCAATGCATTGCATCACACTTCTCCGGATTGAATTCCATTTGCCACTTTTTTGCCCACCTGACCAGTCTATTGATATCTTCCTGCACGGCCAATTTCTGTATCATCTGCAAACTTCTTAATCATGCCCCCTACATTGAAGTCTAAATCATTGATATATACTGTACCACAAAAAGCAAGGCACATAGCACTGAGCCCTGCGGAACCCCACTGGAAACAGCCTTGCAGTCACAAAAACACCCGTCGACTGTTACCCTTTGCTTCCTGCCACTGAGCCAATTTTAGATCTAACTTGCCACTTTCCCTTGGATCCCATGGGCTTTTACTTTTCTGACCAGTCTGCTCTGTGGGACCTTGTCAAAAGCCTTGCTAAAATCCATGTAGACTACATCAAACACGCTACCCTCATCAATCCTCGTTGTTACTGCCTCACAAAATTCAATCAAGCTGGTCAGACATGACCTTCACTTAATGAATCCATGCTGACTGTCCTTGATTAATCCGTGCCTTTCTAAGTACCGATTAATACTGTCCCTCAGAATTTTTCCCAATAATTTGCCCACCACCGAGGTTAGGCTGACTGGCCTGTAATTACTCAGTCTATCCCTTTCTCCTTTTTAAACAACGGTACAACATTAGCAGTCCTCCAGTACCACACCTGTAGCCAGAGAGGATTGGAAAATGATGGTCAGAGCCTCCGCTATTTCCTCCCTTGCTTCTCTTAACAGCCTGGGATTCATTTCATCCAGGTCTGGCGATTTATCTACTTTCAAAGATGCTGAACCCCTTAATATATCCTCTCTCACTATGTTTATTTCATCTAATATTTCACACTCCTCCTCCTTAACTACAATACCTGCATCAACCCTCTCTTTTGTGAAAACAGACGCAAAGTATTCATTGAGAACCATACCCACGTCTTCCGCCTCCACACACAGGTTACCTTTTTGGTCTCTAATAGGCCCTACTCTTTCTTTAGTTATCCTCTTGCTCTTTATGTATTTATAAAACATCTTTTGGTTTTCCTTAATTTTACTTACCAATATTTGTTCATGCCCTCTCTTTGCTTTCCTAATTTCCTTTTTAATTTCACCACTGCACTTTCTATACTCCTCTAGGCTTTCTGCAGTATTTAGCTCCTGGTATCTGGGATAAGCTTCCCTTTTTTGCCTTATCCTACCCTGTATAGCCCTTAACATCCAGGGGGCTCTACATTTGGGAATCCCACTCTTTTTCTTTGTGGTCACATATTTGCTCTGAACCCTTACTATTTCCTCCTTGAATGCCTCCCACTGCTCTTCAAGTCGCTGTTTCCAGTCCACTTTTGTTAAATCATATCTCAGCTTAGTAAAATTGGCCTTTCCCCAATTGAGAAATCATTGCAAAAGTAATTCATTATGTGAAGCACTTGGAGATGTTTCAATGTTGTGATAAGGTATTGTATAAATGAAATTATTATTATTAAATTAAACTTCTATGTTTAGCAGCAATTCCCATTGCCACCTTGATTTTTGATGCTGCCTGCTGGGTTTAACATTTATGGGAAAGAGTGTCAGGCCTAAAACCCAGCAGAGATATTTGGCACTGGTATCAGTTTGATGCCGGTGTAGAGCAAGGAACTTCTGAATGAAGGAAGGTTTCTATTCACAGATAGTAGTATAACTATATAATAATTTAATAAAACTGGTCTTGATTTCTGGGGTTCGTCCCTCTTACCCTGTCGCTCCCAGCTTCACCTGTGGCTTAGAGTTAAACAAACCAATTGATAACAGTTTAAAACTAGCTGAAGATCAATATGATGCAAATTAAAGGATTTGATCTGAGGGCTGTGTTAGTAGCATGACATCAGTCAATGCAAGAAAATGATCTGGACAGAGATGACTGTGAATGCTGGGCAATCACATTCTCTCTGGATCAACTTGATTTGAAATATGTAATATTTCCTGTGTAAACCATATTTAGGTCCCAGTTGACTGTGGATTACAACTTTGTAACCAAAACTGGTACATATCCAACGCTTATGCTAATGTACAGTTTTTTTTATATGCATTAACCCAGGGTGGACAGAAAGATTTGTATAACAAAAGTTGTATATGACAGAGACAATAGCCCTGATTTTAACTGCCCCTGCCTGGTGGAAACCGGGCGGTGGGAGGTGGGGGTGGGGGGGATGCAGTTAAAATAAGGCGAGTCACTTCCCCCCTCTGACCCCGCTGCATTCCCACCATGTCCCGATATTAACTTGATCTTTTGAGCAGGCGAGCGGGACACCCGCAGGAAGGAAGCGGGTTCCTACTTTAAATATGCAGATTTGGTCCGATGATGTCATCAGAACTCGAGCTGCAATTTCAGTTGAAGGTCTGAGCGGAGGAGAAGTGACTACTCCCACTTCAGGCAAACCTGTCGGGAGCCTGATCATGGGCCAGAAGAGGCCCAGAAAGTGAGTTTAAAAGTTTTATTTCAGGTTTCCTTGTGGGCCAGGAGGGGCAGGCCTGCTCCTCTGGGTCTCACAAGGAACCCTTTGGCCTCCTTTGCGCCAACACCCCCCCTTCACCCGATCGCAGCCAGAGCCTTCCCGCTCCCCCGATCTTTGACAGATTCTCCCCCACCCTTCCAATCCTTCGCAGAGCCTCTCTCCCTCCCAATCCTGCCCAGAGCCTTCTCTCCACCTCCTGTCCTTGCCCACATGCATCCCCCCCCCCCCCCCGCCCCCCGCCCCCACTGACTGCCGGGGACTATTCACACGGGTCCCCAGCTATGGCCTTCTGTTGTCAGATGCTCACTCCCACCAGCCGGCCAGGTCGTCAATCTGGCCGGGTGTTGGGTGGGACTCTGCAGAAGTTTATTCAAATGGTCGGCAAATGGTCAGCAGGGCCTCCATGCCCCTGGCCTGGCGTGGTTCATCTCCGACTTCTGTTCCCATCCCCTCCGTAACAATCGGGGAGAATGGGTGTAAAATACAACTTTGGTGGGGGTGCAAAATGGGCAGTAGCGGTTGGGCTGCTCTTTATAGAGCCCGCTCAATTTTCTTTCTCTTTGACTTCAATGGGACTGCTCATTTTGCACCCTAATATCTTATTACTTATCATTAAGTTTGCAGTTGATACGAAACTTGGCAATGTTGTAGATAGCGATGAAGATAGTTGTAGACTTCAGGATGTCATAGACAGGATGGTGAAATGGGCAGAAGCATGGCAGATGAGGTTCAATGCAGAGAAGTGTGAAGTGATGGACTTTGGGAGGACTAATATGGAAAGACAGTACACTATAAATGGCATGATTTTGAAAGGTGTAGATGAGCAGAGACCTTGGTGACCATATACACAAGTCCTTAAAGTTGGCAGTGCAAGTTGATAAGGTGGTTAAAAAGCACATGGATTACTTGGATTTATAAAAAGAGGCATAGAAAATAAAAGCAAAGATATCATGCTAGAATTTTATAAATCACTGGTTAAGCCTCAGCTAGAGTATTGTGGACAATTCTGGGCACCACACTGCAGGAAAGATATAAAGGCATTAGAAAGGGTACAGAGGTGGTTTACCAGGATGTTACCGGAGATGAGGGACTTCAGTTATGAGGAGAGGTTGGAAAAGTCAGGACTGTTCTCCTTGGAACAGAGAAGGTTAAGAGGTGACCTAATAGAGGTCTGCAAGATGATGAGATGTTTTGATAGAGGAGATCGAGAAAAACTATTCCCTTTGGCGAGTGGGTCAATAACCAGAGGTTATAGATTTAAAATCATCGGGAAAAGAGCTAGAGGGGAGATGAGAAGATATTTTTTCACTCAGATAGTTGTCGGGATGTGGAACACTCTACCTGAAAAGGTGGTGGACACTAATTCCATAAATAATTTTAAAAGGGAGTTAGGTACTTGAGAATGAGGAACTTAGAGGGTTACAGAAAAAAGCGGGTGTGTGCAACTAATCACGACGGCTCTTTCAAAGAGCCAGCACAGGCACGACGGGCCGAATGGCCTTCTTCTGTGCTGTAAGTTTCTATGATTGATTCTATGATTCCACTTGCTTTGTAAGGATGTCAGTCAGGTGATATCAGCATATATCAGGACACTGCTACCTCTTTGGTTATATCAGGATTATGTATATCTAGGCTCAGCTACGAACACTTCACCAAACCAAATCAAAATTTAGTCACAAAGCTACATGACAGGTTCATGACTAGATAGAGTTTGATGTTTTTCCTGAATACTCCTACAATATAAAGTATATCAAGGAATATCAGTTTTTGCCTACACTGCTTCACGGATGCATCAGACACAAAAATATCAAGTGAGCACATAATACTTAATGGCTGTTCACTGAAAGATATTGGCCCTGAATTTGCAGTTGGAGGCGTACCAGAAGAATATGCCGCCGAACTGAAAAAAAAATCCGAACGTACCTGGTGTCTCCAGAGCTTCGGACTCTTGCGGTCCTGGGCCTGCAGGCGTATGCCTGCATAAAGGCCCACGGATCCCAGGGGCGCATGCGGTTCACAAGCGTCCGTGGGATCACATGGGCCCGGTTAATCAATGACAAAGGGAGATTCCTATGATGCTTATGGGGATTCTATTTACGTACGGAATCCCCATAAGCATAATAGAAATCCCCAAATAAATAAGAATTCACACCATTTAAATAAAAATAAATGTTCCCATGTTCAAAATTAATTAAAAGACCCTATAATTAAGCATTTAAAATAAAAATTTAATTTTTTGCAAAATAAATTTAAACATTTTAAAATGGGCCAAAATTGACCTAAACTAATTTTAAATGTATGTGTATGTTTTAATCATTTAAATTTTTTAATTTTAGCATTTATTTTAACCCTTACACTGGTAAAAGGAGGCCTTAAGCCTGCTTTTACCAGGCGTAAGGGTTTCGTGAGCATTCACTGGGCAGCAGTTACGCCAGCGAAAGTGTTTTTGCAGCGGATGCGAAGGATCTGTCAATGCGAAAACTTGACAGATCGCAAGTTCCAGGTTTTCGCGCTTGCGCAGCGCATGCGGAAACCTGGAACTTACGGGGCCTTTCTGAGGACTTACAATAGCGTATGTGCGTACGCCATCATCAGCCGTGCAAAATCCAGACCTTTAATTTAATACAACAATATTAAAGTTTTATACTGTAATATCAAATGTTCATCTGATTCTGTTTGATTGCATAATAAACATTTGATATGCCCTCCAGGTTACACAATCTCTAATAATTTCCTAAACCTATTCAGGCTTTTATTACTACCATTTAGCTCTAATTATTTTTTATTGCCTAAAGCTACAGCAACTAGATATTGCTCATTTAATCTAAAAGTAACCAAAGAAAAATGTATTTTGATACCCTTTGTTGACTACGCAAACTGATAGGCAGACTTTAGTGATATATGAATGAGTTACTATCATCTGCCAATAAATCTAATGTATATATGACTTGGCCTAACAATAATAAGATGTGTATCTATTTTACTCCTTCATTGACTCATCATAGGAAATACATTGTTGAGGGCCAAAGCTTAAGCAATATCCAGCAGGTAGACATGATGGATGAACATCTCAGAATGATGACAGCGTTTCACACCAATGCCAGACAGATTCTATTGTTTTAGGTAAGTCACATCCTCTTGCCAGTGACAATGCTGACGCCTTGCTGTCTGTACAGTTATGATACTGACTGGTGGGAACTCCGCATGCTCCTAGAGGATCTTGTCTTCATCCAGAATCCTATGTAACCTCTAATTAACTTAATTATTTAAAGAACCATGATACTGTAGCATGCAATATATTTATCACAGGCCTCTCAACTTCTTTTTCACATAGATTATTTAATATTTATTTATGTGGTTCCAGGCTGAGGCTTTAGGACTATTTATTTTACAGATAAATAGCTCTATTCCACCATTTTTGGTGGAAACGTGATATGCTGTGGCTCAGTGGGTGACACTCTCGCCTCTGAGTCAGAAGGTTGTGGGTTCAAGTCCCACTCCAGCGACTTAAGCACAAACATCTAGGCTGACACTCCAGTGCAGTGCTGAGGGAGTGCTGCACTGATGGAGGTGCCATCTTTCAGATAAGACATTAAACTGAGGCCTGTCTGTTCTCTCAGGTGGACGTAAAAGATCCCATGGCCACTATTTCGAAGAAGAGCAGGGGAGTTTTTTCCCAGTGTCCTGGCCAATATTTATCCCTCAATCAACATAACAAAAACAGATTATCTGATCATTATCACATTGCTGTTTGTGGGAGCTTGCTGTGCGCAAATTGGCTGCTGCGTTTCCTACATTACAACAGTGACTACACTTCAAAAATACTTCATTGGCTGCTGCGTTTCCTACATTACAACAGTGACTACACTTCAAAAATACTTCATTGGCTGTAAAGCACTTTGGGATGTCCGGTGGTCGTGAAAGGCACTATATAAATGCAAGTCTTTCTTCTTTCTTTTCTTTATGTGGAGGTGCCAAAAGCAACCAGCCCAGGTGATTACTCCACCTTCCTCTTTCTTCTTTAAGACTCACAGATTCACATGCCACAATCAATGAGTGGGCCGCATATGACTGCATGAAAATGCCCTTACACCAAAATGCAAATCCCCACAAAAATGTGAGTTCCCCATACACTCTGTATGCAAAACTCCACCATTCATTCAAAATTCCAAGTCCTCCCCGTAAGCAAAAACTCAACCCACCCTTGCAAAACTTAGCTGATTGCCTGAACCTTACTTGCCTTTCTGCTATTCATTTCCTGGTTTGCTCCCCTCCCATCTGCTGTCCTCTGCTACCGCCAGGCCTGGTCTAGTCCACTTCTGTCTGTTGTTTGCCCATTGCTTACTCCCCACTGACTGTTTTGTTTCTGCTGCCTTTTCCTCTGCTGCCACTGCCACCTCTGTGTTTGCTGCCACCATTTCCACCACACAGTTTAAACACATGGAAGCTTCAATCTCAGCTCTTTCAACTTCCCAGGCCTGCAGGGTTGGTAAAGGCTGCTGTCAGGGAGAAGCCATTTCAAATGCGCCAGGCAAAGTCAGCATTGTGAACCAGCGTGCAAAGAAGAAAGGAACCACATGCTTGGTAAGAACGTGGAACCGTATCTTGGGCACCTCTGGTACAGGGGACCTAAAATGAGGAAGGATCAAAATATGAGTTAAAGAATATTTAAGTGCCTTTCAAAAGATATCAAGTGTGGAGAATGAATGCTCAATATATAATGACCATCTTCTAACTATGACACCACGGAAGAGGTTACACGTGAACATACATCTTTCCTCCACTTTATGGGGTTGCTTGGAATGGAGGGATATTTGGCCCTATCTGTATTCTTGACTGTTTTGCAAATGGAGATTTTTTTTTTGGGTGTATGTGGTTCCTTCCCAGCATACAGACTGATGCACTTAAAAATAGGCTTTTTAATTCATCCTGTTATAGGCACATGATGCAAATCTATGATATAGCATTGCTTCATCAGTTCAGAAGTGTCTAAATAATATTTTTTGAATTGTGGAAATGTAGTGCAGGGTTCTGGGACACACTTTACAGGCTGATCACAGGAGTGTCAATTTTGACTAGAATATTAACCACCAGGAAAAAGAAACAATCGCTTTGTGCGTTCTGTAAACCTGAAGTGAGCATTTTATGTTTGGTAAGGCAATGTGAAAACTCAGAATCATTTAATTGGATGAGACTCCAGAATGAAACGTCCCATTTTGATTTAGTGCTGATCGATGTGAGGAATGTTAATGACACAGAATGGAACACTTCAGGCTAGAAGTTCCTGGGCTAAGTGCCACTCCGTAATGCCATTAAATGGCACTAAAATGTCGGCCGCCACTCTTTCACCAGCTGGTGGCGAGTCCCGAAGTGGCCGCCGTTTTCATGCTTACCTTTGCGTTGCCGGTAACTGGCATCGCCATGCTGAAAAAAATGGTGGCGCCGTGACATCAATTGGCATGCAACACTAACTTAATGTCGCCAACCTGAACTTTGACGCGCTGAATTCAGTGCGGGGTCCTAAGCACACTAGGTTAACCTGGCGTGCAAGCAAGCTGACAGTGGCAATGTCAGCACCTCTTAAAGGGACACACACATCTTTCAGGTAAGTTTGTATTTAAGCTTTTGGACCGGGTTTTATTGATTTTATTGAAGCAGTGGCTTGCTGCAATAGATGTTAAAAGTTTTTTTAATGTGTAGGGAGTGCTGCTGGATGCTTGCATGGGCTCAGATGGTAAATGAAGGCCTTTGAGAAGACAGAAAATGCTGCAAATACTCAGCAGGTCAGGCAACAGCCACGGAGAGAAAAACAGAGTTCACATCTCAGATCGAGATGCTGCCTGACTAGCTGAGTATTTCCAGCATTTTATGCTGACATTTCAGATTTACAGCATCCGCTCGCAGAGGGAAGAGGAAGACAGAGAAGAGGAAGACAGAGAAGAGGAGGAAGCAGAAGAGGAGGAAGCAGACGGAAGGATGTATCCCAGACAGCCCCTTTCTGGTCCGGATATCCGGGATGGAATCATCTGCATGTGGTCCCAGTGACCACTACCCCAATTCCCCTTTCAACAATAATCCCATACCTTGCCTTCCCTCTGTTACTAACTATCACAGAGTCCACTTGGCCATGATCCTGAAATAAAAACCATCACAAAGCTAACTTTCCAATCTCACTTTATACATCTATCTACTCCAATATGACATCAGGAAATCAACTCATCACTGTATGCATTCTCTTAGTGACTGTCTTGTGTGTGCCTTCGCCTATCCTACTGATGTCACGCAGTGCTACCCCAGTAGCTACAGCATGGCTGGTGGAAGGCTGCTAACTTTCAGTGGGGGATACTGCAAATGGCCTTGCTGGCCGACCTTGAGGAGCTGGTGGCTGGGAGTGTCAAATCAATCTTCTTCTTGTTCTTCTTCACTCTCCTCTCCCTCTTCTTGGTCACCCGCTGGCTGGGCAGGCTGCATTTCTTGGGTGTGTGAAATGAGGAAGGCACAAGGGTGGAGTTGTGGTGACAGTAGGGTGGGAAAGCATGAGGTGCATGCCAGAAGGAGGATAACGTATGAGGATACCAGCATCTTGTATCCTTTCAGCCCTGCCGTTGGCCAAGGGCTCAATCATGCTCCTGCCAAGAATGACCTGCACCGTCGCCTCCAAGGGGGTGAGGTGAGGCTAGGAATGGGAGATGTACCTTGTGATTGGTGCAGATTGTTCATAGGTGAGTGATTGGGGGTGGGTCGTGCATTGAGCAGTGTGTGTGGCTAGTGGTGCAGTTGGTAGGAGACAGCTTTTGAAGATGCATTCACTGACCTTGACCAGTGGTCTGAGGTCATGAAGCTTCTTTGGGCACTGGAGCCAGGTGGTGGGGGCGACACTGTTGTCAGTGATGACCTCGGTGATGTAGTCCCACATCTTTCTTTCTGGAGAGCCTCCTGACCCCTGTGTGTAGAGGACCTCCCCTGAAGTGTTGACCCCCTGCACAAAGCTGGAGTGCTGCATGCAAGATCCTGGGTGCCCCTTCCCTGGCTTGTTGAGCCATTTGTGTTAGTGCTGAAGCAATTTTCCCATTTTTGGAGGTTAGGAAGGGTATTCAGCTTTAAGAGCTGACTATTCACATTTGGGACTTTTTTTTAATGTTAAATTTCTTTTTGAAAGACAGAAAGGGCTGAAAACTGCATTGTTTCACTGCATTTTAATTTGTATTAGTTCTGAGTGCATGGCCCCTTTAATTCACAGGCCTTTTCATTGCCCACAATTCCTTGCGAGCTCCAGAGCCTTGGTTCCAGACGCTGTGTGAAGCTCGAACGCCGCACCTGGACAGGAACTTTGGGTCGGATGCCTCCAGTAATGCCGCCAGGACGGCATTGCGCGGAAGGTAAGCGCTGCGCCAACAATCTCCAGCCCCCCAGACGAATTTAGCCCCGGTAGCGTCGTGACCATTTTCAGCAGCCGTTATCTCCAGTTGCCGTTGACACCAGCAACTTTCATGGTGAACACACATTTTTGGGCATCAAGTTGCAAGTGATGCTATGTGAGTTTAAATGCTGTCACTATTGGGCTTTTGCAGACACAACATCACAGCTCCAAATGGTTGGCAGGATAAAACAGGTGCTTTAATCTCAAATTGAAAGTATTGGGGTAGATTTTGGCCTGCCCCACCTGAGCAGTAATCTGGCAGGGTGCGTCACACGCCCTTGATGGAACCCGCCTGATTTTCATTCAATTGAAATTAATAGAGGGAAAAATCAGGTGAATATATAGGGCGTGTGATCTGCTCAGGTGGGGAAGGCAGAAGTCTAAACTTAAAATAAAATTGCTGTTGTTAGCAATAAGAAGAATGCCATCTGAATTCCAGCACATTTTCAAACTCTTTTGTACACACTCGGAGCAACCAGTTTCAGAGCCTAATTGTGAGTCGCAAGTTGTTCCCTTCCTGCTGGGATTGTATGTAGTTGGGGACCAAGAAAGCAAAAGAGGAGAAATTATTTGTTAAATAAAGGGAGCTTCACTCTCAACAAATATGTGATTTACAAATTGCATTTTTGAAAAATCCTTCACAGGATGGCAGATCTCCAAATGTTTACTGTTCATTGAAAGTATTGTTGCTGCACCGTCACTGCTAATGGCTCGTTCAGCTATTTGTATGGAATTAAGCTTTACAGTATCACAAGACATCCCTTTTAAAGGAATCGGTCAGGCTGCCGTTTCATTAAACCACAGGGTATGTTCAGCAAAGCTGTGCTCTTGGTGCAGTGCCTCATTTGACAGGGACGTAGACTCAGTTCTGACGAAAGGTCAGTGACCTGAAACGTTAACTCTGTTTCTCTCTCCACAGATGCTGCCTGAACTGCTGAGTATTTGCAGCACTTTCTGTTTTTATTTCAGATTTCCAGCATCCGCAGTATTTTGCTTTTGGTCAAATTGTTGCTGGTTCACCCGTCACAAAGTAAACATTTCTGCAGAGCACAGAGCGGGATTAAACGGAGTGGACTTGAACAGAGTGTTTTATTTGTGAATTTGGAAAGAATGGGAATTTCGGAGAAGTGAGGGAAGGAGTTGTTGCTTTTTGCCTACACTACTTGTAGTGCTTTGTGTTACTGGTAGATATTTAATTTCATTATCCATAACTTAATCTCAATCAAGTAAGTTGTCAAGAAACTAAACTGTAAACTAAGTTACCTAATTACAAATCTAATTAAATTTAATTATATAGAACAAGGTCATATAGGGATGGCAGTGCAGGTGGTGTGCCGCAACTGCAGCATGTGGGAGTTTGTGGAGAGCATTGTGATCCCAGACAACCACGTTTGCAGTAAGTGCCTGCATCTTGAGGAACTTCAGCTCAGAGTTTTTGAGCTGGAGTCTGAGGTGCAGACATTGTGGGACATCAGGGATGGGGAGAGTTACCTGGACACTGTGGGCTAGATTTTGCCAATGGGGAGCTTTTGGAGGCGGGACTCCCACTTGTCGGGTTTTAGTCCCGCCTCCATCGACTTGTGGCCAACCCACGCTATTTTCCCTTGATTGACCTTGTTAAGCCCGCCCAGCGGGCCTAGCAGGCCAATTAAGGGAAAGCCGGTTACAAGTGACGTCAGTGATTGACGTTTCATCTGTCAAGAGCTTTTGACAGATGAAATGTCAGTGTTTGACAGCTCTGTGAAGCTATCAAACACTGACAATCTGTCCTCTAAGTTGAGTCCTTTACTCAGGCTCAGTTAGAGATCTCTCCTGAGCAGAAAGCAGAAGGCTGCAGCTTTTGACAGTTCAGCGGCCATTCTGCTTTCTGTGCTGGTGAGCTGAGGGACTCCCGAGACCTGAAGGGAGGAAGCCTGCAGGAAGAAGTAAAGGTAAGTGAAACTTATTAAAACACTTTACACTCACCTCACACACTTACCTCTTCACACTTGCACTCATCACTCACCTGCACACCGGGCATCTCGACCCCTCCGACCCCCGCAGGCTGACGGCCCGCCTCGCAAGGTTCGGAGCCGTCGGGAAGCCCACACTTCAGAGTTGAAAATAGGGATTCTCAAAAAAACTGCCTGTTAACAACCGGTTAACAGGCAGTTAATTGGCACTAATTCCCTTCCCGCCTCAGAGACGGGACCCGGCGCGGGTCGGGTACCCGCCTCCTGGGAAGATTGCACGGAGGCGGGTTGGGAGCGGGATGGGTACCCGCCCCCAGATTCTGCCATTTTCCCGGCAGTCCCGCCTCCTTACCCGCCTTCCCAGGGCTGGCAAAATTCCCCCCTTTGAGGCAGTCAAACCCCTTAGGTTAGGTAGTGGTACAGGTCTGGTTTGTGGTCAGGGACAGGAGGGTGTGACTGGAACTCAGGCAGGTAAGGGGACCCCATGTGCAGTGCTGGAGGAGCCTCAGCCTTAGCCCTTGTCCAACAGGTATGAGGTTCTTGCTGCCTGTGTGGATGAGGGAAAAGCCTGCAGCATGGATGAGCAAGCTGACCATGGCACCGTGGTGCAGGAATCATCATAGAATCATAGAAATTTACAGCACAGAAGGAGGCCATTCGGCCCATCTTGTCCACGCCTGCCGACAAAGAGCTATCCACCCTAATCCCACTTTCCAGCACTTGGTCTGTAGTCTTGTAGGTTACGGCACTTCAAATGCATATCCAAGTACTTTTTAAATGTGATGAGGGTTTCTGCCTCTACCACACTTTTTCAGGCAGTGAGTTCCAGAATCCCACCACCCTCTGGGTGAGAAAATTTCTCCTCAACTCCCCTCTAAGCCTCCGAGCAATTACTTTAAATCTATGTCCCCTGGTTATTGACACTTCTGCTGAAGGGAAATAGGTCCTTCCTATCCACTCTATCTAGGCCCCTCATAAATTTATACACCTCAATTAAATCTCCCCTCAGCCTCTGCTGTTCCAAAGAAAACAACCCCAGCCTATCCAATCTTTCCTCATAGCTAAAATTTCCCAACCCAGGCAACATCCTTGTAAATCTCCTCTGCACCCCCTCTAGTGCAATCACATCCTTCCTGTAATATGGTGACCAGAACTGCATGCAGTATTCTAGCTGCGGCCTAACTAGTGTTTTATACAGTTCAAGCATAACCTCCCTGATCTTATATTCTATGCCTCGGCTAATGAAGGCAAGTATCCCGTATGCCTTCTTAACCACCTTATCTACCTGCCCTGCTACCTTCAGGGATCTGTGGATAGGCACTCCAAGGTCCCTCTGATCTTCTGCACTTCTCAGTGTCCTACCATTTATAGTCTATTCCCTTGCCTTGTTAGCCCTCCCCAAATGCATTACCTCACACTTCTCCAGATTGAATTCCATTTGTCACTGTTCTGCCCACCTGACCAGGAGGCAATTCAAGCGGGGGGAAGTGAAAGGGAATGTAGTTGTGGTAGGGGACAGTATAGTCAGGGGGATAGATACTGTTCTCTGCAGCCACGACCGAGAGTTCCGAAGGTTGTGTTACTTGCCCAGTGCCTGGGTTAAAGACATCTCCTCATGGCTGGAGAAGAACTTGGAGTGGGAGGGGGAGGATCCAGTTGTCGTGGTCCACGTAGGAACTAACGACATAGGTAGAACTAGGCATGAGGTTCTGCTGAGGGAGTTTGAGGAGCTAGGATCCAAATTAAAGAACAGAATCTCAAAGGTAATCATCTCTGGATTGTTACCTGAGCCACGTGCAAATTGGCATAGGGACAAACAGATTAGAGGTTTAAATGCGTGACTCAGAGTGGTGTGGGAGGAAAGGGTTTCAGTTCATGGGCACTGGCACCAGTACTGGGGAAAGAGGGAGCTGTTCCATTGGGATGGGCTCCACTTAAACTGGGCTGGGACCAATGTTCTGGCGAATCGAATAACTAGGGCAGTAGACAGGGCTTTAAACTAATGAAGGGGGGGTGGGGGGTGGGAGGATTCAGGAAAGAGTAAATTTAAAAGTGGCGAGAGAAATGTCAAGGCTCTAGAGCAGAGTAGAGTTTTGGGTAAAAATAAGCAGAGTGGGTCAGGAAGGGACAGAGAGAGTAACAAAGGTAATAAGGCATCAGTGACTAAGGTGACATCAGGGAAAAATAGAAATAAGTCAAAGATAAAGGCAATTTATCTGAAAGCGCGAAGCATTCGCAACAAAATAGATGAATTAATAGTGCAGTTGGAAATTAACAGGTTTGATCTAATAGCCATACAACAAATATACATTCCTTTAAGGCACAAAAAACCCACAGGAAAAGTGGTCAAAACGTGGCTAACAAGAGAAGTTAAAGATAGTATTAGATCAGAGGAAGACGCTTATTATGGCCCGTATTTTCCGACCCCCACAGGTGTGTACGAGGTGTGTACCCACCCATAGGAGCCTCGCAAGTGCCAGTTTCAGGCATGCGAAGCGCATGCGCTGAAAACCGGCACTTCTGATCTGTCAAGAATCCTCTTGACAGATCATCCGCCTGCCCGGGAGAAGGGCCTCTGCGGATGGAGTGTTCCGCTTTCTGTACGACCTCCGCCTGCTGAAAACCTTTCAAAATCTTACATCTGGTAAAAGCAGGCGTAAGGCCTGCTTTTACCAGCAAAAGAGTTTAAAAAAAAAATTAAAAAAATTTCACTCATATATAATTTAAATATACTTTTAAAAAAGGTAAGCTTATTTTTAGCCCTGTATAAAACTTTAATTATTTTTTCAAAAAATTACATTTTTGTTTAAAATATTTAATTTAATGTAATTTTAAATAGTTGATTTAAATTTTTTTTTTAATGTTTTAGTGTGTTTTTTGAGTGATCCCAATTCATACTTTTGACAGGTATATTCGGAGAGACCTGTCAAAAGTGTGAAGGGGGATTCCCTTCTTTGATTGGTTCCCCATGGCCCACGTGATCTCTCTCTCTCTGTGTGTGCGTGTGCGCGTGGCCCAATGTTGCCAAAAAGATTAGCAAGCCTGAGGATTGGAAATATTTCAGAATTCGGCAAAGGAGGACCAAAACATTGATAAAGAAAGAGAAAATAGAATGAGAGTAAACTAGCGAGAGACATAAAAACAGACTGCAAAAACTTCTATAGGTATGCAAAAAGGAAAAGATTAGTGAAAGTAAATGTGGGTCCCTTACAGGCTGAGACAGGAGAAATTATAATGGGGAATAAGGAAATGGCAGAGAAATTAAACAAATACTTTGGGGGGAATTTTGCCGGCGCTCAGGGGGCGGGTTTGGAGGCGGGACTGCTTGCAAAATTGCAAAGATTGACAGCGGGTACCGAACCCGCTGTCAACCCGCCTCCATACAATCTTCCCAAGTGTTGGGTCCCTGATTTGCGCAGGGACCCGACACCTAGCACTGGGAAGAGGATTATAGGCACTTAACTGCCTATTAACAGGCAGTTAAGAGGCTTTTTTCAAATTTTGACAGGTCGACTGCGGGCTTCCCGACGTCCGGACACCATGTCAGGGTAAGTGTGGCATGCTGGGGGTCTACTGTAATGTTTGTGCATTGATGACAGCTGCAGAAGTGGTGTGAAGGATCCAATGGTACACTGGTGAGTTTGAGGGAAGGAAATGTTGGGAAAATCATTTTTAATGTATTTAGACTTTTCTGTAGGTAACAAGGTTTGAGGTGTTTGTGTCGTCCCACTTCATTGGGAGAACCATTCTCACCAGTGACAGATCGCTTCTGTAACCTCACCTGCAGCTGCCACCTGTTTTATCCTAAGGAGAGAGTCACTGGAGAGCTTGGGTGCAAGGGCTCACCTTTGTACAGTGATTTGGCAGTGTTTGCAGCACCTCAATGCTGTCAAACACTGAAAAATTATCTGTCAAAAAAAAATGTGCGTGTCCTCTTTAAGAAAACCGGCAGATGACGCGTTATCAACTGAAGTCATCTGACACCAGCTTTCTCTTAATTGGCCGGCAAGCCCGCAGGGTGGGCTTAACAAGGCCAATTGACGTAAAATAGCGTCTGTGTGTCGGGCATCATTGGGGGCAGGATTGGAACCCGGAAGGCAGCTGTCCCGCCCCCAACTCGTACCGAAAGGTAAGATTGTGCCCTTTGTGTCTGTCTTCACGGAAGAAGATGCAAAAAACTTCTCGTAAATAGTGGAGAACCAAGGGTCTAGCGAGAATGAGGAACTGAAAGAAATTAGTATTAGTAAAAAATAGTACTGGAGAAATTAATGGGACAAAAGCTGATAAATCCCCTGGACCTGATGGCCTACATCCTAGGGTTTTGAAAGAGGTGGCTATAGAGATAGTGGATGCATTGGCTGTCATTTTCCAAAATTCCATAAATTCTGGAACATTTCCCGCAGATTAGAAAGTAGGAAATGTGACCCCACTATTTAAGAAAGGAGGGAGAGAGAAAACTGAACTACAGGCCAGTTTGCCTGACATCAGTAGTAGGGAAAATGCGAGAATCTATTATTAAGGACATGGTAACAGGGCACTTAGAAAATAATACTAGGATTGGGCAAAGTGAACACGGATTTATGAAAGGGAAATCATGTTTGACAAATCTGTTGGAGTTTTTTGAAGATGTAACTAGTAGGATCGATAAGGGGGAACCAGTGCATGTAGTGTATTTGGATATTCAAAAAGCATCCGATAAGATGCCACACCAGAGGTTATTACACAAAATTAGGACTCATGTGATTGGGGGTAATATATTAGCATGGATTGAGGATTGGTTAATGGACACAAAGAGAGAGCAGGAATAAATGTGACTTTTTCAGGTTGGCAGGCTGTAACTAGCAGAGTACTGCAAGGATCAATGCTTAGGCCTCGGGTATTTACAATCTATATTAATGATTTAGATGAAGGGACTGAGTGTCACAGAATCATAGAAATTTACAGCACAGAAGGAGGCCATTTGGCCCATCTTGTCCGTGCAGGCTGACCTAGCCTCTGACCTGCTCTTGTTGCCACAGTATTTATGTGGCTGGTCCAAGTTAAGTTTCTGGTCAATGGTGACCCCCAGGATGTTGATGGTGGGGGATTCGGCGATGGTAATGCCGTTGAATGTCAAGGGGTGGTGGTTAGATTCTTGCTTGTTGGAGATAGTCATTGCCTGGCACTTGTGTGGCGTGAATGTTACCTGCCACTTATCAGCTCAAGCCTGAATGTCGTCCAGGTCTTGTTGCATGCAGGCATGGACTGCTTCATTATCTGAGGAGTTGCGAGTGGCACTGAACACTGCAGTCATCAGCGAACATCCCCATTTCTGACCTTATGTTGGAGGAAGGTCATTGATGAAGCAGCTGAAGATGGTTGGGCCTAGGACACTGCCCTGAGGAACTCCTGCAACGATGTCCTGGGGCTGAGATGATTGACCTCCAACCACCACAACCATCTTCCTTTGTGCTAGGTGTGACTCCAGCCAATGGAGAGTTTCCCCCCGCCAATTCCCATTAACTTCAGTTTTACTAGGGCTCCTTGATGCCACACTCGGTCAAATGCTGCCTTGATGTCAAGGGCAGTCACTCTCACCTCACCTCTGGAATTCAGCTCCTTTGTCCATGTTTGGACCAAGGCTGTAATGAGGTCAGGAGCCAAGTGGTCTTGGTGGAACCTAAACTGGGCATCAGTGAGCAGGTTATCAATATTGTGACCCCCCCTCCTTTTTTTATCCCACTCTCTATCTCGTCTGAAAACCCTGTAACCAGGAATGTCGAGCTGCCATTCCTGCCCTTCTTTCAGCCATGTCTCAGTAATAGCTATAACATCATACTCCCACGTGTCTATCTGTGCCCTCAGCTCATCTGCTTTAGTCCCTAGACTCCTTGCGTTTAAGTATATCCCATTTAGCACTGCCAAACTCCCTTGTTGTCTATTTTCTACCCTTTGTTTCCTCTGCCTTCTAAACTCGCTTACTAATTTTCTGCCTTCCATTTCCAGCTTTGCTTCTCTCCCTTATGAATCTACTCTCAGGTTCCCATCCCCCTGCCAAGCTAGTTTAAACCCTCCCTAACATCACTAGCAAACCACCCCGCGAGAATATTGGTCCCGGTTTGTTGAGGTGCAACCCACCTCCCCCAGTGTAATGTCCAAGTTAGCTGATGATACAAAGTTAGGTGGGAATGTAAGTTGTGAGGAGGATGCAAGGAGGCTTCAAGTGGATATAGACAGGCTAAGTGAGTGGGCAAGAACATGGCAAATGGAATATAATGTGGAGAAATGTGAAGTTATCCACTTTGGTAGGAAAAATAGAAAAGCAGAGTATTTTTTAAATGGTGAAAGATTGTTTTTTTTTATTCATTTAGGGGATGTGGCCATCGCTGGCAAGGACAGCACTTATTGCCCATCCCTAACTGCCCTTGAGAAGGTGGTGGTGAGCCACCTTCTTGAACCACTGCAGTCCGTGTGATGAAGGTACTGCCACAGTGCTGTTCAGTAGGGAGTTCCAGGATTTTGACCCAGCGATGATGAAGGATCGGCGATATACTTCCAAGTCAGGATGGTGTGTGACTTGTAGGGGAACTTGGAGGTGGTGGTGTTCCCATGCGCCTGCTGTCCTTGTCCTTCTAGTTGGAAGAGGTCGGGGGGTTTGGGAGGTGCTGCCGAAGAAGCCTTGGCAAGTTGCTGCAGTGCATCTTGTAGATGGTACACACTGCAGCCACGGTATGCCGGTGGTGGAGGAAGTGAATGTTTAAGGTGGTGGATGTGGTGCCAATCAAGCAGGCTGCTTTGTCCTGGATGGTGTCGAGCTTCTTGAGTATTGTTGGAGTTGTACTCATCCAGGCAAGTAGAGAGTATTCCATCACACTCCTTCCTTGTGCCTTGTAGATCGTGGAAAGGCTTTGGGGAGTCAGGAGGTGAGACACGCACCGCAGAATCCCTAGCATCTGACCTGCTCTTGTTGCCACAGTATTTATGTAGCTGGTCCAGTTAAGTTTCTGGTTAATGGTGACCCCCAGGATGTTGATGATGGGGGATTCGGTGATGGTAATGCTGTTGAATGTTAAGGGGCGGTGGTTAGACTCTCGCTTGTTGGAGATAGTCATTGCCTGGCACTTGTGTGGAGTGAATCTTACCTGCCACATATCAGCCCAAGCCTGAACATCGTCCAGATCTTGTTGCATGCGGGCATGAACTGCTTCATTATCTGAGGAGTTGTGAATGGCGCTGAACACTGTGCAGTGATCAGTGAACATCCCCATTTCTGACCTTATGTTGGAGGGAAGGTCATTGATGAAACAGCTGAAGATGGTTGGGCCTAGGACACTGCCCTGAGGAACTCCTGCAGCGATGTCCTGGGGCTGTGATGATTGACCTTCAACCACCACAATCATCTTTCTTTGTGCTAGATATGACTCCAGCCAGTGGAGAGTTTTCCCCCCGATTCCCATTGACTTCAGTTTTACTAGGGCTCCTTGATGCCACACTCGGTCAAATCCTGCCTTGATGTCAAGGGCAGTCACTCTCGCCTCAGCTCTGGAATTCAGCTCCTTTGTCCATGTTTGGATCAAGGCTGTAATGAGGTTGGGAGCCGAGTGGTCTTGGCAGAACCCAAACTGGGCATCAGTGAGCAGGTTATTGGGAAATGTTGGTGTTCAGAGGGACCTGGGTGTCCTTGTACACGCACCACTGAAAGTTAACATGCAGGTACAGCAAGCAATTAGGAAAGCAAATCGGTATGTTGGCCTTTATTACAAAAGGATTTGAGTATAAGTGTAATGGGGGGAAAAAATTTGGTGGCAGCCCCTTTTGGGTGCTAACATTGCCGGGGCGCTAATTTTAGCGCCCCGGCAACGTTAGCACCCCTGCGCCGTAAATTCAGTCATAGCGCCCCAAGCAGGAGGCGGGGCGCTACTGGAAAGCGCTCTCCCTCCTTCCTGGGGCGGTACCAGTGAATTTTGTGGCACTACGTGCAGACCTCCTCCCCCTGATGAAAGGGGAGGGGCCAAGCACTGCATGTACCAGGGCCCTGCTGGACCACCGGGGAGCGGGGTGCCGGGAAAACAGCCGGTACTCAAGTGGAGTGCTGGGCTGAGTGGTCGCGGCCGCACCCCGCAAACAGAGGTAAGAAGGAGCTGGTGCTGGCAGTCAGCCAAAAGAAAAATTGCCGCCCAGCACCTGCCCTTCAATTTGCACCACCGCTGCTGCCAAAACGCCCCCTGAACCAGTCGGACATATCGTCTGGCAGTAGGTCAGGGGGTGCTAATGGGAGGCGCAAAGCAACCTAATTTTTCCCCCAAGATGTCTTACTACAATTATATAGGGCCCTGGTGCGACCACACCTGGAGTATTGTGTACAATTTTCGTCTCCTTACCTGAGGAGGATATACTTGCCATAGAGGGAATGCAACGAAGGTTCACCAGACTGATCCCTGGGATGGAGGGGATTGTCCTATGAGGAGAGATTGAGTAGACAAGGCCCATATTCTCTAGAGTTTAGAAGAATGAGAGGTGATCTCATTGAAACATACAACATTCTTACAGGGCATGACCGGGTCGTTGCAGGGAGGATGTGGCTTATCTAGTTGGGGAGTCTAGATCCAGGGGTCACAGTCTCAGAATAAGGGGTCGGCCATTTAGGACTGAGATGAGGAGAAATTTCTTCACTCAGAGGGTGGTGAATCTTTGGAATTCTCTACCCTAGAGGGCTGTGGAGGCGCAGTCTTTGAGCATATTTAAGACAGATATTGATAGACTTTTGAATATTAAGGGAATCAAGGGATATGGGGATAGTGCAGGAAAGTGGAGATGAGGTAGAAGATCAGCCATGATCTCATTGAATGACGGAGCAGACTCGAGGGGCCAAATGGCCTACTCCTGCTCCTATTTCTTATGTCACTTACCTTTTTCTCCTCTTCATGGGCAGTGCGTGGAAAATCTATGCCTGGTTGACAGGAATGTTCCTTCAGAGACTTGCATATTCCTACAAGAAGGCCTGCAGTCTGGGACTGGGCTTAGTAGTACTGGTGTTCTGGAGTGCTCTGTATTTCTCTCCTCCCCTATCTTATTTTACAGGGGGATTCCTTTGCCCCAAATATTAACCTGATTACATTTTCTCCTCCCTGTATTATTGTGCACATTTTGCTCTGTCTTTGAACCCTTTTCTCCCTCCCCACCATAATGGTGAAGTATGCTTGTCTGTTCCAAATACTCATTCTGTTTTTTGGGCTAATCCTTTGGAGGCCTGAGAATCCCGCCTAAGAGCTAGATTCCAAGGATGCAGGGGACACCTGTAATGCAGTATTGACCATTGGGATGGTCCTAAGCTTGCTTTGTTGTTTTGGAACTGGAGTGAAACTAAACACCAAAAAAAATCACAAAGTCTTACAGTTGGAAAGAGGTTAATAAATCTTGTCTACTGGATCAGGTAAGAGAAGGAAAAAGAATGATTTTGCCTCTCTGCCACGCAACATTGGAGGTGACGATGCCTGACATCATCTTATACCTGGGAAAATACACTTGCTTATTTGACCCTGCAACACTTTGAAAAAAGACGCAGCAATTACTTCTGCTGGATCATTTTCCCTTTTATGTCATATGAGCTGTTCCTTATTCTGCTTTTACACTTGTATTTAAATTACTGTAAAGCTCTTTATTAAAGACCTGTCCAAATAATTGTGAGCAGTTCAAACAAGGAAATTATTAGTTTGTTTTGGCTTTTATCCAGGTTTAAACTTGCTAACCCAATGTATGTTGGAATAATGTTCCTCGCCTATATGTTTAGGCAGAAATTGGTGTTAAGACACACATTTAACCTGCAATGCAAGTGAGAATAGAATAAACAGTAAATGTATGTAGCATCATAAATCATGTGGAAGCATTTAAAATTAAACATACTTCTTGTATGGAAGGTAATAGTTTACAGAGATTCTTGAGCTCTGTTTGTGTAGCATTTATCATATGGAGATAACAGCGGTTGTTGTATTATGCTGTTTTTATGCTCTGTGCATATAGAGACAAGTTTAGCTCATCTAAAGTGAACAGGTGCATTTTATGTCTGCCTCCATTCTGAAGACAGTGATGAATGTTTCAAACAATCTTCCACATTGACATTTAGCTAAGTTCTATGCCAAGTAGTTCATAATAGCTGTCAAACACAAATTAATATTTAAAAGATTATCCCTGTCTGAATCACAAGGTCACATAAGTTCAGGCATGCAAGGAAATGGCACCACACCTCACTTTTAAATTGCTGTAATATGATTCTGCAGCCTTGAATAAGCTATTACCATTGTATATCTTTCAATGGTGTCTAAAAGCTCTTGAACAAAACAGCAAGGTTGGCAATATATTTTAAGAAATATTAAATAATGCACGATACCTTTTGCCTTGAGTACTGAGGTACAGCTTTAAACCAAGTCCTGGTATGATCAGTAAGGTTTTGTGTAATTTGCAGTGAAGACATTAGCTGTGTCAGTCTGAGGTGATACAGCTATTTTTAATAAAATAAAAATAACCTGTATATTAACAAAATTGAATTGCCAGGTAGCTCCATACGCTCAAGCAGATCAAAAGCCAGTTCCTAACCAGGTGATCGTAGTTTAAGCTTTTAGGACAAGATGTTCCAATAGCCCCCGGCACCAGCAAGCCTTGCACACAGTGGGTGGCTTATCAAAGAATCATGAATGAGCTTGCATGATCTCAATGGACAGAAAGTCACACTGCACCCACAATTTTCTGATAAGCCATCCCCTGCATGCAAGGCCACGTCAGTGACACGGAGTCTCAGTGAATTTCACCCTCAATCTATTGGAGTGGTTTAACTGTCTTGCTGCTCAATGTAGATGCAAAACCTCTTGTACTGAGGAAGGGCAAAAACTGACATTGTCTTAATTGTGTCGTTTGCTCACCGATCATAGGGTAGTATGTCCCTACATTATAACAGCGACTACACTTCAATAGTACTTAATTGGCTGTAAAGCACTTTGGGACGTTCTGAGGTTGTGACAAGTGCTATATAAATGCAAGTCTTTCTTTAGTATTAATGGTAATTGACTGGACTGTCTCACTGTCTGGGTTAGAAGACAAGCTGCAGTGTGTGGTAAAGGTGGCGTGGCAGTAATGTGGTTCCGTGCTGGTGGTTTAATACTGGCAATTTGGAATGAAGAGATGTTGATAATAGTGTGATAATGTTGGTAGTATTTGCATGTTACTGGTATAGAGCTAATGGTGCGATGGAGATGCTGGTGGTATAGAGGCAGTGATGAAGTAATGGATGATGGTTGTGATGGCAGTGGTGTAGAGGCAGGGTTGGAATAGTGTGTGATAGTGGATAGTGGAGGTATAGGGGCAGCGTTGAGCCATGTGTGATGGTAGTGGTATCGAGGCAATGTTGGGACAGTGTCTAATGGTGGGGATGGTTGTGGTGTGGAGGCAGAGTTTGAATAGTGTGTCGTGGTGTGGATAACAGTGGTATGGAGGTAGCATTAGGACAGCAGTGTGATGGTAGGAATGATGTATGTATATTTCTATTAAAAAAAGATTAAATTATATGCTATGTGTAAAACACCAAGTCAGAAACTAGGTAGAACTGGATTGGTTATATCCTATTGGCTGCACTGGGAGCAAAATGAGAACTGGTAACAGGCTACAACAGCAATTTGTTTGTGTGTAAATTTAACAGCATTTAATTAGATAATATTACACAGATAGAAACCATCTGTAGTCACACAGCCGTGATTTTTTTATCACCTGGATATTTGATGTGCAGAGACCATTCACCATGCTTGAGTTTCCAAGCCAGTTACTGACAAATGCACACAGGTAGAGTTTCTGTCTCCTGATAGAAATACACCACACTTACCCAAGCCCACAGAGTTTAGTCACAGGCTGGTAAGAGCCAAGGTTTAGGAAGCCAAAGTGTGCGCAAAGCTACTGCTAGGTGTTTAGGTGGGAAAATGGGCAAAGGGCAGTTAAAATGGAGCGGAGCACTTACCTACTGGCTTCCTGCCCCGATCTGTCTGACTGCAATTTTAAATTGCAGAGGGCAAGTCACCCGCCCGAAGCCCGTGGGGTCTTTCTTTAAATATACAGGTCGGGCTCCAATGGCATCATCGGGGCCCAACTGCAATATTACCCTGAGGCCTGAGCAGTGGTTGCATCCTCCCCAGGCTAAACCTGCTGGGAGCTGGATTGAGGGTCAAAAGAGACCCAGGAAAGTTTACATTTTTTTAAGGTTTCCTTGTAAACCCACGCCAGAGATTTGAGCATATAATCCAGGCTGACACTTCAGTGCAGTACTAAGGGAGTGCTGCACTGTTTGAAGTGCCATCTTTCAGATGAAATATTAAACCAAAACCCTGTCTGCCCTCTCAAATGGATGCAAAAGACCCATGGCACTATTTTGAAGAAGAGCAGTGGAGTTCCTGGCCAATATTTATCCCTCAACCAAAAATCACAAAAAAAAAACAGATTTTCTGGTCATTATCTTATTGCTGTTTGTGAGACATTGCTGTGCATAAATTGGCTGTTGCATTTCCCTACATTACAATAGTAACTACATTTCAAAGTACTGCATTGGCTGTAAAGTGCATTGAGATGTCTTGAGGTTGTGAAAGTAGCTATATAAATGCAAGTTCTTTCTTTCATCTTCTTTAAGCCATGAGAAGCAGGAGTGCACCTTTTGGGCACCACAAGGACACCTTGTGCCTTCTCCTAACCAGGCTTCCCTCTCCTCTAACTGCGATTGCCTTTAGAACTTTACAACTTACATTAGTACTGGGGACTGTTCTATCGACTTCTTGGCAGCGGTTTCCTGCTTCTCGAAATCCCACTCGCACCTGCTGGCCAGGTACTAATTCCAGCCAGGTTTGGGCAGGAGTACGACCTTCCATATTAAAATGAATCCCAGGAGCTAAAATCTTTCCAGGCATGCAAGCTTGCCATTTGCCCAGCCCCCTCAAGCACTGATCGCACCTCCCACTAAAATTTACCACTTACCATCTAAACTGCAATTGAGCTTCCTGTTGTTTGTCTAGCCAGGGTCATCCTATACGTTAGGGCATTCGCTTGCAGAGTTATTTGGAACCGAGTGGGAAGAACCCCAATTGCTAGCAATTTTGCTTTTCATTGCAAGAAAAAGTTGGAATTTAAAAAAATATTAAAAGCCTCACCTGGAAGTTCATTTTTCTGAGTTCAATTTGCTTATTTAGAATAACATTTTTTTGATTATGATTCACCACAAATAATCATAAAGGACTGGAGTATAGTGTGACACTATAGATAGCCATACACTTTCTGATAAATGTGAACTTGGATTGAAGTTTCTAAGTTGAATTTACAACCATAATTTATTATTTGATTCAATTAAACAGTGTCCAAACTCGACTGTATACATGGACAAGATAGGATATGTCCTAAATGCCCTTGTGAACTATTTCCCTTCTCTATGCTCAAGATAAACAACATTCCTTGATCTTGAAGAGTGCAACACTCCTACTCAAGTATACTCAACCAAGTCAACAGCGTCATTATGTCAGTGTGCACTTCTGGAAATGTCACGGAAGCAAAATATACACTATATCAGTAAGTAAATGAATGTAAAGTCTTTACAATACATTCACTGAACTTGAGAAACAAGAAGCAGACTGTTGTACTTGAGCATGAAAGGCATCATTGGCTCATATGATATAGCCAGTCTACAATAACTCACCAAAGCAATTATCCCCACGTATTCTGTTAATGAAAACATATGTTGTAGAATTCATATCTTTTTTCTGCCTGTTTCAGTGTACACTTTGATAATGTCATTCAATCCTCCATGGTAATTAAGCTACTAATCGCAAACACATGAATAGATAATCCCCTTCGTGCTGATTTTCAAAAGGAACTTAGCATCTAATAAGAAAAAACCTCTTATAAAGTTTGAAAGTTTCGAAGCATTCATAAGTGTTATAAATGAATGTCTGCCATAGACTACTTGTTGCATTCAATGGCATCAGTCGCACACTTAAGCAGTCTGAGCAGCTTACTTTTCTGGGAATTCACTTACACTGTCCTATATCCAGTTGTATGATAGCATATCCCAAGAATGTAACAATAGCATCCCTTTGTGATCTGGACCGGATATTCATGTCTTTTACATCTGTATCTCTCTGAAAATGGTTAACACCAAATGAGGTGAAGTTTGGTTTGAATTATAAGCTGCTTTATTCCACAGTAAGGTGAAACGTACAGAGCAATAGATACGATCAGTCGATTAGGTAATCAGTACAACTTATATTCATGTAATGATGCAAGATAAAGAACATGCAATGTTATGCCATTTCAGTGGATCATCTTACTTATTTAAACTGAATAATCACTCTTCATCCTGTTCTACAGCCCAGGGTAGAACCATGCTCCCTGCAGCCCCCTGCCTTTTGTAGCCTGGCTGTGCAATGTCCTGTTTCCAAAAGCCCTGGGGGGAGAAATTCAGTTGGTTAGCGCCTCCCGTTAGCACCTGGGGGGGGGGGCCTAACGGGGCACTGAGCAGTTAGCGACCGGGCGCAGCGAATGCAGCGACACCCGCAAACTTCAGTGCTGGTTTAGCGCTGGCGCTAACTCTTATCACCTGGGCCTCTAGCGCCTCGCAGATTGTGACGTCATAAAGTGCACAGCATCCCATTATCGCCCCAGATGTGAAATTGCCTCCTGCCCCCTGCTGTATCGCCGGGTGTGAACAATAGCAGGAAGAGGAGGCGTTGTGAACTCGGCTGGCCGCTTGGGGAGCATTAATTAAAGGGAATGGTTTTCAGGTAGGCCACCCTTTATTATTTGCACCAGTCTGGTGCCTGCTCAAAGTTTTTGATGTTTTATTGCTGCAAGATGTCCAAGCCCTCCACTTTGTGAGAGTGTTTGGGGCTGTAATGGCAGTCGCGCAGGTCGCCTTGCAACGCAGAACTGCCGACTAGTAGGTTGTGCACCATCATTGGCCCTTCCCTTTAAGTGAGGGAAGCAGCCTCTGATGCACTCCAACTTATTCAGCGCTCTGCCTCTAACGCCCCGCTCTCGGACTTTAGCGTCCTAAGAGAAGTGGTTAGCGCTTGATTTAGCGCTCCACTTCCCTCTTGGAGCGCTAAAGCTGAACTTCCTGGCAGGAGAGAATTATTAGCGCCTGGCGCTACTTTTTCTACTTTTTAAAAGTTAGCGCCCGGAATGTCTAGCCCGATGTCTTTTTGGTGCATATGTTTCTGTTTTTAAAGCCTGACTGCAGTGTTAGCTTTGAGCCAAAACTGACTATCCCTCCCAAGAGTGGAGCCCACCAGCCTAACTTGGCAATGATCACTGCTGAGTTCAAATGAATAGGAATGTGGAAGATTGCTGGAATGTCAAACTGTATTCAAATACATATGTACCTTTGAATCTGAGCAATGGCATCATCTGTGAAAGGAACCCAGCATGTGTCAAGTAGAAGTCAGTTATGAAGCTTGGTTAACATTTTGCAAAACATTTTTAATAGGTAAGTATCTCTACAGGCCAGTATTATGACAATAGGTGAAGAGGACACACTGGAATATGATCTCCTTCATTGGTCTGCTGAAGGCCAAGTGGGATTACTGTGTGTGTGGTTGGGGGGGTGGGGGGTGGGGGGTGGGGGGGGCGGTGGAGAGTAATTGAGTTTCAGTTCTCTGCTGGGAAATTTTTGGTAACTTTCATAAATCTCAGAAGAGGCTGGGTAAAATATTCCTCATCAAACTAAGATCTGATTGGTCTCTGAGATGATAAAGGAGATCTCATTGTGTTGATTGGATATACTTGAGGCACTCTAGTGCATCCTCTCTTCTGAAAGAAATGGCTATACCAGGGCAGTGTGAACAAAGATTAATCAAAAAGTAATGCATTTTAAAGAAAGAAGACAATAGAGACATTTTTACATTAAAAGGAAAAACTGCAAATACTGAAAATCAGAAATAAAAAGAAAATACTGGAAATATACAGCAGGGCAGTCAGTACCTGTTTAGAGAAAATGGTTCTGATAACCTGTCTTTGTCTTTACAAATGCTGACTGACCTGTTTATTTTCAGCATTTTCTGTATCTCCTCTATGACCAGTATCTTGTCTATGAGACAGTTTACTACATTTCCGAGTTTCGTGTCATCTACAAGTTTTGAAATTATGCCACGTATACTCAAATCCAGGTCATTAATATATATCAAAATGAGTAGTGGTCCCAATACCGACCCCTGGGGACACCACTGTACACTTCCCTCCAGTCTGAAGAACAACCATTCACCACTACTCTCTGCTTTCTGTCCCTTAGCCAATTTCGTATTCACACTGCCACTGTCCCTTTAATCCCAGATGTGGGATTTTCACCGATTAGAGAACTATGCAAATGTACAGCTGCCATCAAGATCTACAAGTTCTCAACTTTCAATTGATGACGTTTTTTCAAAAGCTATATCTGATTTATATTTCAGTAACAAAGTGATATTCAGTGTCAGTCGAAACCAATGAGTGGACTCCTTCGAGCAACCTTTTGGTCAATCTACAAACTATCTCCTACTTAGGCTCAGCATTTATTTTTCCTCATGCCTCCATGAAACACCTTTGGACATTAACAGTGCGATATAAATGTACATTGTTGTTGATTTGCACAGTGCGCCATTTTGTGCTCAGAGGCGTATTGCACAAAATATCGATAGTCTTGTTAAGCCCCATAATTTTATTCAGATGTATCTAAAATACCTTTTCATACCATTTCTAGAGTTTTTCACCAGGAATGTGCATAAGGTGTTCAGTGTCCATTTAACATAGATGATACTGGCAAGGCATCTGGAATCATTTTAGAAGTTTCAGTCTTAAAGGATTTTTATCATTATTTGCTACAGAATGATTAGAATATTGCAGTACAGTTTTTTGCTTCAGCTTTTTTTAATCATATTTATGTTAAATTGCATTTGGTACTGGTCAGGATTTTTAGCGTAGCTGCTGCATTGCTTGAATGTTTTGGCCCTAGCGTTTTCTATCTCTAGCTTTTTGGGAACTGCAATTGTAGTTGCAGCAGCTAAAATTCAGAAGTTGGGGTTCCTCTGGGCTTTTCTCTTTCTACTTGTTTTGGAGAAGAAAGAATTGGATCTGAGGAATGACCAGATGCATGCCCATTTACCCCAGAATCAGACTGTCTGCCTCTGCCCTTACACAACCAGCCTTGTCTATAGATTAAGACACAGCTACCTAGATATGTTTCACAAAATCTCTCTTCACCTCTTACATTTCACTAGGAAGGCAGTAACAGAATTATGCCATCTCCTGAAGCTGGACCTTCAGATAAGATCAATGATAGGGACAGTTCTGCTGGTGGCTTTAAAGTGACCACAGCAGAGAACTTTTATCTGATTCAGTCATTTCAAATTATCTCCGAGATATACTTAATTACTCAATCCAATGTGCACTGATGCATAGCACAGGTCACAGATGCCCTCTTTGTCATGTCAACTCTTTCATCACTTTCCCTTTGGGAAGCAACCAGCAGCAGAAGAGAACACAGCACTTTTTCCATGTGCATGTTTCCCCAAAGTGCCAGGAGTTATAGAGGGGACTCGTGGCCCTATTCCCATTGATTTCATGAATAGAAAGGTTTCCATTCCATTTCTGTGCAACTGGCTATAATCATACGCAAAAAGTCATGCACATTGATGCCTGCTACTCTGCTAAATCATGATGCCTTAATTTTTAGGACAATCCACCATGCCACCTCTATTTGATGGGAGAAGAAGAGTGGATGGATGACTTGTGAGTGATTAAGGATACTCTTTTCAGCCCTGGCTGAAGACCTCCTTGAGATGACCATGGACACAAGGTAAACAGCAATATAATGAGGCATATGTGGCTACACTGAGATCAAGCCTGAAGACATATCTGCTGAGCCTTAATTGCAACAAGAAGGAGTCATTCAGCAAGCTCAAATAGAAAAAAATTTCACAAGTGTCCACTCCATCACAAATAGTTCAGTCCGAATATGTACAATGCAGTGCCCAATACTCTATCTGCACCATTGTCTTATGCCTTACTTTAACTATAAAGGCTAGCAATTCATTCATTTGCTGCCACTTTAATCTGCACCATCACAAATAAAGTCTCAGGATACAACTGGAATAAAGTAAACCCATTTTATTTCCTCTAATAATGTGACATACAAACGTGTTCTGTATTTCTTAGCTTGGTGCTTCCCCTTTGTGACAGCATATGGTGCATGCCTTCTATGATCTAACCTTGTGGTCCTTCTAAGAGCTTTCACAGTGGTTGGAGGAAGTGTGGTATCTGGCTGCTGGTGCAAGCTTTTGGGATGGAGTTGATTCAGTACCTCCTTGTATTGGGTCATGAAATGGCTCTGCAACCACTGGCAATGTGTTTAATGTTCTGGTGCCTTTCTGGTCCTACATACTAACTGACACATCGAGACTCATTTGAGCAGGATGTAGGAATGATACGGTGTTGCCCTGCATAACAGCTTCATCATCCATGCTAATTCTTGTCATGCCCCTTCTGCTGGGCACTCCCTCAGCATGTCCAGTGATCTGCAAGGAAGTAAGTTACTGGGTAGTACTGAACTTGTTGAAGCCCTGCATAATGGCTCTCCAAATCCAGACAAGAAGATCCATGTACATTGGGACTATAGACCCCTTGAGAGAAACTGCAGCTGGGGCATAGAACCTCAGTGAGTGTAGGGGGACGGGGGGGGGGGGGAGGTCCACTGTCAATCACCCTTTTCCTGCATGCAGAATGTACAGTTTTGGGGAATTTGGAAGAGCAGAGACATTGGGTGTGGATTTTCCTGGGGTTCTCCAGTTCATCTGCTGTAACTTTGGTGGAGGAATCATGGAAACCACAAAAAAATGGCACAAATGAAGTTATGGTGGATGAGAAGGGAGAATACCCGTGGAAATTCATCCCCATTGACACCCAAGTAACCACCCTACATTCCACATTATGTCAGTCAATGAACATACAACATGTATCATGTAGCTACTGGTGACAGCTCATTTGTGCCCACTACTTGTAAAATTAATGTGCAACATATTTCAGTGCCTCCAACAAAGTGGGCCCTAGAGTAATACCGGCATGCATATGCATGTATGCAAGAGCTGAAGGTTGCCTGCATGTTTTGCATGGGGCCTCAGTGAAGCTGCAGCAGGTTGAAAGTAAACTTTGTGGCAAACATCCTATTGGTATATACTTTAAGTAGCTAAATTCTGGTCAGTTCTACTGTTGCAATCTTCCTGAAACCTGGAAACTTTCTTCTCATTTTCTCCCATGAGCTATGGGCACTGGAGACTGATTTCACTCTCTCTGCCACCTACACCCACTCCTCACATTGCTCTTGACAGGAGGACAAACCTCAACTCCGAAGAGGGCACCACCCGGAGCAGCGTCTTGAGGGCAGCAGTCTCAAATGGGATGACCCTGCTCCAGAGTCTTCTGCCCTCCACTGTGCACCAAGTGCTTTTGAATTTTGTACATATTCAATACAACTGCCCTTTAAGAGCTGGATATGCCACCCCACAATCAGCAGGAGCTCCCTGCGCCTGGGTCTAAGCTGTGCAGGATGAATCCAGGAAAGATCGCAATGAGCTAACTTCAGGAGCAAGGTCATCTCTGCAAACAAAGTGATTGTGCTGCATGCGCAGTGATCTGGTCCCACTGACACTGGGTGGGGACCAGAAAATCAATCATTGAGGAAATAAAGGTCCAATTTTCCCCATATCAAAATAAACGTATTGCTAAAGCTAATGTACCACGTGCTATCAATAACAAGAAGCGTTAAAATAAATTTTAGCAATAGTCCTTGCGGCCTCTCATACATCAAAGGTAATTTAAAACAGAATAAATTACAAGCATTTATGAATTATACATCTCTGAACGATATTAATCTTCCATCATTCAATTGAACAAATCCCAACTTGCCAAATCACATGGTACAGTATTAATACTCATTAAATCATATGATCTTGTTAAATTGCCGTCTGCCATTACAACTTCACTAATAAAATAGGAAAATGGGAAAGCAAAAGTTAGATCAAACCATAGTCTGCAATCTTTTCGAGGCAGTGATGCATCCTGAGGTGAAGTTGATCAGCAGTTTTTAGCTGATGTTTTCCCTCCATAGCACAAGGCACTAAGGTTTATAACAGCATCTTAACCCCTTGATGTTTTACTGCCTTGGAACAGACTGCAGACTGTGTTAACTTGTATATTATTATAGATTTTACTGGCAAAATAACTGTAGTCCTGGAACAAATGTCCTACAAACAGCATTAGAACACTATGACGGATTCCCAAAGTAATACCCCTAACCCCCACCTCCCCCAAACCACCACCACCCCAATAAAAGCTTTTGTACGTGTTTGGGGTTGCCAGGGATGTTGAGAGGTTCAAGTGTAGAGTCAAAAAATTCTGTCATAAACCAGATTTTTTAGAGCATCTCATTAAATTTGACACAGTATAAACTTCCTGTTCTCAGAAAGCAATTGAATTTATAATGCATTTCAAATCCCATCTCATGCAGCTACAAAATGTAATGAAACTGATCTTGCTGTTGCCACTGGCACAGCAGCTGGATGCTGGATGAATCAGGCTCCTGGATACAAATGTTAAATACACAAAGCCTGGGTTTACATACTTCCTGGCAACTTCTTTCACACAAACATTGTGCAATAAATAAGTTACAGGGAGAAATCATCAGTGTTAAATATTTTAAGACACTCTGGAAAGAATTATAAGTAGCTATACAATTCTCAACATATTGATTTATAATTTGAACTCTTTGAGAAGTTGTATGGAGATTTTCTCTTTCATGATCCTTCCTAGTGATTACATTACAAAAATACTTCATTGGCTGTGAAGTGCTCTAAGAACATTAAAGATGCTATATAAATAAATGCAAGTTCTTTTTCTTTCTTTCCTTCCTTCCCTTCCCTTTTTCTTTCTTTCATAGAAGCAAAGCAGTTTCATGGATCTAACACTAAATCTCATCCTTCCTATGAAAATACTGAAAGGGAGTATAGTTAGAAAGAGTTAGGGCAGATATGAATTATACTCTGCTATAGACAGAGTTTTAAGTTTCAATGAAATATTTTACAGCCTATAACTTTTCCTTGATGTTAGTACTCAGAAAGAAAATGGTACAAAGTTGTTTTAAACTCCTACGGCATCCCTGTGTTGGGTTATTATCTGAGAATGTTTGCATGTTAAACTATTGTAATTCATTTTATTTCTCAGTTTTGTGAAATATTTATTTTTTCAACCTCCAAGAGCACCACTTTACAATTCAGTGTCCATTCATTGAAGTCCTATGCACTCTTGGACTCAGTGCAGTCGGAAGCCACACAAAGTAATGGCCTGGATGAGGATGGCTGGTTCTATGCCAGAGTACATCACCTGCAAAATCAGATACCTATGTTGCACCAATCTTAATTTTTAATGTTTGGCTAATTGTGTTGGGTGTTGGAGGTTCATCATAATTTTGCATGTATATGCCCAGTAAATATGTAGGCACAATGTTATGATACCAGACTTATAGTCTTTAAAGGCACTTGGAACATTGAGGATGGTTAATTTATAAGCTTTTTCTTGGAATCATTGAAACATAGAAATTTGCAACACAGTTAACAGACATTCAAACCATTGCGTCTGCACTGACTGTCTGTTAGAGCAATCCAAAACTACTCCTCCTGCCCCGTTCTCTTCCCAGAAACCTTTATCATCATTTGCTTCAAGTATTTATTCAATTTTCACGAGAAGTGAATCGAATTGGCTGAAGACTGGCTTCTGTGATGGTGGGGACCTCAGGAGGAGGCCGATATGGATCATCCACTCGGCACTTCTGGCTGAAGGTAGTTGCAAACGCTTCAGCCTTGTCTTTCGCACTCATGTGCTGGGCTCCACCATCATTGAGGATGGGGATATTCATGGAGCCCCCTCCTCCCGTTAGTTGTTTAATCCACCACCATTCACGACTGGATGTGGCAGGACTGCAGAGCTTTGATCTGATCCGTTGATTGTGGGATCGCTTAGCTCTGTCTATAGCATGCTGCTTCCGCTTTTTAGCATGCATGTAGTCCTGTGTTGCAGCTTCCCCAGGTTATCACTGCATTTTTAGGTACGCCTGGTGCTGCTCCTAGCATTCTCTTCTACACTCCTTATTGAACCAGGGTTGGTCCCCTGGCTTGATGGTAATGGTAGAGTGAGGGATATGCCAGCCCATGAGGTTACAGATTGTGGTGGAATGCAATTCTGCTGCTGCTGATGTCCCACAGCGCCTCATGGATGCCCAGTTTTGAGCTGCTAGATCTGTTCTGAATCTATCCCATTTAGCACGGTGGTAGTGCCACACAACATGATGGAGGGTGTCCTCAGTGTGAAGACGGGACTTCGTCTCCACAATGACTGTGCGCTGGTCACTGCTACCAATGCTGTCATGGACAGATGCATCTGTGACAGGTAGACTGGTGAGAACGAGGTCAAATAGGTTTATCCCTCGTGTTGGTTCTCTCACCACCTGTCGCAGGCCCTGACTAGCAGCTACATCCTTCAGGATTCGGCCAGCTCGGTCAGTAGTGGTGCTACTGAGCCACACTGATGGACATTGAAGTCCCCCACCCAGAGTACATTCTGTGCCCTTGCTGCTCTCAGTGCTTCTTCCAAGTGGTGTTCAACATGGAGGAGCACTGATTCATCAGCTGAGGGAGGGCGGTAGGTGGTAATCAGCAGGAGGTTTCCTTGCCTATGCTCGACCTGAAGCCATGAGACTTCATGGGGTCCGGAGTCAATGTTGAGGACTCTCAGGGCCACTCCTTCCTGACTGTATATCATTGTGCCACCACCCCTGGTAGGTCTGTCCTGCCGGTGGGACAGGACATACCCAGAGATGGTGATGGAGGAGTCTGGGACATTGGCTGAAAAGTATGATTCTGTGAGTATGACTATATGAGGCTTTTGCTTGACTAGTCTGTGGGACAGCTCTCCCAATTTTGGCACAAGTCCCCAGATGTTAGTTAGGAGGACTTTGCAGGGTCGACTGGGCTGGGTGTGCCGTTGTCGTGTCCATAGCCGGTGCCGCGGTCGATGCCGGGTGGTCCGTCCGCTTTTATTCTTATTATTGTTTTTCGTAGTCGTTTGTTACAACTGAGTGTCTTGCTAGGCCGTTTTAGAGGGAAGTTAGGAGTCAACCACATTGCTGTGGGTCTGGAGCCAAATATAGGCCAGACCAGGTAAGGACAGCAGATTTCCTTCCCTAAAGGACATTAGTGAACCAGATGGGTTTTTTATACCAGTTCGAAATGTGCAATCTGTAATTTGCTCCCAGGATCATCTGGGTTAAATTCATGAGACATTTGGGCTTGGAACTATTGCCTCAACTGCACCCTGATTTGCCAGCTAATATATTAAAAATAAATTTCTGCTACTGCTTTTTTTTTTTATTTTGCTCCCCGCAGATACACAAGAGATATTCTAGAAGTTGTGAGCCAAAGATTATCAAGTTGAGCCAAGCAAAACCATAGGTGTGGCTTTGCTCTGAGATCAAAAACATGAACCAAGTCAATTAAAAATAAAGCTCATAATAATCTTACCCTGTAAATGTGTTCTTTTAGGCACGATGCATGGAGGGATCAATCACGTGATAAATGATCATGTTAGAACTTGGTATTTAAGTAAATAAATGGTGGGAATACATTTCAGTGATATTTCACAAGATCATAAACATACAGATAAACAAAGTTATTTACCCTATCCCAGCTCATCCATCCAGAACAACAACAACACACAGCCCTCATCACGGCATTTGAATGTTTCTTAAATTATTCTAAAGTTTCCGCCTCCAGAAAATCCATCCTGAAGTGTTGATCAGTCTTTGTGTGAAGTAGAACTTCCAGACATCAATCCTAAATTTACCTTCTGGCAATTTGAATGTGTGACCCCTTGTCCTACTGTCACAGTTTAATTTGAAGTAGCCTTCTGGACTGACCTTTTCCATAGCCTTCATTATCTTATATACCTCTATGAGGTTCTCTCATTTTCTTTCAAGACTGACGAGTTCAAGTGTCTTTTGTCTTACCCATAACTCATAAAGGGATCAGCTTTATGATCTTTTCTGCATCACTTCCAGGACTTGCATGGCTCTTTGTGGCACAGTAACCAGATCAGAAAACAATACTCAAGGTCCAGTATTCCCAGAGTATTGTATATTTTTAGCATGTGTAACAACCCTGAGGGACTGGGCTGTGGTAAAGTTGAGCTGTGGGTCCTCCACCCCTGAAAATGGGAAATTGGGTATGTAAGGCAAGAAGGTTCTGCACATAGAGAAAGAAGGGACAAGATTAAGGGGCTGAATAGCCTACTCCTGTTCCTATGCTCCAGTCAGACAGTGATGGCAATTGATGGCACAAATAACTACATATGGTTATGATATTGTGGCCATTACAGAAACATGGCTGCAGGGTGACAATGCCTGGGAATTAAACATACCAGGTTATTTAACGATCAGGAAGGACAGGCAGGAAGGAAGGGGAGGTGGGGTGGCTATGTTAATAAAGGAAGGAATCACTGTAATACAGAGTAATGATATTGGGTCAAAAAATCATGATAATGAAACAGTTTGGGTGGAGATAAGGAATAATAAGGGGAAAAAAACACTAGTGGGCGTAGTCTATAGGCCTCCGAACAGTTGCAACTCTGTTGGACGGAGTATCAATCAGGAAATAGTTGAGGCATGTAATAAGGGAACATCTATAATTATGGGGGATTTTAACTATCATATTAATTGGACAAATCAAATGGGGCAGGGCTGCCTTGAGGATGAGTTCATTGAGTGTATTAGGGATGGGTTTCTTGAGCAGTATGTAACTGAACCGACCAGGGGGCAAGCAACCTTAGATCTGGTCCTGTGTAACGAGACAGGATTAATTAAAAATGTCCTAGTAAAGGATCCCCTTGGAATGAGTGACCATAACATGGTTGAATTCCATATTCAATTAGAGGGTGAGAAGGTTGGATCTCAAACAAGCGTGCTAAGCTTGAATAAAGGAGACTATGAAGGTATGCGAGCGGAATTGAGTAGAGTGGATTGGGAAAATAGATTAAAGGGTAAGACGACACATGATCAGTGGTGTACATTCAAGGAGTTATTTTACAACTTCCAAAAAATATATATTCCACTGAAAAGAAAAGGGTGTAAAAGAAAGGACAGTCATCCGTGGCTAAGTAAAGAAATTAAGGATAGTATTCGACTAAAAACAAGGGCATATAAGGTAGCAAAATCTAGTGGGAGGACAGAGGATTGGGAAAACTTTAAAAGGCAGCAAAAAATAACAAAAAGATTGATTAAGAAAGGGAAGATAGATTATGAAAGTAAATTAGCAAAAAATATAAAAACAGATAGTAAGAGTTTTTATAGTTATATAAAAAGAAAAAGGGTGGCTAAAGTAAATGTTGGTCCCTTAGAGGATGAGACCGGGAAATTAATGTTGGGAAATATGGAGATGGCAAAAACACTGAATGAATATTTTGTATCAGTCTTTACAGTAGAGGACACTAAGAATATCCCAACACTGGACAAACAGGGGGCTATAGGGGGAGAGGAGCTAAACACGATCAAAATCACTAAGGAAGTGGTACTCGGTAAAATAATGGGACTCAAGGCGGATAAATCACCTGGACCTGATGGCTTACATCCTAGAGTCTTGAAGGAAGTGGCGGTAGGGATTGTAGATGCATTGGTAATAATTTTTCAAAACTCCCTGGATTCCGCTGAGGTCCCGGCAGACTGGAAAACTGCTAATGTAACACCCTTATTTAAAAAGGGCAGTAGACAGAAGGCTGGTAACTATAGACCGGTTAGCCTAACATCTGTGGTAGGTAAAATTTTGGAGTCCATTATTAAGGAAACAGTAACAGGACATTTGGATAATCATAATTTAATAGGACAAAGTCAGCATGGTTTTACGAAGGGGAAGTCATGTTTGACAAATTTGCTGGAGTTCTTTGAGGAAGTAACATATAGAGTGGATAAAGGGGAACCAGTGGACGTAGTGTATTTAGACTTCCAAAAGGCATTTGACAAGGTGCCACACAAAAGATTATTGCTTAAGGTAAAAAATCACGGGATTGGGGGTAATATTCTGGCATGGATAGAGGATTGGCTATCCAACAGAAAGCAAAGAGTTGGGATAAATGGTTCATTCTCAGACTGGCAATCAGTAACTAGTGGTGTTCCACAGGGGTTAGTGCTGGGTCCCCAACTCTTCACAATCTATATTAACGATTTGGAGGAAGGGACCAAGTGTAACATATCAAAATTTGCAGATGATACAAAGATGGGAGGGAAAGTAGTGAGTGAGGAGGACATAAAAAACCTGCAAGGGGACATAGACAGGCTAAGTAAGTGGGCAGAGATTTGGCAGATGGAATACAACACTGGAAAGTGTGAGGTGATGCACTTTGGCAGGAAAAATCCTAGAGCAATTTATTATCTTAATGGCAAGAAACTGGAGAGTACTGAAGTGCAAAGGGATCTGGGGGTCCTGGTGCACGAAACTCAAAAGGTTAGTATGCAGGTGCAGCAAGTGATTAAGAAGGCAAATGGAATGTTGGCTTTCATTGCTAGGGGGATAGAATATAAAAATAGGGAGGTATTGCTTCAGTTGTACAAGGTATTGGTGAGACCGCACCTGGAATACTGCATACAGTTTTGGTGTCCTTACTTAAGGAAAGACATCCTTGCTCTCGAGGCAGTGCAAAAAAGGTTCACTCGGTTAATCCCGGGGATGAGGGGGTGGTCATATGAGGAGAGGTTGGGTAGATTGGGACTCTACTCATTGGAGTTCAGAAGAATGAGAGGCGATCTTATTGAAACATATAAGATTGTGAAGGGGTTGGATCGGGTGGATGCGGGGAGGATGTTCCCGATGACGGGTGAGACGAGAACTAGGGGACATAGTCTTAGAATAAGGGGCTGCTCTTTCAAAACTGAGATGAGGAGGAACTACTTCACTCAGAGGGTGGTAGGTCCATGGAATATGCTGCCACAAAAAGCTGTAGAAGCTACAACATTAATTAAATTTAAAACAGAAATAGACAGTTTCCTAGAAGTAAAGGGCATTAAGGGTTACGGGGAGCGGGCAGGAATTTGGACATGAGTCTAGGTTCGGATCGGTCATGGCCCTGTGGGTAGTGGAGCGGGCCCAGGGACTGTGTAGCCTGATTCTGCTCCTATTTCGTGTGTGCAATTCTGTTAGATGCAGGAGATGGTTCTGTGATAGATAGTAGATTGGCGGTTAGGATCAGATCAGCCATGATCTTATTGAATGGCGGAGCAGGCTCGAGGGGCCGATTGGCCTACTCCTGCTCCTATTTCTTATGTTCTTATGTTCTTATGATATATTGGCCAGAATTTTAACTGTCCAACGTGCTGGCAGCGGGGGGAGCCCTGTAGCGTGTGTGGAACCTGGAAGTTTCAGCAGCACGTTTGTCACAGGCTTTTTAACTGCATTAGCATCTCACTTCCGGGTTTCCCGACCAATTAACGGAAGTGGGCATGATGACAACACGCATGAAATATTTAAAGGGACCCTGCGAAGGTGAAAGTTGAAGGATTGTCCAGGTGGGGGAACAGAGGAAGAAACTACATTAGTGGAGTCCCAACATGGCAAGGCTGCACCTCGCTTAAATGATGCCTCTCTAGAGCTGATGCTGCATCCTGTAAGGGCCCGCAGGGAGATTCTCTTCCCAAGCTGATTCCAGCACATCACTCCTCATACGTACTTACCTTGCAGGTGCACCCATTCCTATCTGTCCAAGCACCTAAAGCGCACGTTCAGCATTCTGATTGCTTGCTCAATGACAGTTCTCGTAGTCATGTGGCTTTGATTGTATATCTCCTGGGCCTCATTGTTTGGACTCCTAATGGGTGTCATCAGCCACATCTTCAGGGGGTAGCCCTTGTCTATAAGGAGCCAGCCGGTAACTTTGCTTCAATGTCCAAAGAGCTCTGGGAGGGTGGACTGGCGCAGGATGAAAGCATCATGGCAGTTGCCTGGGAATCTTGTACACACCTGCATGATGATTTCTTTGTGGTTGCATACGAGCTGAACATTGGTGAAGTGGAAGCCCTTGCTCCAGGGTGATATGGGGACACCTGTATGCAATTTATGGACTTGTGGGAAGCCAGCCAAAGCCACAAAGCTGAGCACCCGCTCATTCTGACTGGCCTCATCGGTTGCAAAGTGCACATAATTGCCGGCCCTGGTAAACATGGCATCTGTCACATGAGTGGGCAGCAGATTGCGAGATTCTCCAGATAGCTCTTGCAGATCCCTGGAAGGAGCCAGAAGTGAAGAAATTGAAGGTGGTGGTGACTTTGACAGCCACTGGCAAAGCGTGCCTACCAGGTCCACTTGGCAAGAGGTCTTCTTCCAGGAGGCTGCAAATGTCTGCGACCACCTGACTCCAGGCCCTGAAGCTCCTGAGACACTGGTGTTCCAACATGTCCAGGAAGCTGAACCTATATACCCTGTGCTGGGGGTATCGCCTCCTGCAAGCTGCGCCCCTGTGCTCATCCCCTCTCTCCTGTGGAGCGACAGGTCGGTGAGGAGAAGGCTGCTGTTGCTGCTCCTGCTAGTGCTTCTCCTGCTGCTGCTGCTGCTGGTGCTGCTAAAGCTCATATTGGCCCTCAACTGAGGTCCAAGGTAAAGCTGCATAAGCGGCACCCATGCTGAACTGATGATTGACAGATGGAAAGTGCAGATCAGACTCACAAAAATCCAAGGTAGCAGAAATGACCTCTGAAGTAGTGGAAATTAGCTACAAAGTAGTGAAAGCCCACTTTCCAAGAGCCTTTCACTCAGGCAAGGAAGCAGGTGTGAGGTCTGAGTGCTTATAGGATTGTTTGCCGATCATTTGGTCAGCTCCCTCAGTTTGTGCTGTCACCTTGCCTTGCTTTCACTGGCGAGTTCTAGGAAGTCTGGCAAATCTGGCAAACCTGTGCTCTCAGAGTTAAAGCTCAAATCTGCAGTTAAAACAGCCTCTTAATAGCTTCTAATTGCCTCTTAACATCTTTTAATTGCCAACCTGCCTCTTCATGGGGGTTTCTCACATGCAGCCGAAAGCGCTGGAGTTAAAAGCGGAAGTCGGTGGGTTCGAGCCAGCTTCTCGGCTGTCAGTTTCATCCCTTTAACCACCTACCCGCTCCCAAACGCACTCACTTTTTTAGGTAAAAATTTCCCCCGTTATTGTGGCTGCTGACTTGTTACTAGTTATTAATAAATACATTCTGTTCTAACTGTTTGGAGCTTTGTCTGGGAGCTGTTGAAGAGCCAGTTATCCAATGCTTACATGGGTCTTCGCACACGGCATTCGCCATGTCATGCTGTACTAACTGAGTAGCATTATTCAACATTCTGTTTGCTTTGTTGACTGCTGCTCCACTGTTACTTGATATGTTAAGCGCATAGGGGGAGAAATTCATTATCGTCCCATTTGGGGGCAGTAACTTTTAAAAGCTGGGAAACTTAGCACCAGAGTCCCAGCTTTCACGAAAGGAGGCAGGCGGGGCGGTGGTGGTGCGGCGCTGCACAATTTCCCGTGCAGCGCTACCGCGATCCGAGGCTCCTTCCCTCCCTTAAAGGGAAGGGCCATCGCTGCAGTCTCTGCATTGGGATCAGTTAGCCGGTCCCCGATGGCGATTGCCATCTGGCTCGATCAGCCCCATGCACTCCAGCAGAGTGCCGTGCTGATCGATCGCGGCCCAGGAGAAGTAAAAAAAAATTGAACAAAAACACTTCAGAAATTTAGGTACCTATCTCAGCAACCTCCCCTTTAACTTTCGCCCCCGAAGCGTCCGGCCTCTGATCAATGCCTGCTGCAGGCTGTCGGTGTCATCGCCTGGCGATGCTGCAGGGGACGGAACCGAAGTTCGGGTCCGGGGCACGACAAGGGCGATGCGCACGGCAATGACATCACGATCTCTGGGCGAAGGAGATCGTGACGTGAAGTCTTATCGCCGCCGCAAATCTCTCACCGAAGTTCGCGGGAGTCGTTCATCTCGCTGCGCCCGGGCAGTAAGTCGTTAGTGCCCCGTTATAGCCCCCCAGGGGCACTAACAGGAGGCACTAACCCACCGAATTTCTCCCCATAGTATACTAATTCCCTTAGATCTCTTTTAACATTACCCTTAGCTATTCAACATCATTCATGCACTATGTATGTTGCCCCTATTATTCTTCCAATGTGCAACATTTTACACTTATCCATATTGAAATTCATCTTCTACTGGTCTGCCCACTTACAGATGTTATCAAGGCAATTTTGTTAGTCCTTGGTTGCTTCTTCAGACTCAAATGCATGACCAATTTGGTATCATCTGTGACATGGATCATTTTACATTACGGCCGCAAATTTAATTCTGGAGGTGGGATGGGGGCGGGTCAGCTAGTTTCCGGGTTCTGATCCCACCCCCCAGCTGCCTCCGCTCTGCAGACGTGATTTTCCCTTGATTGGCCTTGTTCAGCCCACCCTGCGGGCTTACCAGCCAATTAACAGGAAACGAGTCTGATGAGGCCATTTCATGACGCGTCATCTGCCGGTTTCCTTAAAGGGACCATGCACAATTTTATTTTGACAATTGATCTGTCAGTGTTTGACAGCATTGAGGTGTTGCAAACACTGACAATCACTGCACAAAGGTGAACACTTGCACCCAGGCTCTCCAATGACTCCCTCCATATGCTTATGGCAGGAGTCACGGCACGCAGGGAGGTTCTCTTCCCTTCTAAGGGCAGAAGAGACCTCCCTAGAACATCAACTTACCTTGAACCTCCAACCAATCCTCTCTATCTACTTTATCACTTCCCCATCTCACCAGCCACCTCACACTCATCTTCATCCTACTGCAAGCAGACCAACTAACAACACACAAGGGTAGGCACTTGAGAGTTTTAGCCAATGTCCATGTGAAGTTTCTGGTAATGTGTTGTCATACAGTGTAATATCTTTTTTCAAAAGTTCCCCTTATTGGAAAGATCTGAGTGCACATTGAAGAGTATCTTACTGATTTCCAGTGATTGCTCAGTCATAACTCCCCCCCACCGCCCCCCACAATAGTGATGTGTGTGCGTGGAATGGCTTGGACATTAAAGGGATGCTTCACGGTGCTGGTGTGGGATGGTGTCAACCTGGCGCATCATGTGGCAGCCAGGGTTTACAGCATCAAGTGAAGAAAATCTGGCCATGATAATGCTATCGCTCGCCTCCCGGCCAGCAATTTTGTCAGGGGCTGATGCCCTATGTCCAGTGCAGCATCAGGTGGATGAGGAGGAAGTTGGCGCTCCTGGTGCTGGTGCTGGTGCTGGTGCTGCTGTTGTGGTTGTTTGTGGTGCTGCCGCGGCTGCACTTCCTCCGAATCTGACGACCAGGACGAGAGGATATAAATGGTTCCCATCCCATTGCTATAGATTTCAGTTGAGGCAAGAAGCTTGCAAGCGCACACTCAAAGTGGCCTGAAATTATTCCAATCAGGTAACACTGCAGCTGGGTGTCAGCTTGAACAGTCACAAGGTCAGTAGATTTGCAAATTCTTATCCCAAACCTCCAACAACAAAGTTGTTGCATTTGAATGTCAGCCATGTTACAGGAGCGCTTTTAAAGTGCTGCACCAATGACTACAAATCATGTCTTCGAGAAACTCGTCTCCTTGCAGCTGGCGTGTTTCTGACAAGACGGGAAACAGGAGCCAGAAGGACGAAAATGGGAAACTACTATAAAAATAGGATTAGCAAGGCAGTTAACAGGTTCTTAACTGCCTTAACTACCTGTCCCATCAGTTCCAGTTGGGTTAGTTTGGGAGTGGCTGATCCGACACTCATGAAAATTGGGTGGGGGCGGGATGGAGGCGGGTTGGGTGTCTGAAGCCATTTTTTCCGATTTTCGCTGCTGACCTGCCTCCAAACTCGCCTCCTCAGGGCTATTAAAATCGAGCCCTACGTTTCTGAAACCAGGTCACTATGTAAATGTGAAAGACTAGGGAGTAAATTTCAGCTTTCACCACTGGGTGGTAAGCTTGATGCTGCGGATTGGCTGCCTGTTATACACCCCATCCAATTTTTCTTTGGATTGACTTATTTGGGATGAAATTGGTCTTTGGTAGTAGTGCAAAATGGGAGATAGCGAATCAGCAGCCCATTTTACACTTTGCCCCAATTTCTTTTCCATTGAAACAACCGAAAAGAAAATGGGGTGGGCTGTAAAACAGGCTTCCCATTTGCTATTCATTTTGTGCTATCATCGAGACCAAATTCACTCCCTTATCTCCTTTAAGAACAGTGAATTTCCCTCTTTACACCTAACTTCAAGACTAAGGCCTTCCCCCTACTCAGTCATTCTTACCATATCCCTCTGACCCAAATTCAGGTAGGGGCATATCTCCACAGCATGCCTGTTCCCAACTTTCCCCCAATGATGGACATTGTGCCAAGAAATTATTCATCATGATCCTTTGCTGATTCAATCTATAAGGCACTTTTAAGAATAAATATATGAGAAATAGTTATGTTTAACATGGGGATTGCAAAGACAAGCTAGTGGAAGGCAGAAACCTGAGAATGGAATCTTGAATATCCCTTGGTTGTCATGACCCTGAATAAACATGTTTCTTAGTTAGCTGATCAGTTCATCAAAGCTTGTTGTTAGTGCACTCCTGGCTCCTCTTGGCTTGTGATGACCATTGTAAGAAGTCACAGCCAATTATCTTTTAACTTGGGATAATTAATTTGATTTATTCACTGATTTTTCTCCTCTATCTCTGAGAACTTTTTACCCAATGCCCTGGCTGAGACTGGGCACTTACAGTGTCCGTAATCATGATGCGTTGGAGGGTGTGGGGGGTGGGGGGGAGGGTGTTGGCGGGGGGGGGGGTTGCTGTGGGGGTGCTTTGGGAGTGGGAAGGCAGGAGAGCCCACCACACATGTAACACAGCACATTATTGCACTAACTCATTGCCAGCAGGCCACCCACTGTGTTTGTATTTTGTGGCGACTGCGCATATTTGATATTTTTTCAGCTGAAAGCCCTTGTGGGTGTTTGCGAGGCAGACAGAAGAGTTCATTTGGTGAGCTGAACACTGTAATCAGGAAAACTTTCAAGCACACCGACTCCTCTAATTAAAATTAAGCAAGTACCTACCTGGCAGCAGGCTTTGCCAACATAAGGCTCAGCTTCATTTGTATGCTTCTGCCCAATTCACTTGTCGTCATTATCCGTTTATTGGGGGGCCTTTGAGTAATATGTAATGCCAGTACTTCTGTTGATAGTACTTCGTTAAAAATAAAATATTTTTAAGCACTAACCTTTGCCAAATTATTTTTGAGAATGTTTTCATCCCAGTCATGCATTTTTGAGATAATGGGGCAGATTTTTAACTTGCCAGACCGACATAAAAGTAGCATTGTGGATCAGCCGCCTGTTATAGAAACAGCCCAATTTTCATTGAAAATCAATCTCAAAGTTATTTTTCACAGAGAAATCAAGTTTATAATCTCTTTAATTTCTTCTGTTGTTACTTAATACAATGCGCTGATAAATGATTTGAAACTGTTCATGTCATTTATATTCATTGAACTTGGTGATTATAGAATCATGTATTTTTCCTCCTATTTCAGTTTATGAGGAGGCATTGTGCAATAGTGCATTAATGTACTGCAGAGCGGTAGCACACCGATTTCCTTTCACAACTCCTGGTACCTATGGCACTCACAGTATAGAATCCTAGAACCATAAAAGTTTATAACACGCAAGGATGCCATTTTGGCCCTTTGTGTCAGTGCTGGTTCTTTGCTGGACCAATCCAAAACAAATTCCACTGCCCTCCGCTGTCCCTTTAAAGCCCTGTATCTTTGTCTGTTTCAAATGTTTATCAACACTTCTCTTTAAAAAAAATTCTCAACTTTTCCCTGTGACAAAGCATTCTATGCTCTAACGTTTCTCTGCTGAAAGAAATTTCTCCTAACCTCTCAGCGCCAATTTTAAATTGATAACCCCTTGTCACTGACTCCTCAGGCCGAGGAAATAATCTTTATTCACTCTATCAAAACCTGTTGTAATTAAAAAAAATCTCCATTGAAACTCTTCTGAGCCTTCTCTGCTCCAGTGGAAATAATTGCAGTGTTTCAAATATCTCCTCATGACTATAATTTCTCATCCCTGGTATTATTTTGGAGATACTTGTAGCCTGCAACTGCTTCACCTGTAGCACATGGCAGAGTTGCTACTCCACTTGTCTTTGTGCCTTGCTTCACAGTTTTTCCAGCTGTAGAACGTTAACTGAACTGGGATTCAGTGCTGTGCTCTATCCTCTCTTCAATGACAGAAAGCAAGTTATTGCAACAGGAAGGTAGGGCTGTTCCAACATCAATAGAGCAAGTGAAGTGGCTTAATTAAAACCACAGATTTTCTTCTTTCCTTGTAAACAAATTCCCATTGCAGCACAACTGAAATCAGGAAGTTGCCATGTAGGGAAATCATGGGGATAATTTTGACTTTTGTTAATAGGGTAAAATTTGTGATATCAGCTCAGCCACCTCTTAAACACCTCTCACAATTTTCATTTCCATTGAAGTCAGTGGGAACGGAAATGGGAAGGCGTGTTTAATGGGTGGCCGAACTGATATCGTGTGGTTTACACTATCACCAAAAGTCAAAATTATGAGTGGAGATCTGCATCCAATCGCTCTGGAGCATAGCGTATTAGAGAATTTCTGAGAGTGGCCTTGAGGAAGACATCACTTGTGATCAGCAACCGTGACAAAAATTTAGTGAGTCAAATTATCCTACATGGCGAGTTTCCCAACTCAGCCAGTTGGCTGAGGCCAAACATTTCCCCCAACATGGAAGGAGAGAAAATCAGAGTGAGACAACGTGAAACACACACATACCTCCTAATAGCAGTTTGAATTGGCAAGGGCCCAGGAAGACTTCATTTGCCTTGCCTTACAGTCAGGGAATAGGCTGTTCACGTCATGGGGAAGAAACTAAAACAAAGGAACAAGTATAGAAGTCAACACCCTCTTCTGTGGTTCCAGGGTTTAATTCCTTGGATACAGGCCAACACTCTCATCACAGGCTTCTTTGTTGGTATATTAGGTGACATAATAACAGGGTGCAGCAAAAGTTACATATAGTGGGGACAGACATCCCATGAATTTGACTCTGGTGGTTGCTGGGAACATAGAAAGAATTGAAGAAATTATACTGAGATGCCAATGGACTTGACAGTGTTTTCTCACAGTCTAATGCATGTTTTGGCAATCCCTAGATTAATCCTAGATTGTTAACTTCCTGGTATAGGTGTGAAATTTAGATCTTTTATTTCTGTGTAGGGAAAAACCAACACTTTAGGCCAGTTGCTTTCAAAGCTGCATGATGTGACAAGAGGCAGATCACTGCTTTACTCACTCACATCTTCATGACTGGAACAGGAGCAGTGTAAAGTCCAAACATTAAGTTACAAGGGAATTAACTTATCCTGCCCTGTCCATTTTGGTTGAATTTTAGTTTTCTTTTAAATGGTGAACATTAGAGCCATCACTGGGAATAGTGACCAAAGGCACAATATAAATGCAAGTGGTGTTGGTGGTGGTTTAAAGGATTCACTGGGCCTGACTGAGAGTTGAATTAACATTTGCGGAGATACAGTCATGAAACGGAGGATGTCTCAGCATCTGCTTGGGATGGTAATTCAGCTCCTTCAGTAATACCTTGCTATCAAATATCCCATCAGCACAGTATTGAATGATAATAGTATTTAAAACAAAACTGAAATGAACAGAACAAAGCAAAACTATAGTGTAAGTCATATTTCTTTGTAACTCATTTATAAAAAGGCTTCAGATAGTAGGACTCCCTATTTTAAGAGCCCATGATGTGGAGATGCCGGCGTTGGACTGGGGTCTTGAAACGGGCACACCATCCCGAGAAGTCGGTAAACGGTGTTGGAACCGAAGGCCCGAGAGGAGATGAGATGAGATGAGATGAGATGAGAAGAGAAGAAGATGACAATACGTATCGCCATGGTCAGTAAGCCCCGACCGCGCCTGTAGGTCGAATAAACACTTTCCTTGCCCAGGAAGACCATTTTTTGAATTTTACAAACTGGTGAGGGCACAGGAAGACTCTTCTTCGAGTAGTATCGGAACTCCGAGGACAACACAGACCTTCATGACAGCAGACGGTCCAGCCTGCTAGCCGGAGCAGAAACGAGTAAACAAGTGGGGTACAGAGACCCCTGATCAACACGTGGATAGTCAGGTGCTGCGGTAAAAACATCCGAGCAGAGTTTCGGAATTCTCCGAGTTATCACGAGTGGTGAGCATGAGTCTCGATCCTACAAATCTAGTTTAGGACAGGTATTGATAGGGGAGGGTTTAAGTTTTAAGGATAATTGTAATGTGTGCCCCCTTTTACGATGGGAGATTCTCTCACAGCTACCTTACCTGAAGAAGGAGCGAACAGCTCCGAAAGCTTGTAAAATTAAATAAATCTGTTGGACTATAACCTGGTGTTGTGCGACTTCTGATTTTTATTTTAAGAGCAACTAGCATTGGTAGTTGTTTTATCAGATATTACCATACACAGATTGAAAATACATTTACCAAAATATCAGAATGATTATTGTTAAAATCATTTTTAAGAAATTGGTTTCTTAACTGAAGCATAAAATACAAACTTTGTGTATTGAATGGCACCACAAAGAACACTAAAGCAGTAACAAAGAACAACTTTATTTATCTGAGTTAAGATAAATGTTCCAAAATGCTTTTTAACATTTGATGGCTTCCTTACTGTTCTGATCTTTTTAGAGCGAGAAGTCCCCAGCTGAGCTAATTGACTGCTTTTATAAGAATCCACAGAAATGATCCCTATCTTTACTCCTGTCATGTGTGACTGTGGACAGCAGACAGACCCATTCATTGTTTTCACTTACAAATGAATCAATAAAAATGCGCCACTGGGTGTCACTGAAGTGGCTAAATGCTGCCACTGAGTTTGGAGTTGGTTAATAATACAAACTTTGAAGTGAAAATTCCCCTAATGAGTGGACTTGCTGTGGGAAGCGATTATGTGTCACAAACAAACAAAGCTATTTGATGGGACCTTTGCACTGTTTCACAGGAAGAAACTGCTGAGAGACTCCTCCATAGTGACCAGTGCGAGGCCTGAGGCCAATACCAGCTGAGAAGGACAGCGCCCCACAGAGTATGGGAATGCTACCTATCTCCTATTAGTTATCATCAGCTTAAAATCATTTACAAGACCTGATGATCTGTTTACACAGTAAGGCCTCATTTATGTCGTGCTTTCCAAACTGGAGCACTTCCTATTTCCGGGGCAATCCAATGTGCAAAAGAACAGAGCAACTGGTTGAGCATCTTCCTGCAATCCAAACTGATTCCTGGCAGGTATCCATTAATTGGATTGGTCTGTGGCTGCAAGGGAGCTACAATGAAATTATGTGCTTTCTCATTCTGGTTTATGTCCTGTATTGCTTTGGGAGCTATTGTAATAAACTTGATTAAAATTCTGGGAAAGTTCAAAGAGAAACCTTTGATTGAGGAAAAAAATCAAATTCCAACTGAAATTTTCAGTGGCATTTCATAACAGATAACGTAACCAATCAATACAATCCCTACATTCATGGTATACACTTTAATTCACAATGAGTTTGCAGTGACTGAAACTATTGTGAATTGTGTGATCCACTTTTGGTCATCCAAGGCAGAACCAGAATTTGCCTGAAAGCTTCACCAGTGACTAAATTAGTACATGCACTACCTGATGTGGAACTGAGACATACAGGACAAGAAGATTGAGCTTTGATTTCTGTTTCTGCACTGAAGTAGTGGGCCGAATCTCAACCCCCAAGAATGGGTGGGTTGGGGTCGGGTGAGATGTTAAAACTTTTAAAATCTGAAACCCGACCGAAACCCGCCCACTTCCGGGTTTAACAGAGGCGGGACAAGGGGCGGGCAACCAACCTGCTCCCGGGAAGCGGATTGGCCAATTAAATATTTTAATGAGGCTGGGATGAAGGGATAATTACTAGTCCTAGCCCCTTTAGGGCTACCCCAGTTCAGGCGTATTCCCCAGACGTTCACTTTCAACTAAAGTTTGAGGTAGCCGAATCCTAAAGACGCTTAACTGGGTCTAAAGGTCTGGACCATCTCTCCCTAAAGGAAAGGAACAACCTGAAGATGTTACCGTCCTCCAGATAGCACTTTAAAAAAGTTTAGCTAGACTGTAACGTTCCGGATATTATGAGGGTCCGGATAACTCCCCCAGAATTCTGCAACTCCTCACCAAAGAGCGTACAGAGATTGAGTTCGCGAGTTTGATATTATGTGAGACAATTCTAAAAATATATAGATTTATTAAAGAACTGACATGTAATTATAGTAGGTGTTTCAATCGCTACAGTAACAGTTCCAAAAAAGAGAAATCTTACAATTCTTATTATCAGATCTTAACTTTGCTACATTTTTACAGTTCTTAGTCTTATTCAGAATATCCACCAAAATCAAATACAGTACCGTTAATCCCCGAGATACAAAGAGTTGTAGACTTACAGAGCCTGCCTCTGAAGCCAAGAATCGCATTGCCCCTTTACAGCGAATCTATCATCCCATTTGAAAGTTCAATATTTATATCCTTTTTCAGTGGTTTTTCCTTTGAAGTTTTCTGCTGATGTAAGCTAATTATCTCTCGTCATTTTTCTGCTGACTTCTGCAATTCTTACAGTCAGATCAGCTGGTAGCATTAAAAATCGTGTCTCTACCCTAGGTGTCCGAAGCTTATCATAAAAAACAGTGTAACAGCAGGTGCATCTACTTGATGTCATTTTTACCAAGGTCTTCTGTTTGTGTCTTTATACGGAGTGTAAATTAAAACACCTCAACCAGGGTGATCTATGTAATTCTTAGTTACCTCAGCTGGTTGCAACACAGAATCGTGTCTCCTGTGTTTCATTTGATGTCATTTTTACGAAGGCATATGTTTCTTAATTTTATGTGTTTCTTTCCGAAGTGTAATTTAGAACACCTTAACAGGGTGTACCATTGTGTTCTTTCCAAAGCTTCAGACTATCAGGAACCTCCAACTTCCTGTTTCAATAAGGTTATTAATTCAGTGTCAACAACTTATCTTATCTCAATAGCCTAAATGCTGCTACAGCTTCTCCATTGTTAGGCCTTCAGATTTCCAAACCCAGTATGTCATGTTTTAATAAGGCTAGAATTCTTTCATAGAATGGGGTATTTTTCTGAATATGGCTTATTCCTTCACAGGGAGCCTCTGATTTAACCGGCTTTGCAGGTTTAACCTTGGCCAGTTCGGTTTCCTAGGCCTCGGAAAACTGACAGCTGAAGGGTGGCGAGGACAGCTTCGGAGAGAAGGTAAGTGCTACCTCCTGATCCCCCAAGCTCCCCCCCCGACACCCATCAGACCCCCTGCCCCCCGGGTCGGGGATTGGATTCTCCCTGGGGCCACACACACCTAGGGTCGGGTATCGTAATCCCCCCAGCCAATGTTCCCCATAATTATATTTTTTGTTGCGTGGCCCCTTTAAGAGGCTGCGCAGCACATTCAAATTACCACACATGTGCGGTTTTTGACATTAGATTGCCATGGAGCCAGCTGCACGGGACCTGCAGATCGTCCCCAACGCTTTCAAAAGCAACAGCAGGCGACTTGCCTATGGCTGCGGTCTGTCAATCAGACTGACTTCCGGGTGGGGAACCTATCAAAGTAAAACTACACATGCTGTGGGGTCGAAACTCCACAGCATGCGGGGAAACCCGAACTTCCAGGTTTCCTGACAGAAACTATGCCCCCCCCCCCGCCCCCCACCTACGCAGAACACCCCCCCCCCCCCCATCCCCGCTCCATCAAGTTCGGGACCAGTGAGTCAAACAAGCCAATAGTAGGAGGCCACTACAATTGCCTTAATCTCCTCTGGTGTAAGGAGTCAGAAAATCAGGTAGGGTTTCCATCATTATCATAGAATCATAGAATAATACAGCACAGAAGGAGTCCATTTGGCCCATCGTGCCAAAGAGCTATCCAATTAGTCCCACTCCCTTGCTCTTTCCCTGTAGCTCTGCAAATTTTTCCTTTTTAAGTATATATCCAATTCCCTTTATTGTTGTCCATTGATTGCTGCTGGAAAATCCACATTCATAGCTGTTAAGTGAAGACTGGATCGGGCTCAGCTACGGTGGCCCCTATTGTTCAATAACCTGGTAACACTCACTGTCTAATGGTCACTTAAGTGAGGTAACAGAGAGAGGCTATCATCTATCGAATCACCCTAGCATGGCTGCACACTTTCAGCAGACAAATTAATGAAAACATTTTTTCTGGCATGAATTTGCAATGAATCTGAAGAAAGAACAGCCAGCAACAGAATGTCTGAAAGGATACAGACTCTGTTTCAGTTTCCTTCACATTTAGGTAAGTGCTATCCCCTTAAGATCAGTAAAATCATTATGACCTGTTTGGCAGCATTTCCTTTGACCTTTGCAGCTAACTTTAATGCAAAGTGGAACTTGCCAAGTGTAACTAACTTAGTTTTAAAAATGTGACCTATTTTGATGGAAACTGTTGCATTGCCCTCTGACCACTGCACCCAAATTCCTGTTATGTACTGCCGGTGCACAATGCTATGTGCCAGGAGTGCAAATTTATAAAATCTACCCTCATTTTTCTAAAGGGAATTGCATCTGTCTCAGTCTTTTTGATCATAAACCTCATTCCTAATATTACTTTGATGTTGACAGCTCCATTGCTATCTCATTGCATGTCCTACCAGTGCGTATCTATCTACCTGACATTCTCATAAGAAGCTTGCTGTGCGCAAATTGGCTGCCACGTTTCCCACATTACAACAGTGACTACACTCCAAATGTACATCATTGGCTGTAAAGTGCTTTGAGACGTCCGGTGGTTGTGAAAGGCGCTATATAAATGCAAGTCTTTCTTTCTTTCTTAACACCTTCTTATGAGAATGTCAGGTAGTGCTATTAGTAAGATACACTCCAAAAGTTTCAATTTGTTTTTAAATTATGGGGGAAGATTTCCTTTGTTTACTAGGTACTGCAAAATGATAAACATGTTTACAAAGAACAGAAAGGAAGGGGTTAATTTTCCAAAACTCCCCAGCGCTTGAGCACTTGTCAGGCAAAGGATACCCAAAATGTACTTCACCTGTCCTGATCCTGTACATATTTGCAGGCTCAGGTTAGTAGCCTAGGCCCAACCGACTCAAATGAAGGCCTACCCCTTTGCAGGGCCTTGTGCCCAGGGACTGGTGCAGAAATGCAACCTTTGCTGCCAGCCTGAGTGGTTAACAGCATTGGAAACGGCTACCAACTTTGGGACCTTCTGGCTGCTGTCTAAAGTCCCGGTATTTAAGACTTTGCGGCCTGCTCCTCTTCAATCATACAAGGGGCTGGGTGCAGTGCCTAAAGCCCACTTCTTTCGGGTGCCATTCCAATATTGAGACAGAAAATGAACCAGGAGGGCTGTTTACAGCACACCCCTCCCCCCTGCCCACCTGACCTCATTAGCATGTTTGCTCTTTGCTTGCGTCTGCTTGGGGAAATCCTGGAAATCATGGAGCAATATGAAGGGAGTGGAGGCCAAATGTCACAGGTTTCTGCCCCACCTTTTGTACCTTGGAATTGTGCATTCACCAGGTGCATATGACAGGAAAACGGTGAGGAGGATAGTGATAGACTTCAAGAGGACATAGATAAGCTGCTGGAATGGGCGGACACATGGCAGATGAAATTTAACGCAGAAAAGTGCGAAGTGATACATTTTGGTAGGAAGAACGAGGAGTTGCAATATAAACTAAAGGGTACAATTCTAAAGTGGGGGCATGAACAGAGAGAGCTGGGAGTATATGTGCACAAATCGTTGAAGGTAGCAGGGCTGGTTGAAAAATTGGTTAAAAAAGCATACAGGATCCTGGGCTTCATAAATAGAAATGAGAAGTCGCACAACACCAGGTTATAGTCCAACAGATTTATTTAAAATTACAAGCTTTCGGAGCTGTCGCCCCTTCGTCAGGCAAAGTTACTGTGAGAGAATCTATCAGAATTCACGGAATATAAAAACACAGAGAAAATGCATAGATTAAATCTTTCCCTACATCAAAGACACACTAAGAGCACAGCTAAGACAATGAGATGTGTCCCAGGGGGTCCAATGCGTCAGAACACCTGCTGGCTGCATATCCTCTCCATTTTTTGTGTTTGTTTCTTGTGTTTGTTTGTTTTTTTTTAAACTGGAAAGACCGGCAACGATGTCAAGTCACGTTCTATAGCGTGACATGAACCCGATATCCCGATTGAGGCCGTCCTCATGAGTGCGGAACTTGGCTATCAGTTTCTGCTCGATGATTTTGCGTTGTCGTGTATCACGAAGGCCGCCTTGGAGAACGCTAACCCGCAGATCCGAGGCTGAATGCCCTTGACTGCTGAAGTGTTCCCCGACGATGGGTTTCAGGATGCCCTCGATGTACCCCCAGCTTCTGTCGCGACACTACAGACATCTTGCAGAAACTCAGCACCCATGGACTAGTTGAACCAGGAACACTCCTTGCCACGATGGACGTATCGGCACTCTACACCAGTATCCCCCACGATGACGGCATCGCTGCGACAGCCTCAGTACTCAACACCAACAACAGCCAATCTCCAGACGCCATCCTACAACTCATCCGCTTCATCCTTGACCACAATGTCTTCACCTTCGACAACCAGTTTTTTACCCAAACACACGGAACAGCCATGGGAACCAAATTCGCACCCCAATACGCCAACATCTTCATGCACAAGTTCGAGCAAGACTTCTTCGCTGCACAGGACCTCCAACCAACGCTGTACACCAGATACATCGACGACATCTTCTTCCTTTGGACCCACGGCGAAGGATCACTGAAAGGACTACACGATAGCATCAACAGGTTCCATCCCACCATCAAACTCACCATGGACTACTCCTCAGAATCGGTTTCATTCTTGGACACACGAATCTCCATCAAAGATGGACGCCTCAGCACTTCACTCTACCGCAAGCCCACGGACAACCTCACGATGCTCCACTTCTCCAGCTTCCACCCTAACCACGTTAAAGAAGCCATCCCCTATGGACAAGCCCTGCGAACACACAGGATCTGCTCAGACGAGGAGGAACGCGATGGACACCTACGGACACTGAAAGACGCGATCGACAGTTCCGACGGGCCACAGCGAAAAACCGCACAGACCTCCTCAGAAGACGAACACGGGACACAACCAACAGAGTACCCTACGCGTCCAGTACTTCCCCGGAGCGGAGAAACTACGCCATGTTCTTCGCAGCCTTCAACATGTCATCAATGACGACGAACACCTTGCTAAGGCCATCCCCACGCCTCCACTACTCGCCTTCAAGCAGCCGCCTAACCTCAAAAGTACCATCGTTCGCAGCAAATTACCCAGCTGTCAGGAGAACAGCGACCACGACACCACACAGCCCTGCCACGGCAACCTCTGCAAGACATGCCAGATCATGAACACAGATACCGTCATCACACGTGAGGACACTACCCACCAGGTACATGGTACATACTCATGTGACTCGGCCAACGTTGTCTACCTGATACATTGCAGTAAAGGATGCCCCAGAGCATGGTACATCGGCGAGACCATGCAGACACTGAGACAACGTATGAACGGACACCGCACAACAATCGCCAAGCAGGATGGTTGCCTCCCAGTCGGGGAACACTTCAGCAGTCAAGGGCATTCAGCCTCGGATCTGCGGGTTAGCGTTCTCCAAGGCGGCCTTCGTGATACACGACAACGCAAAATCATCGAGCAGAAACTGATAGCCAAGTTCCGCACTCATGAGGACGGCCTCAATCGGGATATCGGGTTCATGTCACGCTATAGAACGTGACTTGACATCGTTGCCGGTCTTCCCAGTTTTTAAAAAAAAACAAACAAACACAAGAAACAAACACAAAAAATGGAGAGGATATGCAGCCAGCAGGTGTTCTGACGCGTTGGACCCCCTGGGACACATCTCATTGTCTTGGCTGTGCTCTTAGTGTGTCTTTGATGTAGGGAAAGATTTAATCTATGCATTTTTTCTGTGTTTTTATATTCTGTGAATTCTGATAGATTCTCTCACAGTAACTTTGCCTGACAAAGGGGCGACAGCTCCGAAAGCTTGTAATTTTAAATGAATCTGTTGGACTATAACCTGGTGTTGTGCGACTTCTCATTTTTGTCCACCCCAGTCCAACGCCGGCATCTCCGCATCATTCATAAATAGAGGCATAGAGTATAAAAGCAAGGAAATTATGATGAACCTTTATAAAACACTGGTTCTGCCTCAACTGGAGTATTGTGTCTAATTCTGGGCACCGCACTTTCGGAAGGATGTGAAGGCCTTAGAGAGGGTGCAGAAAAGATTTACAAGAATGGTTCCAGGGATGAGGGACTTCAGTTACGTTGATAGACTGGAGAAGCTGGGGTTGTTCTCCTTAGAGCAGAGAAGGTTGAGAGGAGATTTGATAGAGGTGTTCAAAATCATGAGGGGTCTAGACAGAGTAGATAGAGAGAAACTGTTCCCATTGGCGGAAGGGTTGAGAACCAGAGGTCACAGATTTAAGGTGATTGGTAGAAGAACCAAAGGCGACATGAGGAAAAACTATTTTACGCAGAGAGTGGTTAGGATCTGGAATGCACTGCCTGAAAGGCTGGTGGAGGCAGATTCAATCATGGCTTTCAAAAGGGAATTGGATAAATACCTGAAGGAAAAAAATTTGCAGGGCTACAGGGAAAGGGCAGGGGAGTGGGACTAGCTGAAGTGCTCTTACAGAGAGCCGGCATGGGCTCGACAGGCCAAATGGCCACCTTCTGTGCTGTAACCATTCTATGATTTTATGAAAATTGGCCTTGAAATCTTTGTCCTATGTATCTATAAAAATATGAATAAGAAAATGTAGCAGGTAAGAACTAAAGCAGTCCTGTCTCATAATGAAAATCAGAATTAAACTACAACATACAGCATCCCTACAAGCGCCTTGGAACATTTTATTCTGTTAAGGCGCTATACAAATATAAGTTGTCGTTGTTGTTGATGGTGTCTCCAAACATGTATCCAGTAGGGATATTAACCAATGCAGTCTTCACACAGCATCAGAGCTATTTAAAGGAAAATACCAAATATATGGAAATAAATACTTGCACAAGTCTGAAAAATAAAACAGCAGCAAGAAGTGTAAAACCCAGCACGACTGTATAAGTCCATGTGCAGGCTGATACCAGAAACAATGGGCCGGATTTTCCGATCCCTACGGGTGGGTACACACTGTGTACCTACCCGTAGGGACATCGGAAATGCCGGTTTCAGGCATGCACTGCGCATGCGCTGGAAACCGACATTTCCGATCTGTCAAGAAAGCACTTGACAGATCCTCCGGCTGCCCGGGAGAAGGGCCTCTGCGGGCGGATAGTTCCGCTTTTTGGAGACCCTCCGCCCGCAGAAAACCCTTACAATTCTTGCCACTGATTTATCATTTAAACATACTTTAAAAATAGGTAAGTTTATTTTTAGCCCCGTAAAAAACTTTAATTATTTTTTTCAAAAATTTAAAGTTCTGTTTAAAATAGTTAATTTATTTGTACTTTCAAGTCATTTTAAAAATTTGATGTTTTTTTTTATTTATTTAAAGTTTTACTATGTTTTGGGGGTGATCTCCATTCACATATTTGACAGGTCTTCCTGTCAAATGTATGAAGGGAGATTCCCTTCTTTGATTGGCTCCCCATGGCCCACGTGATCCCAGGGACGCTGCGAACTACCTGCGCCTCTGGGATACGTGGGCCCTGCACACCGGCAGTTTGGAGAGGCCCAACATCGGAACTGTGCGCCTCCCGGGAGCCCTCAGGTAAGGGCGCAGATTTTTCCGGATCGCTGCCCTCCGCCCGCGGGAGGCCTGCGATCGGAATATCTGGGCCAATGACTGTACACACACATAGGACCCTGGAAATTTACTCTAGTTTTTATTTTTGGGTTCAGCATCTCAAACCATTCCCATAGGCCTTGTTCCCTGTGACCCAGCATGTGCCTTTACCTGCCCAATATCTATGGTGATTTGTAGTGAGCCCAGGATTGAACAGAAGATCTTTCTCACTGTACGTTGCTTTCCTGGTTATATCATGTGCCGTCACATGATATTCCTCAACTTTGGGAGGCAATAGAATAAATAATTCCCTGGACTGTAGATTAGACTATAAACTGCCCATCAGATTTATTACCAGTCAATGAATAAAGCAATGACACATTATGGATTTTTAGTAGTTGTAGGCTTAACTATCCTTCCTCAAAAGATAGAAAAATAAGAAACTGCTACAATGTAAACTGGATCAGATGCAAGGTCCTTGAATCTTAACTTATACATAATGGTTTGTTGCTAAGTGTCCAAGGAGTTCCTTTAACCGATCTATCTCTTTTTGATGGTTTCAGGTAGACTACCCAATTTGAACATTACAAGTGAGAAATACTTCTCAAAAAATGACCAGGACAAAGGAAGTAGAGCTGGCACTGATACATATATATGAACAGAACTCACAACAATTGAATGACTTGGTTCTTCCCTTGGATACATGACCAGACATAACATATATATTCTAGGTCAAAATAAGCTGGGCCATTTTTTTCTGAGTGATGGGCAGAATGGCCTCCTTTTGTGCAGTAAATTTCTATGATTCTAAGGTCAGCTGTGGGATGAAGATGGGGATGATACACGATTTTCAATGTTGGGACCAATGTATGTAAATTTATGTGTACAGTTTCCCACATATGTGTTGTAATATCTCTGGGTAATGTTTTCAGACTGCTGTTTAACACATTTAAGTCAAATTCCTGTGTGTGCTATGTTAGCAAGGTCATTAACCCATTTATTTTAAATCTAACTTTGTTAAAGTAGTGCACACAGGAATTTGACGTGACTATGTTAACCAATTTGCAAAAATATTTCAGTCCCATAGTGAGCTTCTAATCTCAACCATGTTGACTGGAGGTGCTGAACTGAGTCCAGGGTCTTTGCCAGTAGGAGGCGGGGAAAATCCGAGAGTTAATGATCTCGGGTTACTCTTGGTCATTTCCCAACAAAAACTACAAACACAATACCGATATTGGTAAGGACGGCAGCTGCCAGCCCTTTTGTCTATTAAATGCTTTTTGACATACCTAAAAATAGAAGAGAGAAACAGAAAATGAAACTGCAGTAACAAAATCTTCAAAAATAAAAGCTTTCCACCAAACTCACATGGCTCCCATCTTACGGCTATAATATTATAAATGTTGCATTACTTTGGGATAGATTTCAACTTGTCCCCAGGCATAAAACTAGTGATGCGGATCGGCCGCCTGTTATAGATACCGCCCGATTCAATGAAATCAATGGGAATTAAGATTGGGCGGTTTCTGTAATGGGCAGGAAGTTGAAAATCTATCCCTTTATCTTTTACCTACTTAAGGAAAACATTATACTTGCTGCTGTCTCATTTACCCTCAGATTTAATGCCATAAACCAGCTCAGTGTATGACTCTGAAACTGAATTGAGTGGAACTTCGCCGTCTTTCTCTGAGAAAACTCCCGGAAGATAATTACTATATTTTCGTGCGTGTGTAACAGATTTACCCAGAGGTGGGCCCGATTAAAACCAGCACCAATTCGTCACAAGTAATTTGATTGTGAAATGGCGATCAGATTTCATTCAATTCCTTCAGCAGGAATATACCATTTATGTGGACATGCTCAGTACTCTGTGAATGTGTTAGGTGCTAGGACTTGAGTTCAAATCCAGTCTAGACTGCTGAAGTGAAAAGGCCTTTTTATCTTTACACTTAATTTCATCCAGCTTTGGGAGAGTGATGCTCATACACTGCTGTCCTGCTTTTAAATTCAGAGTAAGGAACTGGTCTCCCTGGGTGTGTTGGCTTCTACTTTTATATGATCCTGATAGGGAACATACACCACCTCCGTGTTTGTATTATTAAAATTGGCTCCCTTATCCTAATGGTAAAATCAAAAACCCTCATTTTTGTGGGTCTGTGCCACTATTAGAAAAAGGAGCTTATTTACACGATGGAGTGCAGCCGCCAAGGGAGATTAAGTCTACTAAATTATTGACTGCATTACTTTGCATAGATTTTTAAGATGCCCCCAGGTGTCATTTTAGCTTTTGGCGATAATGTAAAAGGGTGAAATCGGATCGGCCGCCCCATTACACACCTCGCCCAATTTTCCTCTCTACATTGGAGTTCTCGACCAACAATCCTGCTGCCTGTACAGGTCTGGTGAGGTACGGAAATACAGCTGACAAAGAGTTTCCCGTATGATAGTGGTTTGTTATATGCTACATAACTTTGCTCTCCATTGAACAAGGACCTTCAACATAATGAGGGAGGCGCTCACTGATGACAGAGGATGGCAAGGAAACAGGCAGGCTTCACTCTTGCCTGCAGCCAAAGCTCTTTAGCAGCAGCTCATTGAAGACATCTATCGCTCAAAGATCAACATTGATATTCATGTCAACTAACATTGCAGGGTTACCAGCTACTTCCGGAACTCTCACTCTACACAAAGATTTCAAGAAGCATTATAATTTCCATAAGGATTGAACTAGAATTTCTTGATCTGTGTATCTCAGTGTCATAACATGTGGTGTGTTTACTCACTGAGCCAGCGAGGCCCAAACCTGCTGTTGAATTTATCTCAACTGCGTGAGTCCATTTAAGTCCAGAAAGCACTATAGAGCTCACTCCTATAGATTTTTGAAATTGACTGAAAAGATGACATTGTACTATGATGCAAAAATTGTCATCTAATTCTGTGATGGTCTAATGTATTTTTATGATTTTTCTTAAAGCCTGGGGTGGAGAGCATATGTGCTTATGTCATTTCATTCTTTGGCTGTACAGTGGTTCATTTCCAGTGGCATCTGGGTTTCCTGGCAGTCTAGTGGGTCCTATTTGTGGTTTTTTAGGTTTAACGTCTGAGTTTCCTGGTGATCTAGAGTGATGACCCACATTCATTGACAGTCTCTGTGGGGCAGGGGATCCACATTCTCTGATAGTCTTTGACAGTAAGGTGCCCAAAGTTCCCTGGCATTCCAGTAAGTCCAATGATTCCGATTTTGTACTGGTCTGGGATAGGGAGGAGAGAAGATGTAGAGAATTCTGTCCATGTTAACCGATTATAAAAAGCCTTAATATCTACATGAAATATAATGGGATGTTCGGTCAGTAAACTAGAGGATGAGATAATGCTATACATTTCAGGAAGTCACTCGAAAATTAGCACTTTCTCTGGTAAATCAGTAATTCTAGTAAACACTGTGGAGCTCAGGTCAATATCTGGTGTGAGTTTAAGTCACTCGAGTACAAACGGTAACACACAGGTTTCGTGTTTAAGCTCTGCTCTCATGTAAACAGGCTTGACTCCACTTTGCTTCCTGTATATGCGGGAGTTCTTGTTTACACTATGAAATATCCTTGCCACAAACCACCAGATAAAGCAGCTATTGTTTTCTGTAAAGAGTAGGTGGCTAAAATGTTTGCCGACTAATACCCGAAGGAGCCCCATACTTGACAGACATTTCTGTCATTTAAAAAGGAGTTTTTTTTTTAAATGAATACGTTGTTTGTGCTTGCTGACTAAAAGTAGGTGATTGAGTTCAATCCTCTAATTATAGTGTGTGCTGAAAATTTTGATGTTTGGCAAAATGAAGTTTATGTTTTCATTACATGTTGAATGGAGCCTAACTAGGTTTGAATAGAATACTATTGTTTCAAATACAGAATACAGACTAGACAGTAAGGTGTTCCATTTAATGATGATTTCAGCTTTATTCAGACAGTAGTAATTAAACTAGTACTGTACATTGAAAAGCAGCAATTGGCACATTGACTTGGAAGCTACTGTATCTCAGCAACATATTCAACATACAGCTGAACTCTGGCACTTCCTTTTGTAACAGACAGTGGTTGCATTGTAAGGGAGAGTCTACCTTCTAATTAATCTAATCTACGTAAATTTAATCCATTAGTGTAATTCAGTATGTTATCCTTAATTCCAAAAGGAATATAATTATCAAGTTCCTTAAAGGCAGAACATCTGATTTTTGCTACAGAGAAAAATCAATTTTGTCATTTAGCGGATTTATAAATGTAGAGAAAGTTTGATTTAATAACTTATTAATATGTTCTTTGCATTAGCTGAATGAGTATATCCTTCAAATTTGCAAAACATAGGACTTCTACTTTTAAATGATTTAAGGTAGATCAACTTTTTCCCCCATCGTTTCCACTATACACACGGTCACACACACATGCTCAAACGCATACAACACACACGCACACAACACATACGCACATGCACACACACACACACACGCACACGCACTCACACCTTTCACATTCAAAAAGTGACCCCAGGCAATCTGCTGCCAGGCCTCAGTCAGTATAAATTAGTAAACAGCTGCCTGTGTGTGCATAAGGGTGCCCCGGTTAACTTGCCAGGTAGATGCCTGTGGCGGCATCGACAGCCAGCCGCGATTATTTAGATGAGGCCTGAGGACCACCTTCTCGCGACCCATGGGCCTCTGTTTTTGGGCACAGGAATCATTCACTCTGGTCATTTGGCGCCCATAAATTGGCATAAACAAATTTATCGGCCAGGCTGTTTATTTATTTGCATACAATGAATCTGAATATACTGCCTGAATACTGACACACAATTCCACTTGCTAACCTAATAACCTAGCACAGGCACATTACATCAAACACTATGCAGATTAGTCTTAGAGTCAAGGGCTGCTGTTATTGTATGATGTAAGCAGTCTTACATGCTTATCTGTGGTATAAACAAAATACAACATGAGAAGCTATGACATATGATCTGTATCCGACTTTTAGTATTGAACATAACTCCCTTATATGCGTCATGCGGTTTGTGGCATATATATTACTCGACACAACTCCTCCTCATATATCCTGTAATGATAGTGATATTATTTCACTGTTGCATTTGTGCTATGTGGGGTGAGAAATGAAACTGAGCAGAACTCTGAATAAATCTAACGTTGACCAATTTGAATAAATTCAAAGAAATTAAAAATTCCTTTTCTAAGATCAAATTAAATCTCTGACTAAACACTGCACGTAGATTCAGACAGAACTGAACAAATGATGGACAATTGTCTATAACTGTTGAGAAAGGCTGACCATGATGTGGGCTATTTCTACTTTATAAGGGTTTAAGATTCTCTTGTGCAAATTCAGCTACTTGCCTTGAAAATTATAGATGATCAATTCTGGGATGAATATATGACAAAGGTGTTTGGAAAAGCTGATTGAAGAGCAAATATCCTCATGAAAGCTCAGCCTCGCTTGGTACCAACAGAAACTTCAGTCTTCTACAAAGCCTGTAACTTTCCAGTGATGGATTATTGCAGCTCTGTTTGAGTGCAAACCCATCTCATCATTTTGTTTTCCATTCAGTCCTAAGCCACGCAGACCGATATACTTCATAAGAGGCTGGCTTCATCCAGTCTACATTCCAGAAAGACTTGGCCAGGCAGTCATTTCTCTGCAATGTCATGACTATAGAAGCAGACAAGAGTTGCTAGCACTTAAGTCGGACCTCAATGTCTATGCCAGGAATGCAGGCACTGCTGCAGTTATACCTCAATATTCTATGTTGATCCAAAGTCCACTGGTGGCAAAGCTTCACATCCTACTTTTCTCGTCTGTGGAAATTTGTGCTCCAGCAACTACCAGATTCAAAACTGTAAAATGTTAATCCTTTGTACTGTTGCCTCTGTGTGCACCTTGTTGTTCTGCCAACTAGAACAGCTTGACATATTTCACATCACCTTTCTCATTCATGGTGTCAGCTGTAGCTCATTGGTAGCACTCTTGTCTCTGAATCGGAAGGTTGTGCGTTCAAGTCCCACTCCAGAGACTCGAGCACAAAATCTAGTACTGAGGGAGTGCTGCACTGCCAGAGATGCTGTCTTTCAAATGAGACATTAAACTGAGGCCCGGCCTGCCTTCTAAGTGAATGTAAAAGATCCCATGGCACTAGGTCAAAGAAGAGCAGGGGAGTTCTCCCTGATGTCCAAGCCAATATTTATCCCTCAACCAACATCACTAAAAACATTATTATCACATTGCTGTTTTAAGGGACCTTGCTGTACGTAAATTGGCTGCTACATATCTTACAATCCAACAATGACTACATTTCAAAATTACTTTGTAAAGGCTGAAAAGCGCTTTGGAACGTCCTGAGGTCATGAAAGGTGCTATATAAATTCAAGATTTTCTTTTTTATGTTGGCAACTACAGCAGCAGAAAAATGCAATTTTTCAAAATAGTTTTTAAGTAAAGTATTGTCAAAAAACCTTATAGTGCTGAATTTCCACTTAGCCTTGGTATAAGCCCAGCTGAAATACTGCCATGTTTCCACCAAGGCAATTTCCCCTGCCATGTGGGAGCAAATTATGTCAGTGGTATATTACGCAAGTTCTTCAAAAGCAACTTGTAAATGAAAAGAAGATGCAAAATACCACTGATCCCATTACAAAATTGAGTCACTCTTACTGACAGAGGAAAAATTCACAAAAAACTACAAAAAAGGCGAGCACAAATATTAAGCCCTGTGTCCTAAAATTGAAAAGAAAGCTTGTTTGGATCAAGATGTCATACTATCACCTAACTATTCCTGAGAGGATATTGCAATATTAAAACTTAAGGGGTTATATTGGTGAAAGGGTGAAAACAGGTGCTAAATGGGTGCTGTGCTAATAAGACACGTCTGTTTGAAAATTTGATTTTAGCACGCAATTTTGGTCCTGCTTGCTGATTACCATAATCTTCCACTTGTGAAGCAGGTGGCTGCATCGTCCATGCCCTGTGCGGATTGGGTTGAGCGCTGTCCACTGTCTTCGAGGGAGGTTGAAGCCAGGGACCTCTGCAGTTGGGTCAGTGATGAGGTGTTGGTTCTTTATATTGCATGCGTCCCATTATTCCGTCCATCTGGATAGTGGGTCGATACCAACTGCAGGAATATTGGCTGCTGTTTCCCAGAATGGCCGGCGCGATTTTACATGCCTTCGTGGTGGGTTTTTGAAATCTTTGTGAATGGGAAGATTGATGTTGCTCGTGATTTTTTCCATCTCGCGGAGCACGGAGGCATTGCAGCGAAAGGCAGGTGGGGCAATGTGGGACAGCACCAGGAGCCACTCAACTTAAGCTTCCCTGACACCAGCCTCATGTCGGCTGTGGCCATGAGTCCCAGACCATGGAACACATCACATCAACCTGCCCACTAAAACTGTTGCGGGAAGCACCTCGGGCTGGATTTTCATAGGGCCGTTGAGGCGGGATTGGAGGCGTGTGGGGGGTTAAAATTGCAGAAACTGGCGGGCGGGCCCAATCCCGCCTCCATCCCGCCTCCATGCAATTTTGATGAAATCGTGTCTGCTGGTCCCGTCTCCGTCCCGCCTCCAAGAGGCGGGAGAGGCTATTAATGCCCTTAACAAGCCCTAAATTGGCTCTGTAATGCCATTTTGATGGTTAAACTAGCAAAAAACTCTTTTCCCACGTGAAGCACGCCTGATCTGAAACACGCCAGTGAAACCTGGCGGGAGCACAAGTGGATTGCTGACTCTCAGCTGCAGCTCAACCATTAAATAGGAGATTGATCAGCCATCATTTGCAGGTGGCAGGACTTTGTAGTCACAGGTCTGGGGGAACTTTTAGAAGGCATAACCACAGCTCTGGAAGTTTGGAGCCTGACACCCATCTCCAGTGTGACCTCCTGGGAAACCCCTCTCGCCACCCTCATTGAGCGCTTCCTCAACTGAGGCATATACCAGAGGCATGGGAGCCATTTATTTCCTTCCCTCCTGGGCATCCGATGAGGATGAACACCAGCTGCGGCACCAGCAGAACCATGAACAACAGCAGCACCAACAGCAGCAGCAACAGCAGGAGCGCCAAGCTGCTGCTCACCCACCTGAAGCTGCACAGGCCAGAAGGTGCCAGCGCATGGAAGGCCGTCGGCGCAGGAGATACCCCCCAAACAGGGTCTACAGACACAGGGTCAGCTACCTCAACATGTCTGAGCAGCAGTGCCAAAGGCGGCTCCGACTTTCGCGAGAGGTAGTGGGTGACATCTGCGCAATGCTGCAACAAGACCTGGAGCCCAGAGGACCAGGTGGACACCCCTTACCAGTGGCCATCAAAGTCACCACTGCACTCAACTTTTTTGCCTCAGGCTCATTCCAGAGATCAGCAGCAGACATCAGCGGCATCTCCCAGGCGGCCGCACACACCTGCATCACGCAGGTAACCGATGCCCTCTTTGCCATCGCGCACAATCACATCCATTTCACCAAGGATCGAGCAAGTGTCACGGTGCGTGCGGTTGGATTAGCTAATCTGGCAGGCTTTCCAAGGGTGCAGGGTGTCGTTGACTGCACACATGTGGCCCTTAAGGCACCCCATCGCAATCCAGGTATTTTTGTCAACCACAAGGGCTTCCACTCCCTCAACGTTCAGCTGGTGTGTGACCACAAGAAGGAAGTTCTGCATGTTTGTGCCAAGTACCCTGACAGTTGCCATGACTCCTTCATACTGCGCCAGTCTAGTGTGCCTCCGCTATTCAGTCCGCCAGACCAACTTCACGGATGGCTACTTGGAGACAAGGGCTATCCCCTGAAGACGTGGCTAATGACGCCGTTGAGGAGCCCATCCAACGCAGCTGAGGAGAGCTACAACTCCAGCCACATTTCCACCAGAGCCATAATCGAGCAAACCATCGGTATGCTGAAGATGCGCTTCAGATGCCTGGATAGATCAGGTGGAGCCCTGCAATACTCAGCAGCCAGGGTCTCCAGAATCGTCGTGGCTTGCAGATGCCGGAGGACCAAGTGGCTCCTCACATAGCCTCCTCAGATGAGGAGGAGGAGGAGGTGGAGGAGGAGGAGGAGAGAGAGAACAAACAACTTGCAGAGGCCCATCAACCAGCGGCAGCATTACGCGAGACCATAGCTGCCCGGAATGCAAGGAACGCACTCATCTTGGCCAGATTTGCTTAGCCTAGACAATCAAGCACTTTTGCCTCGCAGCTTCTTACCAGAGCTACGGCAATGGCCCAGACCCAGCGGATCCCTAACAATTTGACCACCATACTGACAATTGCAAGTTATCCTAAGGCCTCATTGTGGAAGTCCCATTAGCGAAATGACAGACGCCACAACTGCAGCTGTAGCCATCAGAGTTTTTATTTACACTTAACACCTGATGGCTTTTTTACATTAAACATCAAATTTCACCCAAGTGACTACCCTTGTGACTATTTGTGCAGTATCTTTCTCTTATGCATGCTCCTACATGGTGCTTCCCCTGTGGCTTCAGCAGAGGTGGAGGCCCCCTGCTCAGTTTGTTGCTGCTCCTGTCTTGACACCTTTGGCGGGCGTCCTCTGGGGTTGCGAACCTGCAAGGGCTTGGCAACAGTCTGCTGCTCCTGCGGCTGGGCAGGGGTTGAGACGCCGATCTCAGTTGGGTGCGGACTCTGGTGGGGCTCTGACCGAGGACTTGTCAGTGGCATGGAAGTGTGAGCGCTTGGAGAGGAGCCCCCACCTCCTTGTTGTCTGCCACCAACATCACTCTCATGGGTCAGGTCCACCTCAGCGCTTGCAAGTGGATTGAGAGCACCTTGCTGCACATCAGGGGGGCCATGGGGACCCGTATCTGCACTGGCAGTCCTACTCAGAAGGACTTCCATGAAGGTCTGGTTTCTCTGTTTAATAGATGTCCATTGCTCCTCCAGAGATGTCATTCTATTCAGAACACTCACCAAGTTTTCTGCACTCTGGCGACTTATCACCTCCATGGAGGTTGCCATCCTTTCCATGGTGATGCGTTCATGCGCCAATGACTCCACAAAGGCTCTGCTCATGTTCACTATGGACTCCTCCATTCACTCCACACTCGCAGCGACCCTGGAGACAAAACCTGTCAGAGACTCCTGCATCTGTTCCTGGAGTTCCAGCACCGCTGATCTTATGGATGGCCCCAGAGGCAGAGGGTCGACATGCAGCTGAGCCGAGCTAGGAGAGTCCTGCGCCCTCCGACTAGGACTCTCCACTGCTGTCCCTGTCTCCACCATCTGCTGATGCTCACTTGTGAGCTGTGATACACCAGGTGACAACACTACTCTATGTCCCGAGGGTCCCACCGAGGTGTGAGTCTCTGCGCTGGTGCTGGGTGCGCTGAATTCTGCTGACGCTGCGCCCTCAGAGGTTGCAGCTTCCTCTGAGGAGTCTGGATGCTCAGGCTCTTCCTCCTGGCTAGTGGGGACGGGTGCTTGCGATGGTCCTGTGGGGGAGTAAAGGAAAGAGTCAGAGATGTGATGCCAAGGTTACATGCACATTGCATATTGCAGATGATCATAAATCCATCTGTTAGAGCTTCAGATTCAGTATCAGCGACTCATGCAATGTCAATGAGAGAGATGGAACACTATTCTGTCACCAGCTTGCTGTGATGCACCCATCTGTCCGTCCCCCACTTGCGTATCCTCCTCTACTCCCACGATCTCCAGGACCGCATCCTCCCAGGGGGTGAGCTGGGCTAATGAAGGTGGCCCTCCTCCTGTCCTGGCTCTTTCACATTTTATTGTGAGCTCTCTTTTCCTGCAATAAGGGAGACAAGTGGAGTTTGAGTGAGATTGAAGGAGTGAGTGTAGAGAGTCCATAGCATAGATGCTTAGAAGGAGACAAAGATGGAGTGAGGTGGTGAGACCAAGGGCCCTCCCTGTGTGTTGTAAGTTGTTTTCATAGCATGACAATGATAGGGAGTGTGAGGGCTGCATAGTCGAATAGTAAGGTGAATGTGACCATAGAGGGAGAGGGAATGGGTAAGGGTGCATGGATGTCAGTGTCAAGTGGGATATGGAGGAAGAGGTTGCTAAAGCTGAGTGCTGGTGAGGAGAGGCAATGGGGATCAGATTGAGGGTGAAGGGAAAGTCATACTCACTTTTGCAGTGCGTAGAAGGTCATGAAATCTCTTCCTGCACTGGAGCCAGGTTCTGCGGGTGATGAATAAGGAGTTGACCTCCTGGGCGATCTGGACCCAGCCTCTTGTCCATGTCCCTCTTCCTTCCCTAAACCTTCCTGCCTCTCCACCTCTCTCTCCTCCTTTAACACCCACCTTGAAGCCTACATCTTTGACCAAGGTTTTAGTCACTTGTCATAATGTCTCCTTCTTTGGCTCGGTGTCACATTTTGTCTGGGATGTTTTACTATGTTAAAGGCACGATGTAAATGCAAATTGTTGTTGTTTTGCTGATCAGAGGGTAGTGAATCTTTGGAATTCTCTACCCTAGAGGGCTGTGGAGGCTCAGTCTTTGAGCATATTTAAGACAGAGATTGATAGACTTTTGAATATTAAGGGAATCAAGGGATATGGGGATAGTGCGGGAAAGTGGAGTTGAGGTAGAAGATCAACCACAATCTTATTGAATGGCGGAGCAGGCTCGAGGGGCCGAATGGCCTACTCTTGCTCCTATTTCTTATGTTCTTAAATATAATGGTAGAAGGGCAGTTATTGATCCCATTCGTGACACATGTAAGGGTCAGAGGAACGCAGAGTTCTCAGAGGGTTGTAGGGCTGGAGGAGATTACAGAAATAGGGAGGAGCGTGTCCATGGAGGGATTTGACACAAGGATAAGAATTTTAAATGGAGGCATTTGGGGACCGGGAACCAATGTAGGTTAGCGAGGACTGGGGTGATGGGTGAACAGGCACAGCAATGCATGACTTGGTCAATACTTTAAACTATCTCAAAACCAACTAACAAAAAATAAAATTTATTGTCCTTTTCAAAACTTTGTAACTGAGTGTTTGATGAATGTAATGGAGCACTGCTTGATCCTATGGAGTCCTGTTTCACCACATGATGTAGATTTGGCTGCTTTGCGCCTCCTATTAACGCCTGGGGGGCCAGTAATGGGGCGCTAAGGGGTTAACGACCGGGCGTGGCAAATTCAGCGATGTCTGCAAACTTCCCTGCCGGTTTAGCGCTGGTGCTAACACTTACCGCCTGGGCCTCTAGCGCCTCGCAGATCATGACGTAATAAAGTGCACAAGACCGATTACTGCCCCGGATGTGAAATTGCCTCCCGCCCCTTGCTGTATCACCGGGCGTCAGCAGCGGCAGGAAGAGGAGGCGTTACCACCTCGGCTGGCCGCTTGGGGAGCACTAATTAAAGGCAGTGGTTTTTAGGTCGGCCAAACTTTATTCTTTACATCAGTCTGGTGCCTGCTGAATGTTTTCGATGCTTTATTTTTTTTTTATTCCTTTATGGGATGTGGGCATCGCTGGCAAGGCCAGCATTTATTGCCCATCCCTAATTGCCCTTGAGAAGGTGATGGTGAGCCACCTTCTTGAACCGCTGCAGTCCGTGTGGTGAAGGTACTCCCACAGCGCTGTTAGGTAGGGAGTTCCAGGATTTTGACCCAGTGACGATAAAGGATCGGCGATATACTTCCAAGTCAGGATGATGTATGACTTGAAGGGGAACTTGGAGGTGGTGGTGTTCCCATGCGCCTGCTGCCCTTGTCCTTCTAGGTGGAAGAGGTCGCGGGTTTGGGAGGTGCTGCCGAAGAAGCCTTGGCGAGTTGTTGCAATGTATCTTGTAGATGGTACACACTGCAGCCACGGTACGCCGGTGGTGGAGGGAGTGAATGTTTAAAGTGGTGGATGGGGTGCCAATCAAGCGGGCTGCTTTGTCCTGGATGGTGTCGAGCTTCTTGAGTGTTGTTGCAGCTGCACTCATTCAGGCAAGTGGAGAGTATTCCATCACACTCCTTACTTGTGCCTTTTAGAAAGGCTTTGGGGAGTCAGGAGGTGAGACACTCGCCGGATAATACCCAGCCTTTAACCTGCTCTTGTTGCCACAGTATTTATGTGGCTGGTCCAGTTAAATTTCTGGTCAATGGTGACCCCCAGGATGTTGATGGTGGGGGATTCGGCGATGGTAATGCCGTTGAATGTCAAGGGGCGGTGATTAGACACTCGCTTGTTGGAGATAGTCATTGCCTGGCACTTCTGTGGCGCGAATGTTACCTGCCACTTATCAGCCCAAGCCTGAACGTCGTCCAGGTCTTTTTGCATGTGGGCATGGACTGCTTCATTATCTGAGGTGTTGTGAATGGCGCTGAACACTGTGCAGTCATCAGCGAACATCCCAATTTCTGACCTTATGTTGGAGGGAAGGTCATTGATGAAGCAGCTGAAGATGGTTGGGCCTAGGACACTGCCCTGAGGAACTCCTGCAGCGTTGTCCTGGGGGCTGTGATGACTGACCTTCAACCACCACAACCATCTTCCTTTGTGCTAGGTATGACTCCAGCCAATGGAAAGTTTCCCCCCCGATTCCCATTGACTTCAGTTTTACTAGGGCTCCTTGATGCCACACTTGGTCAAATGCTGCCTTGATATCAAGGGCAGTCACTCTCACCTCACCTCTGGAATTCAGCAATTTGTCCATGTTTGGACCAAGGCTGTAATGAGGTCGGGAGCCGAGTGGTCTTGGCGGAACCCAAACTGGGCATCAGTGAGCAGGTTATTGGTGAGTAAGTGCCGCTTGATAGCACTGACGACAACACCTTCCATCACTTTGCTGATGATTGAGAGTAGACTGATGGGGCGGTAATTGGACGGGTTGGATTTGTCCTGCTTGTTGTGGACAGGACGTACCTGGGCAGTTTTCCACATTGTGGGGTAGATGCCAGTGTTGTAGCTGTACTGGAACAGCTTGGCTGGAGGCGCGGCTAGTTCTGGAGCACATTGCTGCGAGATGTCTGAGCCCTGCACTCTCTGAGAGTGTTTGGGGCTGTAACGGCAGTCGCACAGGTCGCCTGGCAACACAGAATTGAGCAGAAATATGTTGTGCACCATCATTGGTCCTTCGCTTTAAGCGAGGGAAGCAGCCTCTGATGCCGGTATCTTTGCACTCCACATTGTTCAGCGTTCTGCCGCTACCGCCCCGCTCTCGGATTTTAGCACCCTAAGAGAAGTGGTTAGCGCTTGATTTAGCACTCCACTTCCCTCTTGGAGCGCTAAGGCTGAATTTCCTGGCAGGAGAGAATCATTAGCCCCTGGCGCTACTTTTCCTACTTTTCAAAAGTTAGCGCTCGAAACGGGGCGCTACCGAATTTCTAGCCCATATGGTTGAAGCAGTGACTGAAGAATAGGGAAAAACAGTTTGATTTATACCAAACAGATGACAACGCCTTGGATCAGAGCAGTTCTTTCCCACTGGCCAGGTAATCAATATTACCATTCAAGTACATCTCAGACTTCTGGTAGATTTATTTCTTTTGACATCTACCTTGCATATCAAAAAGCTTGGCTGACCTCAAACAGATAGCTTGGCACTGATATGAAACTGCAAACCCGCACACATTAATATCTGAAAAACATTGCAAGTGCAATTAATTTGTAAGTATAGGCAATTGACAACATTATGGGAAACCAAATGACCATCTCCTTCCAAACCCACAGTTATCTCTAGACATAAATTAGTATTGTCTCACTTTCTCACACAAAGGTAAAATAATTATTTTCAGAAGGCAACTAACAGAATTCTATTTTAAATTCACAATATATTGACCTTTGTAAAATTAATAGAAATAAAGCAGATGTTTATACACTTTGGGAAACATGGTTGCCCAGAATTCAGAATATGCAGTCATTTTAGTTTACATGTTCTGAATATCCAATCGTTTCTTAAATGATGCAAAGTTTTTGCCTCCATTATCCTGCCCAGAAACCCTTTCCATATGTTTAACACTTTTGTGGGTTAATTCACTGCTCTTATGCTTCCAGTTATGAACCATGCTTGAAGGAAACATAGGTCAGAGCTAGATTTACTACACTGCCAGCTCAATGTTGGGAGTGCTCACTTCAATTTTTGTGGAAAAAACCTTCTGATCTCACTAATAAATATGCCTTGAACCAGTTTGAACCTGTGCTCCCTTGTCCTACTGTCATGGTCCAATTTTAAGTAATATTCCAAGTTTTCCTTTTCTATATTGTTTACTGTACTATACATCTCTATAAGATCATCTCACAGACACCAAGCCAAACAACTCTGTGTAAAGCAAAATAGTTATAGCATTGAGACCATTTTTTATGCATCAACTATGGGATAATTTTGAATACAGGCTCAAATGACAAGTGCCCATTAATCTGTCAATAAAGAGTGAGTACAACCAAATTGTTCACTACATTGAGTATTCTTTTATTTTTAAACAAAAGGAGATTTACAGCAAGCTTCTTCCAAGCATCACTTCCCTCCATTGATGCCGTTAATGTATTGCCACCTGTTTTGGTCATATATCGGGCCAGTAGGGAAAGAGATGAATAGCAAGTTATCTGGGTTAAAACATCTATTATATTGGAAAATCCTCCAGACATACATCAGGACTCCATTATGACCTACCAAATATATTTCTGCATCAGAATTTTCAACCCAAAATTGCAGAAATGCACTCCATCCACTTTAAGGGGAAAACAGCAGCATGTGGTCCCAGGCCTCAAAATATTAATGTCCAAAAGAAGGATTTTGACAATGTGCATTTTCATTTGGTGGAACTGTGGCCCCAATTTTACTATAAAGGCGGGTTCCGAGCGGCAGTGGGTGGATGGGTGGGGTGGGGGGGGCGGTGGAATGTGAGTGCGAAACCCGGAAGTAAAATCAGCGGGTTTGATTCTGTGATTTCAGCTTGATTGAGGCAATAAATTTTGACTTCTGGGTTTCACACCTCCAAGTTGTGCACCAGGCGTGATACTCACCCGCATGACGCAATCTGAAGTCCACTATTTAAAGGGCTGATGCAGAAAGGGAAATTGGACGAGTGAGGAGGTGTTCAGGATGGATATACAAAAAGCAAGGGCAGCACCCAGATTTCATGATGCTTCCGTGGAATTACTGCTGGGTGCAGTCAGGAGGGATATACTTTTTCCCAGCAATGGGAGAAAGAAACACACGGCTGTCACCAAGAAGGCATGGGTGGAGGTGGCTGAGGAGATGAGCAGCAGGAGCATTGCGCACTGGTCTTCAATGCCGTGCAGGAAGCGGTTTAATGACCTAACCAGATCAGGAAAAGTGAGTACATTTGCTGATTCATCTACATCCTGTCGGGGAAAGCAATCCTCTCCAAACTCTGCTCAGCTGGACACAGATGCTGAACCACAGGGGCCATCGCTGAGCAGGGGAACGCTGGAGGAGCATCAGCAACTTTGCGAGGCACTGACAGACATGCCATGCACGCTCTCCACAATAGCGGAGCGGATGGAGGAGTCCAACTCAGACACTAGTGAATTGGTGGCGCAGGTCATTTTGAGAAGGTGTGCCATGGAGAAAGTGTCTGCCCCCATGGAGCATCAAGCACGTCTCTCAAATGAGTCCATGCAGGCCATGAGCAAGGCCGTGCAGACTTTGGATGCCAACATTTCTGCCACCTTAAACAGGATGACAGATACCTTAACCATGGCCTTGCAACACGTCACTAAACCACACCACGCTGGCCTGCAGCAGAGTGGTCGGAGTGATGTGGCGCTGGCCAAGGAGAGGGATGATGGCGGACGAGGATATGGAAGTGATAACTCCACTCAAAGTGCTCCCACTTCTCACCCGTTGCCCCCACCCAGCCAATACCCAACATGCTGCTTTGTCTCCCGATGGCTGAGTCCTCCTCCTCCATATTCTCCTTCTCCATATTTTCCTCATCTGAAGATGCCTGATGAGCACCTCCGCCCTCCACCTGTAATACTCTCCACTGCTCAATATTGTACAAGGCGCAGGACACCACTATTATTCTGGATACCCTCACTGGTGAGTACTGAAGGGCGCCTCCATGCCTATCTAGGCACCTGAAGCACATCTTCAACAATCTAATGGCTTGCTGGATGGCACACCTGGTGGTCATGTGGCTCTGGTTGTAGCTCTCCTGCGCCTCATTGGTGGGGTTCCTCACAGGTGTCGTGAGCCAGGTTTGAAGGGGGTATCCCTTGTCTCCTACGAGCCAGCCTTTAAGTCTGCTTCCTGGAACTGAAAGGTCTGGAATGTTGGACAGCCGCAGTATGAATGCATCATGACAGCTCCCAGGAAATTTAGTGCACATCTACCTGAACCTCTTCTTGTGGTTGCCCATCAGCTGTGCATTGATGAAATAATAGTCCTTGTGCCTGATAAAAACTCCTGGTTGCTGTGGTCGTGCTTGGATTGCCACGTATGTGCAATCGATGTCACCCTTTACCTGTGGGAAGACAGCCGGAGAGGTGAATGCAAGTTCCTGCTCATTCTGGCTATTGTCATCACAGGGGAAGTTTAATTAACTCCCAATCCTGGCAAACAATGCATCATTTACCTTCCTTACACCTTTATGTGCAGCAGACTGCGAGACCCTTGATATGTCTCCGGTAGCGCCCTGGAAGGAACCAGAGGCAAAAGAACTAAGGGCGGTGGTGACTTTCACAGCCATTGATAATGCATGTCTGCCAGGTCCAGCAGGTAGCAGGTCTTCTTCTAGGAGGCTGCAGATGTCTGTGACCACTTAATGTGACAATCTCAGTCTGCGGAAGCATTGCTCTTCCAAGAGGTCAAGGAAGCTGAGCCTCTGTTTGTACACCCTATTACGTGGGTAGTGCCTCCTGCGACCTCGGCCCTCTGTTGGTCTCCCCTCTCCTCTGTACCTCTCTCCTCTGCACCTGCTGATCCCACCAGAGCACATTGTTGCTTCCAAGGATGGTGATTCTCTTTCTCTTCTGATGTAGTGTCAAAAAACATCCGTGGTGCCTCGTATCCTGCTGGTGTTTGTTTGATCGTCTCCAAACTTCTCCTAAACCTTTATGCTAACAAGAACTCTCTGCTAAATGTTTGCCAGAAGGAACTGACAAAGCAGCTGCAAGCACTGAGCCTTTATTGAGACTGAGCAATCTGAGGTTTAAAGACTCCCATTAACTGCACCTGAAACTCACCTTCTTTTCACTGGCGAGTTTCCCGAGCCCCGGGAAACCCATGCTGGAGGCGTTTAATATGAAGGCAAGTTAAATTAATTTCAAAAGCCGCTCATTTGCATGTAATTTTGAGTTTAAATGCTGTGTTGATTGCCGATCCGCCTGTGATAATGATCACCTGACTCCGGCGAGCAGGTTATTTGCATGCAGCCAAAGGCACCTCAGTTTAACCTGGAAGTGGGTGCGTTGGAGCCAGGTTGCGGTCACGCTTCAGTTTTCTGCTATTTTTAGTAGGCACCCGATCCCCAACCCACCAGTTCTTGGCTGTTAAAATTCATCCCTGTGTATCTGAAGCTATGACTTTCACCGAAAAGAGTCTCCTGCAGTTTGCTATCTAAAAAGGTTGTCGTCATTTGTAGAGCTTAGTTCAGACTGGCTTGGGACTCATCCAGTCTTGGCTCAATCAGATCAAGTCTCAGTGCAGCCTGATTTATTAATCTGGCCATTAGAAAATTCAGTTGAAAATACTTGTTGTGAATTTAGCAGTTAAATTGATGGTAGAAATCAGAATGTCCCTGAGCTTATTTGCATTCTGACTCATATCCATGACCTGTATATATCCAGTTCTACAAGTGCATCATGATAAGTTTTTCCATCGGATATTACAGAGAATTCTCTAAATAAGTGTGTGGAAGGGCATTTCTGAATTCCTCAGTGGAATCTACCTGTCCTTTAAGTGTCTGTGGAAAATTTGAAACTATCTAGAATGCGTGCCAATGTGTCTCCTGCATCTAATGTACTTTTGGCAGAGAAATTACTGCAGAAATATAAGCCTTGATTTTATCTTGGAGCGGATTGGGGAGGGTGAAATGTCCAGGGCGAGCAACAAGCTTGCATGCTGAGCTCTGGAGAGATTTGGGGGGTTATTTTGAAAGGGTGAAAACAGGCGCTAAATGGGCGCTGTGCTAATAAGAAACGCCTGTTTGAAAGTGTGGATCAGTATGCAATTTTTGGGCTAATTGATGATAATCATGATTTAAACATGCCTGCAGGCTCTGAAACCAACAACTGCAGGTTTAGCACTCAAGCACTCTGATGAGACTTAATTTTCCTGGAGCAGTATATGTGGGCTCCACGCACCCACTTCCACTGTAAGTGTGGCTTCCACTGGCTGACACACAGCGACATGTTTCATGATGGCTCAGGGACCGGGTGAGAGGGCGCACAGGTTCTCGGACATGTCTCTGGAGGTCCTGGTGGAGGAGGTCCAGAGACAGAGGGATGTCTTGTACCAGCAGGGGGATGGAGTCCACCTCACCCTCCTGTCCCTCTCTCCTGCAGGAGCTGGTGCTGCTCTACCTGGCCTCATGTCTTCCTCTCATTCCTCATCCATACCAAGGGGGACCCCCAGCAAGATGCCCATGACCAAGCACTCACTTCCTCCTGGTGACTTCTATAAGGTGTCTAATAAAGTAGATTAGTGCAGCACTCACTCTTTTTAGGTGAAGTCCTCAGAAAATTTCTGGATTAAATAGTTGATAGAGTGTTGGTGAAGTCTTAACAAAGTGTCCAAGAAAGTCTTCCGATGTGTTTCAAAAGTCCTATTCAAACCTCCAAGAGCAAGTGAACAGTAAAAGGTTATATACCTTTAAGTAGCGCTCAAAATCCTCTGCAACGACTAGTTTACTCCTTCGCAGCTGATCACTGTTAGGAGAGGGCGTAAGGTCAAGGTCTAGCCACCAAAATGGTGTGCAGCCTCTTTAATGAGCGCTAGCAGGCCATTTATGTGGCAATCAGATACTTAACGATCCTCCTAGCGGTCGTTCCTAGCGCGCACTTCAACTCTTTTGCTAAGATGGTGTCTTGCACTGAACATGGGCTAAACTGGCGTTGCAGCTTAAGACCCCACTTTAGCCACCTCGGAAGCTCTTTAGCGCCTAAAATATCCAGGGAAAATTGCCCTCTTTAGCTCTTAGGCCTCATATACATATGCAAAACTGGACTCCTGCCCAGACCGGCAGGAGGGAGTGGGGGACCCACAGGAATAGTCTCCAGCACATTAAGTCCATTGCAGGGCTCCGGAAGGGGAATACCCAGGGCACGGGAGGCCCGAGAATTTCTTGTGGGGCACAAAGGAGCAATACTGCTCCTCCTGGCCCACAAGGAATCGAAAAAATAATGTAAAACTTACCTAACTGGGCTTCTTCTGGCCCTGGCTGCTGTTCCCGGCAGGTTTGGTCTGGCAGGGAACACACCAATTTTTTTTAAATATTCGTTCATGGGATGTGGGCATCGCTGGCAAGGCCAGCATTTATTGACCATCCCTAATTGGCCTCGAGAAGGTCGTGGTGAGCTGCCTTTTTGAACCGCTGCAATCCGTGATGTGAAAGTACTCCCACAGTGCTGTTAAGGAGGGAGTTCCAGGATTTTGACCCAGCGACGATGAAGGAACGGCCAATATATTTCCAAGTCAGGATGGTGTGTGACTTGGAGGGGAACTTGCAGGTGATGGCGTTCCCATGTGCCTGCTGCCCTTGTCCTTCTAGGTGACAGAGGTTGCGGGTTTGGGAGGTGCTGCCGAAGAAGCCTTGATGAGTTGCTGCAGTGCATCTTGTAGATGGCACACACAGCAGCCATGGTGCGCCGGTGGTGGAGGGAGTGAATGTTTAAGGTGGTGAAAGAGCTGCCAATCAAGCAGGCTGCTTTGACCTGGATGGTGTTGAGCTGCTTGAGTGTTGTTGGAGCTGCACTCATCCAGGCAAGTGGAGAGTCTTCCATTACACTCCTGACTTGTGCGTTGTAGATGATGGAAAGGCTTTGGGGAGTAAGGAGGTGAGACACTCGCTGCAGAATACCCAGTATTCTCACCTGTTCTTGTTGCCACAGTATTTATGTGGCTGGTCCAGTTAAGTTTCTGGTCAATGGTTACCCCCAGGATGTCGATGGTGGGGGATTCAGCGATGGTAATGCCGTTGAATGGTTGGTGGTTAGACTCTCTCTTGTTGGCGATAGTCATTGCCTGGCACTTGTGTGGTGCAAATGTTACTTGCCACTTATCAGCCCAAGCCTGAATGTCGTCCAGGTCTTGCTGCATGTGGGCATGGACTGCTTCATTATCTGAGGAGTTGCGAATGGAACTGAACACTGTGCAATCATCAGCGTACATCCTCACTTCTGACCTTATGATGGAGGGAAGGTCATTGATGAAGTAGCTGAAGATGGTTGGGCCTAGAACACTGCCCTGAGGAACTCCTGCAGCGATGTCCTGGGGCTAAGATGATTGACCTCCAACATCCACAACCATCTTCCTTTGTGCTATGTATAACTCCAGCCAGTGGAGAGTTTTCCCCCTGATTCCCATTGACTTCAATTTTACTCGGTCAAATGCTGCCTTGATGTCAAGGGCAGTCACTCTCAACTGACCTCTGGAATTCAGTTCTTTTGTCCATGTTTGGACCAAGGCTGTAATGAGGTCGGGAGCCGAGTGGTCTTGGCAGAACCCAAACTGAGCATCAGTGAGCAGGTTATTGGTGAGTAAGTGCCACTTGATAGCACTGTCGACAACACCTTCCATCACTTTGCTGATGATTGAGAGTAGACTGATGGGACAGTAATTGGCCGGATTGGATTTGTCCTGCTTACCTGGGCAGTTTTCCACATTGTCGGGTAGATGCTAATGTTGTAGCTGTACTGGAACAGCTTGGCTAGAGGCGCGGCTAGTTCTGGAGCACAGCCAGGATGTTGTCGGAACCCAGAGCCTTTGCTGTATCCAGTTCATTCAGCCATTTTTGATATCATGTGGAGTGAATCAAATTGGCTGAAGACTGGCTTCTGTGATGGTGGGGACCTCAGGAGGAGGCCGATATGGATCATCCACTCGGCACTTCTGGCTGAAGATGGTTGCAAACGCTTCAGCCTTGTCTTTTGCACTCACGTGCTGGGCTCCACCATCATTGAGGATGGGGATATTCATGGAGCTTCCTCCTCCCGTTAGTTGTTTAATTATCCACCACCATTCACGACTGGATGTGGCAGGACTGCAGAGCTTTGATCTGATCCATTGATTGTGGGATCGCTTAGCCCTGTCGATAGCATGCTGCTTCCGCTTTTTAGCATGCATGTCTCCTGTGTTACAGCTTCCCCAGGTTGGCAACTCATTTTTAGCTATGCCTGCTGCTGCTCCTCTGCTCTTCTGCACTCCTCACTGAACCAGGGTTGGTCCCCTGGCTTGATGGTAATGGTAGGGTGAGGGATATGCCGGGCCTTGAGGCTACAGATTGTGGTAGAATACAATTCTGCTGCTGCTGATGGCCCACAGCGCCTCATGGATGCCTGCTCAAGCCTCAGGTTGAAATAGTGAATCAGGCCCTGATGACATCATCGGAGCCTGATCTGCATATTTAAACCCTGCCGGCTTGAGGCTAGTGTCCTTGTCGCCTAGAATTTAAAATTGCAGTTGGCCAGATCAGAGAGGGAAAGGAGTGGGTAAGTCCCCTGCTCCGTTTTAACTGCACACTCCCTGCCCGATGTCCGCCAGGCAGGAGGAGTTAAAATCGAGTCCAATCAGCTGATCTCATCATCATCATTGCAGTACCACTTTAAAGATACGAATTTGGGATGTAAGGAAGGAATGGAAGAAGCCTGTTCCAGGAAATATCTGCATTCAAGGGAAAGAATATATAACCAAGATAGTCCTAATTCATTAATCTGGCACTAAATCCAACCAGCAACATTTTTCAAACTGGAGGTTTGACACATACATGGATCAGATAGTTCTTGTATTTCACTTTCCCTGAGGTTTCTGGTGCAGGAGCAGTCTAATTATATTAGATAATTCTCTAAAAGGTCACCAATGATTTGAATATGGAGTGGAACTGTTCTGGCAGACATATGTCTCAGAAATATGGCAGACTTCCTGAAGATTATACTGTATGGCATCTCCAGGCCAGTTTAGGTTATTAAAGCATTTTTAAAGATGTCATTCGTCCTCCTCGTTGTAGTCCTGAAAGAACAAATAAGATATAGAAAACAGTGGTAACCCCTTTAAAGTCACATGATGACTTTCATTATAAATTCACAGACTTTTAAATGAAAAGAAAAATACAAGCAGATTTCTTGTATTCTTGTATTTTTCTCTTTCGCTTAAAAGTGTGTAAACTTATAAGGAGAGTCATCGGTGACTTTAAAGGCATGGTCACAGTTTTCGATATCTCATCCCAATAGATTTGTATCCTTCCCAAACATCTTATTCATTGCAGATTGAATACAATGAAAGAGTCACATAAGATCCCTAAGAATCAACCAACACATGCTGGAATTTAACTTCCTTTGGCACCTCACCTTATTTTAAACAGGTTACCGACTACATTAAAATAGCGCACAAACCAACGTGCTATCAAGGGAAATTAAACCCCATTATGATTTTTGGCACCACACTCTACCTGAATGATTATGAATAAAAGTTTTGTTTTCTCAAAGCATACTTAATCTGTATGTGTGGAGTCACGTCCAGGGCTCTTGGAACAATATCAAAAGCTTAGAACCTTGCATTTTGTGATCATTCTCCTGCAGGGAAGATAAGGTAGCATTCTCTCCTGTTGGCCAGGAACTCAATAGCTTGACTAATACCTTGTTTACAGTAGCAAATGAAAGTCAAGTTGTCAGGGGGGTAAAAAATTGTCTGACTTGTCACGAAAAACTCTACAAATTTAGAGAATTCTACAAAATTAAAAAGGTGTTTTATTTTCTAAATGCCAAATTACTGTCAGTATAGATGCCAGCATGCACCACAAGCATATCTGTACTTGTGGATTAGCATTTCTGTCATCAGCCTATGCACCTCCCACTTTGTGGAAGTTATGATAAACAATATGTACCATAATTCTTTGCAGGGTGCTATCAGCCAGTGGAAGGGCTGCAATCAAATGCAGATAAAATTCTGATTAAAAAAACACAGAAATATTCCATGATCGACTTTAGCGGTTTAGTACAGGGATAACTGCATTCTGTGTCAACCTATTACAGAGATATTTGAGTCTGTATCAGCTGAGAACAGAAGTATCTGAGTTCTGTATCGGCCTAGAACAGAGGTAACTGAATTCTGTATCAGCCTATTACAGGGGTATCTGAATTCTGTATCAGCCTAGTACAGGGGTATCTGAATTCTGTATCAGCCTAGTACAGGGGTATCTGAATTCTGTATCAGCCTAGTACAGGGGTATCTGAATTCTGTATTAGCCTAGTACAGGGGTATCTGAATTCTGTATTAGCCTAGTACAGAGGTAACTGAATTCTGTATTAGCCTAGTACAGGGGTATCTGAATTCTGTATTAGCCTAGTACAGGGGTATCTGAATTCTGTATTAGCCTAGTACAGGGGTATCTGAATTCTGTATTAGCCTAGTACAGAGGTATCTGAATTCTGTATCAGCCTAGTACAGAGGTAACTGAATTCTGTATTAGCCTAGTACAGGGGTATCTGAATTCTGTATCAGCCTAGTACAGAGGTAACTGAATTCTGTATTAGCCTAGTACAGGGGTATCTGAATTCTGTATTAGCCTAGTACAGGGGTATCTGAATTCTGTATCAGCCTAGTACAGAGGTATCTGAATTCTGTATTAGCCTAGTACAGAGGTAACTGAATTCTGTATTAGCCTAGTACAGAGGTATCTGAATTCTGTATCAACCTAGTACAGGGGTATCTGAATTCTGTATCAACCTAGTACAGGGGTATCTGAATTCTGTATCAACCTAGTACAGAGGTATCTGAATTCTGTATTAGCCTAGTACAGAGGTAACTGAATTCTGTATTAGCCTAGTACAGGGGTATCTGAATTCTGTATTAGCCTAGTACAGGGGTATCTGAATTCTGTATCAACCTAGTACAGGGGTATCTGAATTCTGTATCAGCCTAGTACAGGGGTATCTGAATTCTGTATCAGCCTAGTACAGAGGTATCTGAATTCTGTATTAGCCTAGTACAGGGGTATCTGAATTCTGTATTAGCCTAGTACTGAGGTATCTGAATTCTGTATCAGCCTAGTACAGGGGTATCTGAATTCTGTATCAGCCTAGTACAGAGGTATCTGAATTCTGTATTAGCCTAGTACAGGGGTATCTGAATTCTGTATTAGCCTAGTACAGAGGTAACTGAATTCTGTATTAGCCTAGTACAGGGGTGTCTGAATTCTGTATCAGCCTAGTACAGAGGTAACTATGTTCTGTATCAGCCTAGTACAGAGGTAACTGTGTTCTGTATCAGCCCAGTACAGAGGTAACTATGTTCTGTATCAGCCTAGTACAGAGGTAACTGTGTTCTGTATCAGCTTAGTACAGGGGTATCGGAATTCTGTATCAACCGAGTACAGGGGTACCTGAATTCTGTATCAGCCTAGTACAGAGGTAACTGTGTTCTGTATTAGCCTAGTACAGAGGTACCTGAATTCTGTATCAGCCTAGTACATGGGGTATTTGCGTTCTGTATCAGCCTAGTACAGAGGTACCTGAATTCTGTATCAGTCTAGTATAGGGATATTTGATTTCTGTACCAGCCTTTATAGTGATATCCGATTCTGTATCAGCCTAGTATGAGGGTATCTGGGGATGGATCTTTATATAATGTGTAGCAGGTGGACTGTGGGTGGGGTATTTGCTCTATCCACCTAATGATGTTGGTGGTAGGCCCGATCCATTTTCATGGTTGGGCTTCATTAGAATATTAGGGGTGAGCTGCCAGCCTTAATCGTGCTCCTTACAGCCAGCTTGCTGATTGGAAGGACAGGGCTGGCGCTAGTTAAAGGCAGCTTGCACTTCTTAAAATGATGGATACTAGAACTTGTTTTTCACATTCTGCAGCCAGGGCCCCATGGTTTTCGGATGGTGCCATGGAGGTGCTCTTGGAACAAGGGCGCAGCAGGAAGGAGATCTTTTTCCCCAGCAATGGTCGGCAGGCAAATTCCTCGGCAGTAATGGAGAGAGATGACAGAACTTGTAAATGCTACAAGATTGTTCCTAGGACCTGGCAGCAATGCAAGGAATGATTTAATGACCTCAGCAGTGCCACTAATGTAAGACAACTCACATCCTCTCTTACTCCCTGCACAGCCCTGCACCACCTTACTTTAGCCTTCACCCTACCAATCTTTCCCTCCCCAGCTTCCCATGCCTCTACTACAACCACAACAAGGCCCTTCACTGCACCTCCTTCTGTTTGCACTTGTACATTCAAGACCTGCTATTGCCTTCACAACTACTTCCTCCTCTTCCCCAGACCTGCTGCTTCTTCATCAAATCATGCACTGTAAGAATAAGTCATTTGCTATAAAATTTGCTGTAACTTGACCAAACTTAAAAGTTGACCAAATTTAATGTACCCGCATTCCTTGAGAGGCCAAGAGACTTTCTGCTGAACAAATGTAAAATAAACTGCTGTGACTATGAACTGTGAAGGCTACAAGCTGTTAATCAGATAAGGAAGTGACAGACCCTGAGCAGGAACAAACTTTTGGGCGTTACAAAGACAGGAACATCTTCAGGCAAATGGTGTGAACGGCCTTGGGGCCCACTGATTAACTGACAAGGTGATAAGAAGAATTGGAAAACAACTGCCGACCATTTGTCACACAGTTTGGGACACATACGCATTGAGGGGCCTGCCCAGGTTTTTAGGGTATAAGAGATGCTGTTTTAAGACACTCGGGGCTGCTGCAGTCGGGGGCAACTTGGTCAGTTGGCAGTTAAAGTCATACGTCTAGTCATCGCCGAACTGACCACTCGCTGGTGTTAGTACGTATGTAGTGTTGGCTTATTTTCGCTTGATCTTAAAGTAAGGGAATAAACCTGTGTATGCTTCGATATAATTGGGAGTATTATATGCAGCAGTTTTGTGTGAGCTTACTTGTAACCTCTTGCTGATTTTAAGTAAAAGAAAGTTATTCTCGAATCCTTGTGTTCTGTGTTAACTGTTCCAAGCGTCTGAACTTTGGAAACTGTTGGATGGGTTAAAGGACGAGGGTGAATTTAAACATCTTACAGCACACTATGCAAAGCTGCCTCACACAACTTCAGAAATCTTTGACACACTACCCCACTTCCACTCTCCTTGAAGGACAAGCTCGAACATGACAAGAGGGAAACTGCTTCCATGTAAGGTCACACACCAATAGAGGAGTCCGCCCTCGTCACACAATGTTGGAGATAGCACAGCAGGGTGTTTGGGTGTCTTCCCTTCCTTTTTCATGAACTCTCTCAATCACAGACTCAGCATGACAACCTGGTGGTGCATAGCATCTGTTACTGCTTACACTTGGCACTACATGTTTACTCTTATGCCTCTCCCATCTTTATAGTTCCATGAGACATCTCAGGCCATGCTACGGCAGATGCTGAGGAGGAGAGCACTCCCAAAGATGCACCCATCACTTGCTCTCACCCTTTCAAGCACCAGCTCAGAAATTGGGGCTCTGCATTGCATAATTCACCAAGCACAAATGAGCAGGGGCAAGTACAGGTGGAAAGGATGGTTCAGGAAACAGCTTTCAGATAAGGAAGTGACAGACCCTGAGCAGGAACAAACTTTTGGGCGTTACAAAGACAGGAACATCTTCAGGCAAATGGTGTGAACTCATGTGCAAACTCTGCGGAAGAGGACAGAGATGGAGAATTCACAGGTTCAGCCTTTAATAGAAGGATGATTTCTGTGCACCATGAATTGCTCGGTGCATTGGACTGCCTGCCTGCCTGGGAACTTTTGCAACATGTCAGAGAGATTGGAGGAGTCCACTACCAACTTGTGTGGGGTTCTGATACATGACATTGAAACTGCAGTCATCCATGGAGTGTGGACACCTCAGTAGACGCTGAAGCTAGATCCTCCATACTGGAGTCACTGGCACCAGTAATAGCATCTCTGAGGGATGCTCATACTGGGGCCTTGCAGGTTCTGGGCTCCACCATCTCCTCCATCTGGGACAGGCTGGAAGAGCAAATGGATAAGGGCTTCAATCAGATCACGGATTTCCTATAATCTGCTGCTCTCCTGCAGATCAGTGGGAGAGCTGAGCCGCAACCCTATTAAAATTTTTATTGACTTCAAATGAAAAGGAAAATCAGGAGACGCGTTTAACGGGTGACCGAGCCGATATCTTGTATTTTACACTATCATCAAAATTACCACCATTGTGTCTTTGAAGAGCTGAAAAAAAAATTTCTTTGGCTCATTGAAGAACATAAAAGAAACTGGGCTCCACGCTATAGGAAGGATATTGAGGCTTTACAACACAAATTCACTAGGTTGTTGCCTGGTATGAAGAATGCAAATACAAAGAAAGACTTGAAAAATTGACCTTTTTAAATTTGAACAACACAGATTATAAGGCAATATAATAGAACAACGCAGATTTCAGGATGACATTTTTGTCTGATAACCTCTCCTGTGAAGCATCGTGGGACATTTTACTATGTTAAAGGCGCTATATAAATTCAAATTGTAGTTGTTGATATAATAGAAATTTATAAAATTATGAACGAATGGGACAGGATAGATAGAAGAAGACTATGGGGGAAAAATTCAGTTGGTTGCGCCTCCCGTTAGTGCCTTAAGAGGGCGCTAATGGGGCGCAAAGCAACTAGCGCCCGGGCGCGGCGATGTTTGCGCCGCTCGCGAAATTAACTAGACATTTTGCGGCGGCGCTAAACACTACCGCCACGATCTCCTGCGCCGGCAGATCGTGACGTCAATCGAGTGCGCAACGCCCCGGTAGCGCCCCGGAGCGGATATTGAGTGGCGCCCCCTGCCTTACTGCCTGCCGCTAGCAACGACAGGTTGAGGGGAGCGTTTTGCAGTCAGGAAGAGACTGGGGGAGCGCTATTTAAAGGTGACCTCTTCCTGCCTTTTTTTGTTGGTGACATTTTTGAACCATGCATTCTGAGAGAGAGAGAGAGAGACTTCTGGAGAGATTCAACGCTGTGTGAAGGAGCTTTGGGTACTGAGCAGCACTTTGCAGGTTCATTTTGATTTGCCCTTCCTTGTATCGATTTAGAAGAGACAGTGCGGGTTGCACTCTGAGCTCTTTCACTGGGCCTCTCCATTGTTCTTTCCAGCAGATTTGATGTACAGGTCTCTCCAGGCCGAGATTCAAGGCTGCAATGAGCAGGATGTGGATGGAAAGCAAGATCAACCCTCCCCTTTAAGAACTGGCCGGCGCCATTGTGTTTGTGTTCCATTGCTGACTGACATCAGATGAGCTTCGCCAGCGCTCTGAGTTAGCGCCTCGCTCCTCGGACTTTGCGCCTTAAGACAGATGTGTAGCGCCTGATTTAGCGCTCCAATCACCTCCAGGGGCGATAAAACTCAAGTTTGCAGTCGGAGGCGATAATTAGCGCCAGGCGCTAATCTTTGTGCCCGGCCGATAATTGCGCCCCAAACGGGGCGATACTGAATTTTTCCCCCTATGTCCAGTAGTTGAGGGGTCAACATGAGGAGCCATAGATACAAGATTAAATGTAAGAGATTTAGAACTGAGGGCAGAAGAAACTTCTTCACACAAAGAAGTTAGAGTCAAGGAAAAATAGAGGAACTATTATACTGCTGGGTGTATACTTTAGGCCACCAAATGGGAAGGAGATAGAGGAGCAACTTTGCAGGCAAATTGCAGAAAGATGCAAGAACTTTAGAGTAGTGATAATGGGGGACTTCAATTATCCTAATATAGACTGGGAAAATGACAGTTTAAAGGGCAAAGAGGGGGAGGAATTCCTGAAATGTGTACAAGAGAATGTTCTCAATCAGTATGTTTCCAGCCCAATGAGGAAGGAAGCAGTGCTGGATCTAGTTCTGGGAAATGATGTGGGGCAAGTGGAGCATGTTTCAGTGGGAGAGCATTTGGGCAACAATTATCAAAATGTCATTAGGTTTAGAGTAGTTATGGAAAAGGACAAGGAAAAATCAAATGTGAAAATACTCAACTGGTGGAAGGCAAATTTCAGTGAGTTGAAAGGTGATCAGGCCCAGGTGGATTGGAATCAAAGATTGGCAGGTAAAACAGCGGGTAAGCGTTCTCCAAGGCGGCCTTAGGAAAACACGACAACGCAAAATCATCGAGCAGAAACTGATAGCCAAGTTCCGCACTCATGAAGACGGTCTCAATCGGGATCTTGGGTTTATGTCACGATACATGACGTGATCCGGACTCGAGTCGTCGTTGGCTTGTTCACAGATGTGATTCCCAGTAAAAAAGTAAAAATTTTAAAGTTAATCGTTTTACATACAGACAGCAGCTTTTGACACGTTAGACCCCATGCGACTCCACTTCATTGTCTCAGTTGTATCTTGCTATGTCTTTGATGTGGTACCTTCCTGGCTGACCTGATTAACTTTATCACACCTCGGCAGATAAACAGTCAGGATGATTGAATTTAGTTGTCTGCAATTGTAAGTTACACATGCATTGTTCTGTATCTATATATGCTTTGACGATTCTGTATCTCCTCACTTCACCCGACGAAGGAGTTGTAACTCCGAAAGCTTGTGAGTTAAAATAAAACTGTTGGACTATAACCTGGTGTTGTGCGACCTCTCAGGTTTTTAAAGGGCAGACTAGACACATTCCCACGAGGGGGAAAGAAAGGGCATCCAAACCCAGAGCTCCCTGGATGACTAAACATAGTGATTAAAATGAAACAGAAGGAGGCTTATGCTAAATGTTGGGTTCAACATTCATTAGAGAACCAAACTGAATACAAGAATTACAGTGGAGAACTGAAAAATGAAATAAGAGGGGCAAAGAGAGTGTATGAGAATAGATTAGCGGCTATCATAAAAGTGAACACAAAAGTCTTTTATAAACATATCAATAGTTCAAGGGCAGTCAAAGGAAGGGTAGAACTTATTAAGGGCCAAAAAGGAGATCTTCTTGTGGAGGCAGAGGGCATGGCTGAGGCATTAAATTAGTACATTGCATCTGTCTTCACTAAAGAAGGGGATGCTGCCAATGTCACAGTAAAGAAGGAGGTGGTAGAGAAATTGAATAGGATGAAAATAGATAAAGGGGAGTTACTAAAAAGGTTGGCATCGCTCAAAGTAGAAAAGTCACCCGGTCCGGATGAAATGTGCCCTAGGTTGCTGAGGGAAGTAAAGGTAGAAATTGCTGAGGCTCTGGCCACAATCTTTAAATCCTCCTTAGATATGGAAGTGGTGCCAGAGGACTGGAGGATTGCAAATGTTACACTCCTATTTAAAAAAGGGGAGAGGGATAAACCTGGCAACGACAGGCCAGTCAGCCTAATGCCGCTAGTGGGGAAACTTTAAGAGACAATAATTTGAGACAAAATTGCCACTTGGAAAATATGGGTTAATAAATGAAAGCAAGAATGGATTTGTTAAAGCCAAATCGTGTTTGACTAACTTGATTGAGTTAATTGATGAAGTAATGAAGAGGGTTGATAAGGGTAGTCTGGTTGATATATATATGGAATTTCAAAAGGTGTTTGATAAAGTACCACATAATAGACTTGTTAGCAAAATTGAAGCCCATGGGATTAAAGGGGCAGTGACTGCATGGATACAAAATTGGTTAAGGGACAGAAAGCAGCGAGTAGTGGTGAATGGTTGTTTTCAGCCTGGAGGGAAATGTTGGGACCACTGCTCTTTTTGATATATATTAATAACCTGGACTTGGGCATAAAGGGCATAATTTCAAAGTTTGTAGATGACATAAAACTCGGAAATGTAGTAAAGAGTGAGGTGGATAATAACAGACTTCAGGAGGACATAGACAGAGTGGTGAAATGGGCAGACACATAGCAGATGAAAGTGTGACGTGATTCAATTTGGTAGGAAGAATGAGGAGAGGCAAAATAAACTAAATAGTACAATTTCAAAGAGGGTGCAGGAACAGAGAAACCTAATGGTGTACATACAAAAGTCTTTGAAGGTGGCAGGAGAAGTTGAGAAGGCTGTTATAAAGGCATACGGGATCCTTGGCTTTATAAAAAGAGGCAAAGGCCTAGAAATTTGGTATCGCCCGAAAACGGGCATGGGGATCACGATGCAAAATTCGTGCTGCATGCTACTTTGCATGAGTGTAGTGTATAGCCCAGCGCTGAATGCACTGCCGAGTGGCTGAACGCACTGCCGAGTGGCTGAATGTGCTGCCGGATGGCTGAACACACTGCCGAGTGGCTGAACACGCTGCCGAGTGGCTGAATGTGCTGCCGAGTGTCTGAACGCACTGCCGAGTGGCTGAATGTGCTGCCGAGTGGCTGAACGCACTGCCGAGTGGCTGAACGCACTGCCGAGTGGCTGAACGCACTGCCGAGTGGCTGAACGCGCTGCCGAGTGGCTGAACGCACTGCCGAGTGGCTGAACGATCTGCAGGGGGCCCAAGTTTGTGCGAGGCTAGCTCCAATTAAAGCTAGCCTGCACCACTTAAAGGCAGTCTACACCTCTTACAGGGAATGTGCCTTCTGCCTGCAACAGGTACTGGAACTGCTTGTGGAGAACACAAGAATATAAGAATTAGGAGCAGGAGTAGGCCACACGGCCCCTCGAGACTCGAGGCAAGTGATATGAACAAGAAGACTGAGTAACACGGTGGCATAGTGGTTAGCACTGGTGCCTCACAGCACCAGAGACCCGGGTTCGAATCTGACCTCGGGTGACTGTCTGTGTGGAGTTTGCACATTCTCCCCGTGTCTGCGTGGGTTTCCTCCGGGTGCTCCGGTTTCCTCCCACAGTCCAAAAATGTGTGGGTTAGGTTGATTTGGCTATGATAAATTGACCCTTAGTGTTAGGGGGGGGGGATTAAATATGCGGGGTTATGGGGATAGGATGGGATATGTTAGGGGGAATTAAATACGTGGGGTTACGGGGGTAGGGTGGGATATGTGTACTGTGGGGATTAAAGCAGCGACAGGGTACTGGATTTGAATGATCAGCCATGATCGTATTGAATGGTGGAGCAGGCTCGACGGGCCGAATGGCCTACTCCTGCTCCTAGATTCTATGTTTCTATGTAATGGCTCAACAGGTCAGAGAAAGGGCTCCAAAATTCTCGGATGCAGCACTGGAGGCCTTGGTACAGGAGGCCAACTCCAGGAGAGAGGTCCTCTTTCTATAGGGGCCCAGGAGGCCCTCCAGGCAACTAGACAAGATTGCAGTGGGAGCAGATAGCGAATGTGGCCAATGCCAGCAGTTTAGCTGTGAGGACCTGGACTCAGTGCAGGAAGAAGTTTAATGACCTCACGCGAGTGGTCAAGTTCAGTGACTTCATCTTCAAATGCCATATCCCACCATCTGCACCACTAGCCTCACACACTGCTCAATGCACCACACCCCCATCACTCACCTACCAGCAATCTCTACCAAACACTACTCACATTCATAGCTTCACCTCACCCGCACACATGTATCACTGCTGCAAGCGCCAAACCCACATCTCACAGCTTGAACACACTGTCAGCTATTCAACCATGACAGGCACATCACCCAAATACATTACAACACACTCACTGTCACACTTCCCTTTAACTTGCAGGAAAAGGTGTTGCATAACCAGCGCCAGCAGACGTTAACCGGCTTGCCTGCATCACCTCACCCCCTTGAAGGAGACAGTTCTGGCCATTCTTGGCTGGGGCATGGCTGAGCCCGTGGCCAGCAGCGGGGCTGAAAGAATACAAGATGCCGCTATCCTCATACCTAATCCTCCTTCTCACATCCCACTTCTCCCTCATCTCACAATCTCTTCTGATTTACAATCTGCACATGGTGTAAGCATGCACTTTTTGCTTTCACCCCCCTCCCCTCAACACAGCCCTACCCTTGTGCCTTTCTCATTTCAGACACCCAAGAAATCCAGCCTGCCCAGCCAGTGGTTGAACAAGAAGAGGGAGAGGAGAGTGAAGAAGAAGAAACACCGTCACTCAATTTCACACTCACAGCCACCAGCTCAGTTACTGACACTCCGTGTACTTTAGAGGATAGGTTAGAAACGGGATCTGCATGTGGTGAGTCACCGAGCATGAGTGGCCTGCAGCTAGGGCAGGGGGAAAGGGTAGCTCAGGTGCCAGCTCCCCGGAGGACGAGGTCGCACATGAGGTCTGCTGCACAGGACTCAGATGAAGACCTCAATAGGGCGGCCTAGAGAAGAATGCTGATGGATATGCACAATGAAATGCTTGGTGCATTGGCAGGCCTGCCAGAAAGCCTGTATGCAATGTCAAGGAGAATCAAGGAGTCCAGCTCCAGCTTTGCACAGGGCTTTGGGCAGAGTTTCGAGCCCATCCTTTCCAGCGTGGAAGGTGTGGGCAGATCCATTAACGCACTTATGAACACAACCATTATGCTACGTCTGGTGGCTGAAGTCTCAGCTTCCATTGCAGCACAAGCAGAAGCCACCCAATGTCTGAGTGCTGCAATGGAAGGTCAGACTGAAGTCATGCAAGCACAGAGTGCTGCCATCAAGGCTGAGTTTACCAGTATTGAAAGGGACTTGCAGGTTGTCATAGCAGTCCAGCAATCGGTACTCCATCAAATTACTAGGATTGCTGAGGTGCTGCCCCGGGGGAGTGGCAATGGATCTGTGAAGGACGATCCTGCTGTTCTCTCTCAGGATGACAGCATTCGTCCTCCCACCACTGCCACTCCACCAGTGCCCTTGCTGTTGCCTGTCAGCCAGCCAGCCCAGACTGCTGCCACCCATGCTGAGGTGGTGCAGTTTGCAGCTGGGCCTTCTAGGCCCAGAGGTGCTTGAGGTCATCCTGCAAGGCCATTGGCAGACTGCCTCTCTGAAAGTCAGCAGCCTTCCACCAACCAAGCTGCAGCCACTGGGGTACCACTTCGTAGGAGCACTAGGATAGGCCAAGGCACATGCAAGACAGTCACTAAGGGAATGCACAAGGGTGATTAGTTGATTTTTTGATGTAATATTGGATGGATAGATGGATAAAGTTTGATTGGAATGTTTACTTTGTGGTGGCTTTTATTTCAGCATTGTGGCCGAGAGGATGCTGTGATGGTCAGTAACAGAGGGAAGGTAAGGTGTGGGACTACTGTGGAATGGGGAATTAGGGTTACGTTCACTCATACCACAGGTGGATGAATTGATCCCAGATATCCCAGCCAAAAAGTTATCTCCTTCCTTCCACTTCCTCCTCCTCCTCTTCCGCCTCTTTCTCCTCCTCCTTCTTCTGCTTCCTTTCCTCTCCTTCTCCTCCTCTTTCTCTTCCTCTTCCTCCTCCTGCTCCTGAGCTGGTGGTCGTATCCCTGGTGGCAAGGGATGTGCCCTCATGATGGCCAGGTTGTGGAGGATACAGCAGACCATGACGAATCGGGACACATGCTCCAGTGAGTACTGTAGGGCTCCTCCAGAGCGGTCCAGGCAGTGGAAGCGTTGTTTAAGGACGCCAATGGTCTGCTCTATGATGTTTTGTGTGGCAGCATGGCTCTCGTTGCAAGTATGCTGCCCACGTGTGGTTGGGTTGCGGAGCGGAATCATGAGCCAGGTGATCAAGGGATAGCCCTTGTCGCCCAGTAACCACCCTCTAGTTTGTCTTGGTGGCTCAATGATGGAGGGAGCAGCGGACTGGCGCAGAATAAAAGCACCATGACTGCTGCCAGGATACTGGGCATTCACCATCATGATTTGCTGAGCATGGTCGCACACCAACTGCACATTTGCGGTTGCGATACATGTCAGCATTTATGTACGGTGCCCGCAAATCCACATGCGTGCAGTCCATGGCGCCGTGCAACATGGGGAAGTCCGCCATCCTGGCAAAGCTCTGTAAACACTCCGTCTGCTTCCTTCTGGTCAGAGAGAAGACAATGAAGTCCCCTCTCCTGGCATAAAGAGTGTCTGTCACCTTTCTTATGCAGCAGTGGACGGCGAACTGGGAGATGTTACAGATGTTGCCTGCTTCAGCCTAGAAAGATCCCGACGTGAGAAATTTCAGGGCCACGGTCACCTTTACAACCACTGGCAGCACTGTCCTTGCCCTGGAGTGAGGCTGCAGGTCTGGTTGCAAGAGGTGGGAGAGTTCTGTGAGCACCTCCTTCATAGACACAGAAAGAGTGTTTCTACTTGTGGAGAAGAGCAAAACTAGAGGCCATCAATATTAGATAGTCACCAAGAAATCCAAAAGGGAATTCAGAAGTAACTTCTTTACCCAGAGAGTGGTGAGAATGTGGAACTCGATACCACAGGGAGTGGTTGAAGCGAATAGCATGGATGCATTTAAGGGGAGGCTAGATAAGCATATGAGGGAGAAGGAAATAGAGGGTTATGCTGATAGAGTTAGATGATGAAAGAAGGGAGGAGGCTCGAGTGGAACATAATTGCTGGCATGGACTGGTTGGGCCATATATCCTAAGTAATCCTACGTAAAGCGCAAACACCTCAGACACTGGTTCTGGCTCAGGTTGAGGTTAAAGAATTGCTCTCGGAAGACCCTAGGTGGGTAAGGCCTCCTGCTGAAAACCCTTCTCCCCCTCCTCCTCCTCCCTCTGTGAGCAGCTTGTCCTCTTCTTCGCTGCCTCTGCTCCATCTCCCTGTCATGCTGAAGGCTGAGGGGGATGACAACTAGAGCACCCATGACTGGGAGCAAGTGGTCTGACCAGAAGCCTTGAAGTCAGAACCAAGGCCTTCTCCACTTGTAGCATCACTCCCTGTCATCTCATAGAATCATAGAATGGTTACAGCACAGAAAGAGGCCATTCAGCCAATCGAGCCTGTGCCGGCTCTCTGCAAGAGCACCTCAGCTAGTTCCACTCCCCCGCCCTTTCCCGTAGCCCTGCAAATTTTTTTCTTTCAAATACTTATCCAGCTCCCTTTTGAAGCCACAATTGCGTCTGCCTCCACCACCCTTTCAGGCAGTGCATTCCAGATCTTAAACAGTCGCTGCGTAAAAGTTTTTCCTCATGTCGCCTTTGGTTCTTCTGCCAATCACCTTAAATCTGTGTCCTCTGGTTCTCGAACCCACTCCCAATGGGAACAGTTTCTCTCTATCTACTCTGTCTAGACCCATTATGATTTTGAACACCTCTATCAAATCTCCTCTCAATCTTCTCTGCTCTAAGGAGAACAATCCTAGCTTCTCCAGTCTATCCACATAACTGAAGTCCCCCATCCCTGGAATCATTCTCGTAAATCTTTTCTGCACCCTCTCTAAGGCCTTCACATCCTTCCTAAAGTGCGGTGCCCAGAATTAGACACAATACTCCAGTTAAGGCCGAACCAGTGTTTTATACAGGTTCGTCATAATAGCCACGCTTTTGTACGCTATACCTCTATTCATGAAGCCCAGGATCCCGTATGCTTTTTTAACTGCTTTCTCAACCTGCCCTGCCGCCTTCAATGATTTGTGCACATATACCCCCAGGTCTCTCTGTTCGTGCATCCCCTTAAGGATTGTACCTTTTAGTTTATATTTCGTCTCCTCATTCTTCCTACCAAAATGTATCACTTCGCATTTTTCTGCGTTAAATTTCATCTGCCACGTGTCTGCCCATTCCGCCAGCCTGTCTATGTCCTCTTGCAGTCTATCACTATCTTCCTCACTGTTCACTATACTTCCAAGTTTTGTGTCATCTGCAAATTTTGAAATTGTGCCCTGTACACTCACATCCAAGTCATTAATATATATCAAGAAAAGCAGTGGTCCTAGAACCTCACCAACTTTAAATAACTCTGGAAAGCTCCGAACAGTTCCACAAACTTACACAGGGCCAGTAAAAAAAAAGAAAGAAAGACTTGCAATGATATAGTCGAAATGAAAAAGCAAGTTACCTGAAAGTTGGTGATGATCCCTTTAAATATTGCTGGTGGGGGGTCCTTCCAGCTGCTGAACGCATGTTCAGTTGTGTGAGGTTAAGAGAAAGCATTAGCTCCAGCGATGACGACGAAAATAGCAACGCTGATGTCAAATTAGCATTGCACGCTGATTGACGCCACAATCTGCCTACTTACCATACTTCTAGCGCACGGCCGCCCTACCACCCTCACAAAGGTGACATCCAGAGCGGCCCCCACCAGAAGTGTGCGCGTGCTGCTCGGACACCATTTTGATCCCAATTCGGCACCCATAGCGCCCAAACAACAGGCTCTATGCAACCGAATTTCTAGGACATATAGTACAATAGCAAGGAAGTTATGCTAAACCTTTATTAAACACTGGTTAGTCCCTAGCTGGAGTATTGTGTCCAATTCTGGGCACCACACTTTAGGAAGGATATCAAGGCCTTACAAGGGGTGTAGGGGAGATTTACTAGAATGGTACCAGGGATGAAAGACTTCAGTTACATGAAGAGACAAGAAAAACTGGGCTTATTCTCCTTAAAGCAGGGAAGGTTAAGGGGAGATTTGTAGAGGTTTTCAAAATATGAAGGTTTTTAATTGAGAAAATAATAGAAACTGTTTCCAATGGCAGAAGGGTCGGTAACCAGAGGACACAGATTTCAGGTAATTGGCAAAAGAATCAAAGGCGACATGAGGAATACAAAATTTACGCAGCGAATTGTTATGATCTTGAATGCACTGCCTGAGAATGTGATGGAAGCAGATTCAATAATAACTTTCAAAAGGTAATTGGATAAACACTTGGGGGGCAAAATTCGGTTGATTTGCGCCTCCGTTAGCGCCCTAAGAGGGCGCTAACGGGGCGCAACTCAACTAGCGCAGCGCCCCGCTCGCGCCCCGGCTGTAATATTGAGTGGCACCCCCGACTCACCGCCAGACGCTATGTCCGCCGGGGTCAGGGGGGCCTACTTGCGGCCGGGACGGCGCTAGTTAAAGGGGAGGTGGCGGGTGGTCATTTTTGTTGCTGGCCGCCTGCCAGCACCTGCCCCCATTGCTGTCCCCGGCCCCTGTGAAGCCCCCCACAGGGTGCCGGCTGCTCTCCGTGAGCTCGGCACTCCTCTTGAGTGCCGGGCTCGTTTGCCGGCACTCCTAATCCCTGGTGGCCCAGCTGGGCGCCAGGACGCGCTGCACCAGGCCCCTCCCCTTTAATAAGGGGAGGAAGGCCTGCAGTACCGTGGCACATCGCGCCGTGATATTGGCTCGCAGCACCCCAAGAGGGATGCGGGGCGCTTCCAGTAGCGCCCCTCCTCCCTCTCGGGGCGCTACCTGGGAAAATCGGCCACAGGGGCGCTAACTTTTTCGGGGCTGTGGAATTTAGTTTCAGTGTTAATGTTTAAGGTAGAAACTATGTCAACATTCAAGATTCGATTGGGTAGGTGGATGAAAGAATAGGGTTCAAGGTATATGGGAACATGGTGGGTAAATGTGATTAGAAGTATTTGCTCATGTGGAGGGTACACATTGATTTGGACTAGTTGGGCTGAATGGCCTGTTTCCGTGTGGTAACTTCAATATATTTCTGTGCAGAAGATCAAGGTGGGGTCATAGCACTGAGAGGAGTGCAGATTGTGAGCATTGAGGACAATTGAATCTGATGGAAGTTGCTAAATATAAAGAGTAATCATCAGCAATGCCATGGATAGGGTTGGATGATGAATGGAAGAAGTAATTGATCTGCAGAAGGAACAGAGCCCTAGTAAACCTCTGAGTTATTGGAAAAAGGAATCTGATAAGCCATAAGGTAGAGCATAGATAGAACAATTTGAAAGGAAACTAGGAAGCTATAAACAGAGCTTTGATAGGAGGCCATATGTTAGTAATTTGTTTGGAATTTCATGATGCTAGACCCTTTGAAAGACTCACCGAAGTACTAAAGAGCAGAGTTCCAGTGAAAATGCCATGCAGAAAACCTTACTGGAAATCATTGATTAGACCAGAACTATCAAGGTGAAAGATAATTTTAGAAAGTACCAATGCAAGGACAATAAGGCAATAACTTGAAGACTGAGAAGAAAAGGAAAGTTAATTGACAGCTAGAAAGACTGAAGAGATGGGATAGGACAGGACTAAGTTCAGAGACAAATATCTTGAGGACAGCATGAGAGATATCATCAGAAACAACAACAGCAGCTTGTGTTTACACAGGGCCTTTAAAGTAGAAAAATGTCCCAAGGCGCGTTACAGAGGCATACTGAAAGAAATGGATGCCAAGCCAAGGAAGGAGATATTAGGAGAGATGGTCGAAAGCTTGGTCAAAGAGGTTGGTTTTAAGGAGTGTTTTAAAATATGAGAGGGAGGTGGAGAGGCAGAGGGGGTTAGGGAGGGAATTCCAAAGTATGGGGCCTAGTTATCTGAAGGCATAGCTGCCAATAATGGACAAGGGGGTGGGCTGGAAGCACAAGAGGCCAGAATCAGAATGAAAAGTTCTTACGGGTTGTAGTGTTGGACAAGGTTACAGATATAGGGAGGGCAAAGCTATGAAGAGATTTAAACACAAGAAGAGGATTTTAAATTTGAGGGACCAGGAGCCAATGTCGATCAGTGAGGACAGGGGTGATGGGTTAGCGGAACTTGGTGTGGGATACGATGTGGGCAGCAGAGTTTTGGAAAAGCTGAGGATAAAGGATGAGAGGGCGGCCAGGAGACCATTGGAATAGTCGAGTCTGGAGATGAAAAAGGCACGGATGAGGGTTTCAACAGTTGAGATGAGGAACTGGCTGATACTGTGAGGTCTGTGGATCTTATTAGTGTCCAGAAGATAGAGGACCCAACTGATCTGGCAAAGTTAAAACTTGATGTGGGTCATAAGAGTTGATCAGAATGGACCAGTGGAGGTAAGTTCTTCAACAATCATAGAATCACAGAATCATAGAATCATAGAACAGTACAGCACAGAAGGAGGCCACTGAGTCTGCGCCGGCTCTTTCGAAGAACAGTCCAGTTAATCCCACTCCCCCACTCTTTCTCCATATCCCTGATTTTTTTTTCTCCTTCAAGTATTCATCCAATTCCCTGTGCAAGGCTACTATTGAATCTGTATCCACCACCCTATCAGCCAGTGCATTCCAAATCCTAACCACTCATTGCATAAAAAAGTTTTCCCTCATGTCGCCTATGGTTATTTTGCCAATTCCCTTAAATCTGTGCCCTCTGGCTATCCACCCTTCAGCCATTGGAAACAGTTTCTCTTTATCTACTCTATCTAAACCCTTCATAATTTTAAACACCTCTTTCAAATCTCCTCTTAGTCTTCTCTAAGTAGAACAACCCCAGCTTCTCGAGTCTATCCGTATAACTGTAATCTCTCATCCCTGGAACCATTCTAGTAAATCTCTCTGTACCCTCTCCAAAGCCTTCACGTCCTTCCTGAAGTGTGGTGCCCAGAATTGGACACAATACTCCAGCTGGTGCCGAACATGTGTTTTTATAAAGGTTTAGCATAACTTCCTGGCTTTTGTACTCTAAGCCTCTATTTATAAAACCCAGGATCCCATATGCTTTCTTAAACTGCTTTGTTAACTTGTCCTGCCACCTTCAAAGATTTGTACACAATCACCTCCAGGTCTCTCTCTCTTCTTGCACCCTTTTAAAATTGTACCATTTAGCTTGTATTGTCTCTCCTCATTCTTTCTACCAAAATGTATCACCTCTCACTTTTCTGCGTTGAATATCATCTGCCATGTGTCTGCCCAGTCCACCAGCCTGTCTCTGTCCTCTTGAAGTCTATCACTATCCTCCTCACTGTTTACTACACTTGCAAGTTTTGTGTCATCTGCAAATTTTGAAATTGTGCCCTGTACCCCCAAGTCCAAGTCATTAATGTATATCAAAAAGGCGTAAGGCCTTCTTTTACCAGTGTAAGAGTTTAAATAAATATTAAAATATATATTTTTTTAATTATTTAAACATAAAAATTCCTTAATATTAGTTATAGGTTATTTTTAGCCCCTTTAAAATGTTTAAATTTATTTATTTTTAAATTAAATTTTTGTTTTAAATGTTCAATTAAATTGTATTTTAATTAATTTTGAACATGTAATGATTTATTTTTATTTCACTGGTGTGTACTTGTGTTTTTTGGGTGATTCCTATTCATGCTTTTGGGGATTCCATACGTAAATGGAATCTCCATAAGCATAATGGGAATCCCCCTTTCTGATTAGTTGGCCTGGCTCACATGATCCCGGGGCGCTTGCGAACCGTGTGCGCCCCTGGGATACGTGGGCCTTTACGCATGTGTATGTGTAGAGACCCAGGAGCGCAAGTGTTCGAACCTCTGGGACCATCAAGTAGGTTCATACTTTTCTTGCGGTTCAGAGGCATTCGCCCGCGGGCAGCTTCCAACCGCAAATTCAGGCCCAATGTTGGCAAGAGCTTAGATGGAACAGTGGTGCTTCGGTTTAATAAAATTGTTATTAACAGCTCTAAAAGTGGATATACAAAAGTTTCCACCATCATAGAGAACTAAGTTGTACCTATCATCCAATCAGAAGTAGACATACCCAGATGGCATGAAAACCAGGTGCCATGTTGGTAACTTGAAATGTGATCATATTGGACATATGATCCAGATTACCACTTAGGTGAGGTTACATAAGAGCATATTCAGTTCACATCAACTCGATTTATTACAACTGTGATATTACAGTGAAAGCACAGTTTCAAGCCCTCCAGGCAGCCTCAGTCAAACCTTTCCTGCAGGATATACTTCAGTAGTGATGAGTTTTCATTGCAAAGTGATTTGAAATGATCATTTATCTTGTTTACACTGCTAAGTTGATGCTAAAATGGTTTCGGCATTTAAGTGATGCAGCATGAACTTGGCAATACTAATGCTGCTAAATTGCACATTCCAATCTCATGCCCCCTCCAGGGGCAGCTTTTAAAACAACAAAGCATGGTTGAACTCTACATTTCTATCTTCTTCTCAACAGGCAATTATTTCCCAGTCAGTTGTTTTCTTATCAATATCATCATCAAATAGAATTTGAAATTTTAGTTTCATATAATGGAAGCTGTAAAATTACTGATGTACAAGCCATTGTGCCATGCTATTTGTTAAAGTCATATAAAAATACCATTTCCCTAATAAGGTTGCAGTATATTTTTTTGCTATACCTAAAACAGATGGAAATTATTTGAAGGTATTTTCATTGATATCCATTATAACAGTTTCTTATCCTCTGAGCATTTACCACAAAGTGGTCCTCATAAAAAAAAAGTTTCCATAGCTCTGGGAAGTCAAACTCATGAATATAAAAGAAAATGAAAAATACAATGCAGTGTTGCAATATCTTAATGAATGTTTCAGAGAAATGATTGAGAACTGAAAGATAAATTAAATACATGCTGATATCATACAGTCACCAGAAGGGGATAAGAGGATAATGATGAGCAACTGGAGGAGGTGGCGGTTGGTGCAGCAAAAGCTCGGATGAGTAGAGAAATTAAAATTGAAGTGAAAAAACTAGTAGGTAACAAAGGGAAAAAAGTAAAGTATTTTATAAACACGTAAAAAGTAACAGAATAAAGTAGGACCAATTAATGATTAAAGGGAAATCATTTTACAGAGGATGAAGGCATGGTAGAGAATAAATACTCAGTTTTCACAGAACAGTATGGTAGTGGGAATGACAGGGTACAAGAAGAGGGGGTGGAGCAATTAGCCAGGATAACTATAAATCACGAAGTAGTATTGAAAAAACTGGTGAAACTTAAAGTGGAAAAGGCACTGGGCCTTGATGGCATACATTCTAGAAAGCAGAAGGAAGTGAAAGAGGAAATAGTAGAGGCTCTGATCATAACCTTCAAAACCTCCTTAGATATGGAAGTTGTTGCAGAGGACTGGAGAGTTTCCAATGTAAAAGGTGAAAGGAATAAACAAGGTGGCCTAGAAATTTGTTAGCCCCCGAAAACAGACACGGGGATCCCAATGCACGATTAACCCGCGCCCGTTCAAAGTAATGCAGGCAGCTCACAAACTTGGTGCTGCCTGCTAATTTAAATGATAGTATCATGCAGCCCAGTGCTAAACATTGCACGCTCAGCAGCGGGCCCAAGTTCATGTGAGGTTAGCACCAATTAAAGCTACCCTGCACCTCTTAAAGGAGAGGTGCAGTTTGACAAGACCAGGTGCTGGAAGTCATTCCAGAAGGCAGTTTCAACATTCAGCAATAGCACAACAGGCTAGAGAAAGGGGTTCAAGGTTCTCAGATGCAGCACTAAAGGCCTTAGTACAGGAGGTGGAGAGCAGGAGAGAGGTCCTGTTTCCATATGGTGCCAGGAGGCCCTCCAGACAGACATTGCGAAGGCAGTGGGAGCAGATAGCCACGGAAGTCAATGCCAACAGTGTTGTCCCGAGGACCTGGATGCAGTGGCGGAAGAAGTTCAATGACCTCACACAAGTGGTCAAGGTAAGTAAATGCATCATCTAATGCCATATCCCACGAATTGCACCACTAGCTTCACACACTGCTCAATTGACCACACCCCCATTACTCATCTACCAACAATCACTATCAATCACGACTCATACCTTACATTCATATACTCCATCTCACCCTCAAACAATTACCGCTGCTGCAATCCTCACACCCACATCTCACAGCCTGCACACACTGCCAGCTATTCAACCATGACAGCTACATCAGCCAAACACATTAAACCAAACTCACTGATACACTTCCCTCTCCCTTGCAGGACAAGATGGCACACAACTGTAGGCAGCGGCAGCTAGCCAGAGGGGAACAGGTGCACCTCCATATCCTGACCCCGCTCGAGGAGACGGTGCTCAGCATAATTGGATTGATTGAGGCTGTAGCCAATAGTGGCACTGAAACCGTTAAACCAGACAGAATGCTCATACCTAATCCTCCTTCTCACATCCCACATCCCCTCATCCCACAATCTCTTGTGACTTACAAGCTGCAGATGGTGTAAGCATGCACGTCTTGCTTCCACCCACCTCCCCTCACCACTTCCCTACCCTTGTGCCTTTCTCATTTCAGAGATTCAAGAAATCCAACCTGACCAGGCAGTGGTGGAAGAGGAAGAGGAGAGTGATGATGAAGAAGAAACACCGTCACTCGATCTGACACTCGCAACCCACCAGCTCAGATACTGGCATTGCACGGACTTTAGAGGGTAGCTTAGAGGCGGATCTGCACGTGGTGAATCACCAGGCACAAGTGGGCTGCAGCCAGGGAAAGTGGAAAGGGTTGCGCAGGTGTCATCTCCCCAAGTTCGAGGTTGCACACGATTTCGGCACAGGACTTACATGAGGACTTCGATGGGGTGGCCTACAGAATAAAGCTGATGGGTATGCACAACAAAATGCTTGGTGCATTGGCAGGCCTGCCAGAAAGCCCAAGTGCAATATCAAGGAGCTTGGAGGAGTCCAGCTCCAACCTTGCACAGAGCGTTACGCAGAGCTTGGAGCCCGTCGCGAACTCAATCTCTGTACGCTCTTTGGTGAGGAGTTGCAGAATTCTGGGGGAGTTTTCCGGACCCTCATAATATCCGGAACATTACAGTCTAGCTAAACTTATTAAAAATGCTATCTGGAGGACGGTAACATCTTCAGGTTGTTCCTTTCCTTTAGGGAGAGATAGTCTGGACCTTTAGACCCAATTAAACGTCTTTAGGATTCGGCTACCTCAAACTTTAGTCCTAAAGGGGCTAGGACTAGTAATAATCCCTTCAGGCTCTCATTGTATGCATGTTTCCCACATGCACGTGGGTTGCGCAGTGGAGTCATGAGCCAGGTGGTCAGCGAATAGCCCTTGTCGCCCAGTAGCCACCCTCTGGTTTGTCGTGGTGGCTCAAATGCTGATGGCACAGCAGACTGGCACAGAATGAAGGCATCATGACTGCTGACAGGATACCGGGCATTGACCTGCATGATGCGCTGAGTATAGTCACACACCAGCTGGACTTTGAGGGAGTGGAATCCCTTCCGGCTGCGGTACATTTCCGAATTGAGATGCGGCGCCCGCAAAGCAACATGTGTGCAGTCAATGGCGTCCTACACCACGGGGAAACCTGCTATCCTGGCGAAGCAACGTGCTTGTTCCGCCTGTTTCTCTCTGGCAAGAGAGAATGAAATGAATTCAGCTCTCTTTGCATACAGAGCCTCACTCACCTTTTTACAGCAGTGGACGGTGAACTGGGAGATGTTACAGATGTCGCCTGCTCCAGCCTTGAAGGAACCAGACGCCAAGAAGTTCAAGGCCACTGGCAATGTCATCGTCGCCCTGGACTGAGACTGCACGTCTGCCTGCAGCAGGTGGCAGATTTCAGTGAGCCTTGCAGACTTTAGGCAACTTTAAAGAAGTCGAGAAAGCATCAAACACTTCTACAAACTCAGCTACAGCTAGTAGAAATCAATCAGCAACGAACCTGTAAGTAGGTGATGATCCCTTTAATAGCACTGGTGAGATGTCCTTCCTGCTGCTGAATGAATATTAAGCTGGGAGGTTAAGAGAGGGCATTAGCTCCAGCATTGAGGTCGAAAATGGCAGTGCTGGCGTCAAATCAACATTACACGCTGATTTATGCCATGATCTGCATACTTCTACAGCACACTCCCAGCGTCAACGCTAACGCCCTGACCAAAATGGCATAACGCGCGGCCCACACCTAGAATATGTGCGCGCTACTTCTACGCCATTTTTGACCCAAAGCCACACCCATAGCGTCAAAACACCGGGCGCTACACAACCAAATTTTTAGCCCGATAACTTTTAGACAAGTCAGCTTAATAATATCACATCACAATAAGTTCAGATGAAGAAGGCCTTTCAGCCCATTTCAACTCAGCTATCCAGGATACTATCCCTACCATCTGCATATTATAACATCGAACTGTTTCTTAAATGTTTTCAGCATCTTGGCCTCTGCAGATGTTATACAACAATTTTGTAGTTCTCTTTAGTGGTTAAATGCACTGGCTGGTGTGGCATTGGGCCATGCAGAACAGGAAGGACCTGGGTTTGATGTCTGGTCTGTACTAAGTTAGCTGATCTCACCCAGGATGATAGTTGGTGCACTACAATTGCCCTTAAAATCCTTGGGCTAGGGAGGGAGGGGGAAAGCAGCCAGGATTCCTGCTATTGATTTCTGTCCTGTGACTCCCACTGGAAAGTATGTGTGTGATGTATATCGAGGACAGATTTTGACACACCTCTGATAATCTTTCCCCCCACAGTTAAATAGCTTGCCAACATTCACTGCCTAGCCTTACACTTGAAGAATTTTTTTCGTTCCAGGGATTTGGGCGTCGCTGGTAAGGCCAGCATTTATTGCCCATCCCTAATTGCCTCTGAGAAGGTGGTGGTGAGCAGCCTACTTGAACCGCTGCAGTCCTTGTGGTGAAGGTACTCCCACAGTGCTGGTAGTGAGGAGTTCAGCATTTCTAGCCCAGTGACGATGAAGGAACGGCGATATATTTCCAAGTGGTAGAGGTCGCGAGTTTGGGAGGTGCTGCCGAAGAAGCCTTGGCCAGTTGCTGCAGTGCATCTTGTAGATGGTACACACTGCAGCCACGGTATGCCGGTGGTGGAGGGAGTGAATGTTTAAGGTGTTGGATGTGGTGCCAATCAAGTGGGCTGCTTTGTCCTGGATGGTGTCAAGCTGCTTGAGTGTTTTTGGAGCTGCACTCATCCAGGCAAGTGGAGAGTATTCCATCACACTCCTGACTTGTGCCTTGTAGATGGTGGAAAGGCTTTGGGGAGTCAGGAGGTGAGACACTCGCTGCAGAATACCCAGCCTTTGACCTGCTTTTGTAGCCACAGTATTTATGTGGCTGGTCCAGTTAAGTTAAGAACGAGGTTCTGGAGGGAACTTGGCACCCATGGAACAATACCACAACATGAATCTGCACCTTCAAGGTAGGAGAGAAGTTCAAGGTATAATAATGTCTTCATATTAAAAAGTCTTTTCCATAGAGTTTCCATCATGGAAGATCGATTTACAAGGCAAAATAACTCCTTTGTTTTGCTTCCATGTTATATTGCTGCTTTGTTTAGCAGTGACACAGACTAGACCTTATAAGATAAAAATCAAATCATAATACATTAATAATCTGCATTAAGAGTTCTTGCATTTAACTGATTATATATAGTCCAACATATATTTCCCCTTAGTTTGGACCTGGGATTATTTCATGGAACGGATCGCTTCTATTTTGAACAATTGCCATCTTCAGGATTTATATGTGTCCGAGATGTTCATGATGATATTTTGAAATATTTGGTAGAATCATTTTCCTTGATCACTTAATAATGCTTGCTTAGTAATCTGCTTTAAAAGTACAACAGTCATCTACAAATTAGATAACAGTTCAACTTTTTGCTGAGTTCATCTCATCTTTACTGAATTTTCCAGTTTATTGTCAAAGCATTTGAATTTCAAAGGCAAATACTAAGAAATTTATGAAGCATGACTAAAGTAACGATATGTGACATTTATAATTTTCTTATGAAAAAAGTGATTCAGGGTTTTGAAATCGTATTCTGCTTTCATTTCAGAGTATGTTTTGAAATTTATTTTGCTTCAGACAGGGACCGAACATATGGTCCTTATTAAGTTTGAATCCTGTTAATGCCTTAGTGGCCACTTTTCTAACATCACAGCACTTCATCCTTTTATCAGTTTGATCATGACAGAATCAGAAAGCATATCCTACAACAGTCTCTGCATTGTATTTAACCTGGTGCATTAGAAAAGGCATCTGTAGTGCTGCCCAGACTGTCCCTTTGACATTGCTGATGCCATTGCAAATCCAGCATGTCAATGTCCAGTTTGTTCTTTGTTCACAGTAAGTGGAAAGGAAAATTAATTTAAAATCTTGTTCAAATGATTTACAGTAAGGGGATTACCAAAGAATCTAAAGCAATTAAACTAAACTAAAGGAGAAGATTGGGAGGCTATCTGCTGTAACATTCAAAGGTACAGGCCACTGTGGTAAACATGCCAGCTTCCCATCTCGCTGGCTGCTTGCTTTAGCCCCAGGATCACAGCCTGCTGCCTGAGCCTACCAAGATAAACCAGACAATAGGACCCTATTGTATCTACTTCATCTTGAAATGAACCTTTGTTGGCTCTATGGGATTACTAAATTGGCATCAACTAAATGAATCAACCTAAACTAAAATTCAGGCCCTCAGTACACTCATATTGACTTTTTAACACTTCTTTAGCAGTAAGAAGAGTGGTGTGATACAACAACAACTTGCATTTATGTAGTAAATTGTCCCAAGGCACTTCCCAGAGGCGTGAGCTAAATGGATGCCAAGCTAAAGAAGGAGAGATTGGAAGGTTGATCAAAAGCTTGGTCAAAGAGGTGGGATTATCATAGAATCATAGAATGATACAGCACAGAAGCAGGCCATTTGGCCCATCGTGCATGTTCTGGCTCTTTGGCAGAACTATCCAACTAGTCCCACTCCCCTGCTCTTTCCCCATAGCCCTGTAAATTATTTCCCTTCAAGTATTTATCCAATTACTTTTTGAATGTTACTATTGAATCTGTTTTTTTAAGGAATAATGGATAATGTCTTCACCATATTAAGGAACTAAAGGTAGGTTTGTTGACCGAAATAGAAAGACCTCAAGTTGAGTTTTTCAATTGGCCTACCACTTTAACTTCTGTATTACAGTTGATGCAATAGCCCATTATACTGAATCAATCACAATTGCTACGATATAAGTCACAACCTTGTATTTTTTATACAAATTTTTTATACAGATTTACAAGGATGATACCAGAAATGCGAGGTTATACCTATCAGGAAAGGATGAACAGGCTGAGTCTCTTTTCTCTTGAAAAGAGAGGGCTGAGGGGTGACCCAATAGAGGTCTTTAAAATTATGAAAGTTTTTTTTAGAGTAGACACAGAGAGAGTGTTTCCACTTGTGAAGAAGAGCAAAACTAGAGGACATCAATATAAGATAGTCACCAAGAAATCAAATAGGGAATTCAGAAGAAACTTCTTTACCAGGAGAGTGGTGAGAATGTGGAACTCACTACCGCAGGGAGTGGTTGGGGCTAATAGTATAGATGCATTTAAGGGGAGGCTAGATAAGCATATTAGGGAGAAGGCAATAGAGGGTTATGCTGATAGAGTTAAATGAGGAAAGATGGGAGGAGGCTCGAGTGGAGCACAAACGCTGGCTTGGACTGGTTGGGCCAAATGGCCTGTTACTGTGCTGTATATCCTATATGTAATCCTATGTATATCTTTGCAACTTTCCTCCGTCATTATTTTTGATTCACAGTAGTGAAAATGTCTCCATTGAGTCAATCAGATCAAATAATCAACTGTGTGCTGTTAAGGCATTCACAAAACTCTGGGGGTGAAATTGCTCTTGGGCGGTAGTGTAAACGGTCAATAGCGAATTGGCAGCCCGTTGTACACCACACACGATTTTCCTTTCCCTTGAAGTTAACGGAAATGAAAATTGTGCAGTGTGTAAAACGAGCGTCCGATCTGCTACTGCCTGTTTTGCACTAACGCCCCCAAAATGAATTTCACCTCCTCTATCTACAAATCACCAAATAAGGGTGAACCACTTAGAGGGAAATATTTAAGAGCAAAACATTCATTTTTTTTCATTTTTCCACTCCTCACCGGAAGGCATCGGCTTTTGTTGGGATATGGCTCCATGTGCACCAGCCACCCCTGGCACTTCATCCATTCTTCACTTGTAAGCTTAGACAGTAGTTTTAATGGGCCATTCCATTATGGGGGCATCATAGTTGGACATGGTCCTGACTTCACCACACCTTCCAAAGGAGTCACAAGAAAGTGATCAAGAAGATGAGCCTATGCTGATGTTTTCCCCTCCCTAGTGCAGGCGGCTCATTACTATTGTGATTAAAGAAATTAGACTGGAACCAAATTCTGCAAATATCATCTTACTCATGATAATACCACTAGTATGTAAAAAGAATACTGTGTTTCAGATGAGATAATTGTGTTATTGACTTATTTATAACTTATATCAAGGTTTTTATTTCAATTTTAAATCTGCAGACTGAACGTATAATAGTTATGTAGAGAGCAAACAGAGCTGGAAAATCATTTTAAGGGTTAACCATAGTCAGATCCTATAATATTTTTCTAGATTTATTGTTATCTCTTTTTGAAAAATATTTTACTTGCTTAGTGGTGAAAATATTTTTTTTTTAAAGAATTTCTCATATATGGCTGGTTTCTCAACTAAAGACATGACTTTTTATTCACTCCTAAATTATAGGAAGTCTGAGATGTTACGCAGTGATATTTCAGTTCCTACATGATCACCACAAGCTTTTTACCTCCTCTTCTGCACCACTCCCTGCTGCTCAACTATTTCCCATTCTAATAAATGGATCATCTCTCAGCCACTATAACGGGGTCAGTACTAGTCAATAGGTCCTCAATGTTTTGCAGTACTGAGCTTGGATTATGCTACAGGTTCTCAATATAATTCTACTATTAATGCAGTGATTGTTAATAGACTATACCTCCACTGAAATAGATGGAAAGGAAGTTAGCCTTTAATAGGTATACACTTAAGTAGAGTAGACCAGACTGGGAAATAGAGAGTTGGTTGGATGATATCATCCACGTTGATTCGGACTAATGATAGCCACAAAACAAAGATACATTTTCAGAGATGTGACTGATAACTTTCATTTTAGTGGAGGGTTCATGACCGCTCTCCTCATCTCAATAAGCTTTATTGCACTGTTTATGATCTACAGATCATATTAATAATGATGGCTGGTAAATTATCAGACTTAATCAAAAGGAAAATAAATTGATAATAGCCTATATTTTAATACAAGGCAGAGAAAGATCTTTATTAATGTTTCCCTTTTTAACTCCCATTAAACTGCTCGCCTTCATTCATCTGAGCGGTCAGGTCAGGTAAAATCTATAGACATTTCCACAACCTCTGCCTGTGCTGAGGTGAAGTGGTTTACTCTTGCAAAGAGGGATACCTACTCGCTTGCCCAAGAACTGACTAAACGTATCACAACTATGCCTGCCAGATGAAAGCGACATACTTCCCTGGGACCGAAATCTATGAAACTAAGCCAGCTGTATTGGCCCAGACTTTACGGTAGGAATAACGGTGAGGCTATCAGCCCTCACCGTTATTAAAGAATAAATCGCACAGCAACTTCCGGCAGTTAAACGTGGAAATCAGGCAGTTGCTGTCTAAGTTGCCCAGCTCCTCCAAAAGCTTTGCTCTAACAGTATCTCGTCGAGAGACTCTGCATTGAAGCATGTGAAGGGTGGAAATTTGTGGTATTTACCCACTCGATACCGACTAAACATGACAGAGAAATTTAGAGCTTGTCCATTCAAGTGTGATCAGTCTTAATTGCTGCCAAACAACCACTCTGGCACTGAAAATTTACTTTTAAAAGTGTGGAGTTTCATTCCTTCAGATTTTATTATTTGTTGGATATTTAAAAAATTTAAAAATTCAATAAACTTTATGTTTTACTTTTTCTTTTTGTCGCTTTTATCTCTCTCTCTTAATCGCAAGCTTCTTTCACTCTTTTTATTTCGCTTTTTGTACATGGATTGGTATTGAATAAAATATTTTAGCTTACACTTCCTGGTTTAGACTCTGCGGGGGGAATTTTTCAGGGGGTCAGGGGGCGCGTTTGGTGGCGGGTCGGCTGGGAAAAATTTTTTTGACAGCGGGTAGGGAACCCGTTGTCAACCCGCCTCCACACTAGTCTCCCAGATGTTGGGCCTGTCATTGCTGAACAGACCCGACATCAAGCTGCAGGGGAGGCAATTTCGATCATTAGAGATTGTTGAGAGGCAATTAAATAGTATTTTAAGCTTACCTTTAGATTTTTAGAGTTCGCCAATGGCTTCCCCACTGCTCGGGGATCACTTCAGGTAAGGAGGTCGGGTGTTGTGTCAGCATGTGATGATTTCTTCACTTGACAGCTGCAAATGTGCTATAAAAGCTCCCATTTCATCGCTGTTCACTTTCCAAGGTTAGAAGCTGTTGCTTACTGCATTTGGAAGACAGATTGAGCTTTATGCAGCTTGCAAGTGTTTGGAGCAAACTCTCTATCCAGTGTCACCTCAATGGAACAACCTCTCTCACCATTGACAGATCACTTCTGTCATCTCAACCTCACCTGCCATCTATTCCATCAGCATCGGTGCTCTTGAAAAAATCTAACTTGGTCCTCAGAATCCCACCACGATCAGCCCCAACACCAGCAGCACCAGGTACACCAGCAGCACCAACAACAACACCAACCTTCTCCACAATCAGCTGGTGCTGCACAGGACACAGGGCATCAGCACCCGAACACATTGCTGACCAGGAGGCCAGGGATGGCCTCACCATTGCCAGAGTTACTTCACTTGATGCTGTACACCCTGACTGCCACATGATGTGCCAGGTTGGCACCACCCCAGACCAGCACCATAAAGCATCCCTACAATGCTCAAGCCATTCCTTTCACACTCATCACCATTGCGGGGGATACCGTTATGTCTCACCATTCACTTCAACTCACTAAGCCACTTCCAAAGTGCACACAAATCTGTCCAAGAACGCAAAGTGTTGAAAATAAAGATTTCAATGTTTGACAGCACATTAACAGAAACTTCACATGAACATTGGCTAAAACACCCAAGTGCCTACCCTTGTGTGTTGTTAGTTGGTATGATTGGACTAGGATGAGGGTGAGTGTGAGGGGTGGCTAGTGAGATGGGGAAGAGATAATGTAGATAGAGAGGGATGGGTGGAGGTGCAAGGTAAGTTGGTGTGAGTAAGGATGTGTAGGAGTAGGGTAGGGAAGCAGAGTGATGAGGATGTGATGAGTGGCAAAGCAGGAGGAGGTTGAGTGTGCCTTTGCAGTAACGTTTTGTGATCCACTGAGATCATTGAAACATTTGCTCCACTGCAGCCTGGTCCTCCTACGACATCCCTGCTTGTGTCCTCCTGTGCAATGAGGCTGCGATGATCTCATGGGGAGGTCTCTTCTGCCCATGGGAAGGGAAGAGAACCTCCCTGCATGCTGTGACTCCCTCCATAAGCATATGGAGGGAGTCATGGGAGAGCCTGGGTGCAGGCATGCACCTCTGTGCAGTACCTCAATGCTGTAGAACACTGATAGCAGAACTGTCAAAGTAAATTTGTGCATGGTCCCTTTAAGAAAACCGGCTGATGATGCGTCATCAAATGATAGCATCAGATCCGTTTCCTTCAATTGTCCAGCAAACACGCTCGGCGGGCTTAACAAGCCCAATCATCGTAAAATCTTTTCACAGAGCGGGATGGAGCCAGCAGCAGGGTCGCAGCCCGCCACCGACCCCGGCCGCACCGAACCCGCCTCGGTAGGCAAAATCGCGGCCTGCGTGTCTCAGTAAGGATTCTTCAACCTGATTGGTTAAGGAGACACACCGTTGCTTACCCTCTTCACACAGAACCCAGATCCCCTGTAGATACTCTCTAATTACCGCAAGTTGTAGTGCAAAAGCCCCCAGAAAGTCTGTGGACAAGTGAAATTGTAATGAACGGCTGGCGTCGTTCGTTCGCCGCTACCCCCAAAATCCGGGCCATTATTACCACTAGTGCACTTGGTTAGGAATGACCTGGGGGACGGTGGGTGGTCGGGGGTGGATTCTACATATGTGCAGTTATGCTGGTATTAGACTTTAAAGATGTCCTGTTCAGGCAGATCGATGAAACTAGAAATTGCCGTTTGCTATATTAGTTTCTAAAAATTATCATGGTTTTATGACATTTCTTTGTCTGCTATTTAAAGGAAAAATGTTACCCCATTTATTTTAAACGGCTTAATTTCTCAACTAAAATAGCAGATAGAGGAATGCTCTACAAATGTATTGAGCATTTGGACACTAACATTACAAACATCTATTCTATGAGATCTTTTCCATTGTTAGAGAAATTATCCATATCTTAACTGTCCCTGCAAAAGCTTGGACTGGTTTGGTCGCTTTCTTACTTTCCAAATCTCTGACAAACTTTGAATTTTGCCTTTAATTTGATACTTTAGTGAATTAAAAAAAAAACTTAAGCATTTAGCAATTTGAATGGTTTTTTTTTCATTCTAAACTAAACAATTGCATCAACTTTTAAAGTTCTTCAAGGTTAGCAGCCTTTAATGTATTGAAGCACTGTAAATCTAGGATTGCCATTTCCTGTGGTAGACTGTTGGTAACTGCATTTGCATTAATTTCCTTTCCGTGTTAGTTTAACAAAGTCATTAACCTGTTTAAAATAAATGGGTTAACAATTTATTTAAGGTAGCACATAAAAGAATATTACGCAAACACATCAACCACTGTATTACCAGAAGGAATGAACCCCTTTTTAGTTACCTAATGGAGCATGAAATCTGTTGTGAGATAACTTTAAAATTAGTGGCATTTAGTTGTTGCAGAAGAGATGCTTATTCTTACTTTTTAAAAGCAAATATTGAATAATTATTTGAATATAATGGGGATAATATTATCTTTTGCCTATATTTATAAATTATTAAAATTGGATGGTGTAATAACTATAAACACTTCCTATGGACTTTTTAATGTTAGTTTTGTCCACATGTCCCATTTGTAATTGCCTGTGATGCCTGTAGGGGGTGTTGTAATGGGGTTTTCTTATTTACAACACTTAGGGGGAAAAATTCGGTATCGACAATTTTGGGGCGCTAACATCAGCCGGCCGCAAACTTTAGTGACCGTAAAATTCGTCTCCAGCGCCCCTGGAGGTGATTGGAGCGCTAAATCAAGTGCTACACACTTCTCTTAAGGCGCTAACATCGGGGAACGGGCGCTACCTCAGAGCGCTATTCAGGCTCAGGCGATGTCAATTACCTAGTACTCAGACATACTGGCACCTTCCAGTTCTTAAAGGGGAGGTTCAATCATGCTGCACAGCCTCACTCTGATCATTGCTGCTTTAAACCTGGGCCTGCAAGGAGCTGCAATTCTTCATCCGGGAATCTCATGGCTGTTCAGAGGCCCAGGGAGAGAGCTCGCCGGTTCAGCGACCAGGCTTTGGAGGCTCTGGGTGTGGCTGTGGAATGCCGACAGGCAGTGCTGTTCCCAGACACTGGCAGGAGGCCCTTGCCCCGGGAGTTCACAAGGATGTGGAGGGAGGTGGCCCAGTACATCTCGTCCAGAAGCCTGGCTCAAAGGACTCACACCCAGTGCCACAAGAAGTTCAACGACCTCACTCGGGTGGTCAGGGTGAGTAGATGCTTCAAAAACCTCTACATCCTACCATCTCAACCTCACTCTGTGCACAGACGGTATAAACTGCCAAATCCCCAACACTCACCCAACAACTATGCCCATCTACTAAAAGTCACATCCACATCTCACACCTTGCAGACATTAACGGCTATTCAACTATGGTAGGCACATCTGCCAAACACATGGCTGCACACTCACTCACACGCTGTCCTTTTTCTTGCAGGCCAAGCTTGCTCATCACAGGAGGGAGCAGCTATGCACGGGAGGAGGTCAGGCGGAGCTGCACGCCCTCACACAGCTGGAGGAGCGAATGCACAAAATCATCGCGAGCCACGTCGTGGGTGCTGTGGCAGTCGGAGAGGACAGCAATGGTATGTTCATGACCTCTCCCTCTTCCCTCATACCACTTCCCCCTCACAACACAAGCCCTTCCCACTTTCCATCTAAGTATACTGTCTCCTTTCCTCGCCCCCTTCCTGCCCCTACTCCCCTCACGTTAAACCGACTCTTGTGCCTTGCTGCTTTCAGATAGTGAGCCACCATCTGAACAGCCTGTCCCTCAGCCTCCCAGTGGCAGCGACGTGGGAGAGGATCAGGACCACCAAGCCGGAGCATCACTGCCTGCGTCCCCCGAGGGCGATACATCCAATACTGGGGTCATGCGGTCGCTGGAGGGGAGCAGAGGAATTGTCTCTGATGTGGGTGAAGCTCCGGGACCCAGCGGGCTGCAGCAACACCATGGGGGAAGGGAAGCTTGGGAGCCATCTCCCGGAGAGTGAGTGCGCGCACGAGTTCTGCTGCACAGGACTCGGATGAGGACCTCGATATCGCGGCGATGACCACACAGGCGATGAGCATGCATACTGAGCTCATGGGTGCAATGGCAAAGGTGCCCGAGAGCATGGATGCACTGGCTAGGAGCGTGGAGGAGTCCGCTGTCAGCACAGCTGTCATCTGTGCACAAACCCTTGAACCCATCCTTGCCTCCTAGCAGAGGATGGTTGACTTGCAGGGAGAGCGTGGGAACCCAGAGCCCATGCCGTGTGTTATGGGTGAGGTGGCAGCATCTATTGTAGCACAGGCCGAGGCAATGCAATGGCTTAGTGCTGGAATCGAGCCATTGGCTGGTGCCATCCAATCTCAGACTGCACTCATGCTCTCAGATTGATGCCATGCAAGCGCTGGCTGCTGCCATCGTCGCTGGGTCTCCCACATTCCCCCGGGGATCTCACGGTGCCGCAGCAGGCCAGCAATCTGTGCTCGAGCAGTTTGCCTCGGATGCTGTGGTTCTGTCCCGGGGGAGTGGCAGTGTGTCGGTTGAGCAGGAAGGTGCTGTCCTCTCTCAGGATGACAGCATTCCTGCTCCCACCACTGCCACTTCGCCATTGCACTTGCCACAGCCTGTAACACAGCCAGCCCAGACTGCTGCCGCCCATGCAGAGTTGGTGCAGTCTGCAGCCGGGCCCTCCAGGCCCAGAGCTTGTCGAGGGCGTCCTGCAAGGCCATCTGCAGTCTTTGGCTCCCAGATTCAGCAGCCTTCCACCAGCCTTGCTGCAGCCACTGGGGCCATATTACAGAGGAGCAGTAGGCTTGGGAGTGTAGGATCGATTCCTACCCCCGCAACGGTAAAAGTATTGGACTATGAAAGATAAAAACCCAGAAGTGCACAGCCCGCAAAAAGAACTGGACAATAAAGGGTTAATTCAAACATTGCAGCCGAAACTACGAACCTTCAAGAGACTGGATCACAGACAATCTAATATACGAATCTAAAAGGTAGATACAAGAAGATTCGCATATTCATGTACCTTAAGGGGGGTTACATTGTCCACCTTAGACCATGGCCCCCGAATAACAAGTTTCAGTGCAGGCCTAGACAATGGGCCGGGCCTTGAATCTTTTGAATACGAATGCTAACAGAAACCAACAACTTCGCACATGCAGTCACTTTGGGAGGGTTGCATTGTCAAAAAGATATCTCAACTCAATGGACAATACCAGGAAGAATTCACACATTTTGATATGGCCATCGCATGCTCAAAGGGGGCCAGGAAATACTGAAGGTTGGTTTTGGTTTAAAGTAAGATCACTTCGAAGACAGCATGGGTGGAAGCCGAGGGCAGAATAGCGAACAGAAAGATTCGGGTCTACAATCAACTCCAAGAGACAGCCGATCAGGAGTGGTGATTGTATGTTTCAGCCAAATCATAGAGGGGGCTTTTATGATTGAGTCTGAGTAAGTTTGTGAGTTTCAGTCAGATCACAGTGAGGGTTTTGTGATTGAGTCTGGGTAACTTTATATGTAACAGTCAAATCGCGGACGGGTTTAACTGTGTCATATTGTGTCGATGCAAATCCCTTGCGTAGGGGTTTGTATTTTGGGGTTGTTAGCCTGATATAAATCGTAGGGGTTAATACTGGGGAAGTAATTGTGTGTGTGTGTTCAATCAACGAATGAATCAAAGCTTGAGCCAAAACCCTGTGCCGTGTGTATTTTGTTCTTATAAATCCTGACGTCCAAGAACTGTGTGTAACGGGGGACCGGTATCAGAGAAAACCCCTTACAGGAGGGGGGAAGTGCGAAGGGGAGGGAGATCAATGAAGAAGGCCCACTAACTAAAATTTTTAGACCAAATGGGGGCAGTGTTTGTACCAAAGTTGGATGTGTTTGTAAATATATTGTTGACTTTGTTAAGAATTATTTTGATGTGCTAACAACCAGTTGTGTTTGCTAATAAATTGTTGTGTTTGTTTGCTATTGGTTGTGCTTACTAAGACACTGTTGTTAAGAATAAGAAAAAAAATTATTTAATCGTTACAAATTTCCTCATGTTTCTCATTGAAACTTTGGCCGGTCATAGGGGCTGCGGGCTGGCTGTAATGATATGGTGGTTGGGCCCACATGCCATCTTCTCTCTCATTCATCGGAAGCGCTGTGTTATGAGGCATTCACGAATGGCCCTTGCAGAAGCCATGATGCGGAGATGCCGGTGTTGGACTGGGGTGGACAAAATTGAGAGGTCGCACAACACCAGGTTATAGTCCAACAGTTTTATTTGAAATCACAAGCTTTCGGAGCTTACTACTCCTTCGTCGGGTGAAGTAAAAAGATACAGAATCGCCAAAGCATATATAGATAGAGAACAATGCATGTGTACCTTACAATTGCAGACAACTAAATTAAATCATCCTGACTATCTGCCGAGGTGTGATAAAGTTAATCAGGTCAGCCAGGAAGGTACCACATCAAAGACATAGCAAGATACAACTGAGACAATGAGGTGGAGTCGCAGGGGGTCTAACGTGTCAAAAGCTGCCGTCTGTATGTAAAACGATAAGCTTTAAAATTTTTACTTTTTTACTGGGAAAATTTTTACTTTTTTACTGGGAATCACATCTGTGAACAAGCCAATGACGACTCGAGTCCGGATCACGTCATGTATCGTGACATAAACCCAAGATCCCGGTTGAGACCGTCTTCATGAGTGCGGAACTTGGCTATCAGTTTCTGCTCGATGATTTTGCGTTGTCGTGTGTTCCTAAGGTTGCCTTGGAGAACGCTTACCCGCAGATCCGAGGCTGAATGTCCTTGACTGCTGAAGTGTTCCCCGACTGGGAGGTAACAATCCTGCCTGGCGATTGTTGCGCGGTGCTCGTTCATACGTTGTCTCAGTGTCTGCATGGTCTCGCCGATGTACCATGCCGCGCGCGGTGCATTCTTTCCTGCAACGTATGAGGTAGACAACGTTGGCCGAGTCACATGAGTATGTACCATGTACCTGGTGGGTAGTGTCCTCACGTGTGATGGTGGTATCTGTGTTGATGATCTGGCATGTCTTGCAGAGTTTGCCGTGGCAGGGTTGTGTGGTGTCGTGGTCGCTGTTATCCTGAAAGCTGGGTAATTTGCTGCGAACGATGGTACTTCTGAGGTTAGGCGGCTGTTTGAAGGCAAGTAGTGGAGGCGTGGGGATGGCCTTAGCGAGGTGTTTGTCGTCATCGATGACATGTTGAAGGCTGCGAAGAACATGGCGTAGTTTCTCCGCTCCGGGGAAGTACTGGACGACGTAGGGTACCCTGTTGGTTGTGTCCCGTGTTTGCCTTCTGAGGAGGTCTATGCGATTTTTCGCTGTGGCCCGTCGGAACTGTCGATCGATGAGTCGAGCGTCATATCCCGTTCTTACGAGGGCGTTTTTCAGCGTCCGTAGGTGTCCATCGCGTTCCTCCTCGTCTGAGCAGATCCTGTGTATTCGCAGGGCTTGTCCATAGGGGATAGCTTCTTTAACGTGGTTAGGGTGGAAGCTGGAGAAGTGGAGCATCGTGAGGTTGTCCGTGGGCTTGCGGTAGAGTGAAGTGCTGAGGTGTCCGTCTTTGATGGAGATTCGTGTGTCCAGGAATGAAACCGATTCTGAGGAGTAGTCCATGGTGAGTTTGATGGTGGGATGGAACTTGTTTATGTTATCGTGTAGTCTTTTCAGTGATCCTTCGCCATGGGTCCAAAGGAAGAAAATGTCGTCGATGTATCTGGTGTACAGCGTTGGCTGGAGGTCCTGTGCAGTGAAGAAGTCTTGCTCGAACTTGTGCATGAAGATGTTGGCGTATTGGGGTGCGAATTTGGTCCCCATGGCTGTTCCGTGTGTTTGGGTAAAAAACTGGTTGTCGAAGGTGAAGACATTGTGGTCAAGGATGAAGCGGATGAGTTGTAGGATGGCGTCTGGAGATTGGCTGTTGTTGGTGTTGAGTACTGAGGCTGTCGCAGCGATGCCGTCATCGTGGGGGATACTGGTGTAGAGTGCCGATACGTCCATCGTGGCGAGGAGTGTTCCTGGTTCAACTGGTCCGTGGGTGCTGAGTTTCAGAAGCAACATTGAGCGCCTCCCTCCCACGTTGTTGCTGCTCCTCCTCCTCGTCATCCTCCTCCTCCGCCTCTCCTCCTCCTCTCCCTCCTCCTGAGGTGGTGCACCAATCCCTGGTGGCAATGGCTGGGTCCTCAAAATGGCCAGGTTGTGCAGCACACAGCACACAACAATGAAAACCGATACTCGATCAGGGGAGTACTGCAGGGCTCCTCCAGAGTGGTCAAGACACCGAAACCGTTGCTTCAGCACGCTGATACTCTGTTCGATGAGGTCCCTAGTGGCGCTACGGCTCTCATTGTAGGCGAGCTCAGCAGGAGTGTTGGGGTTACGGAGCGGTGTCATCAGCCAGGTGCAGAGTGGATAACCCTTGTCCCCGAGGAGCCAGGCACGAGCTTGGTGCGGTGGTTGGAACAGTTCTGGGACACCAGTCTGGCACATGATGAATGCATCGTGGCTGCTGTGAGGGCGAGGATGCACGGTCTGTGGTCACACACCAACTGCACGTTCAGAGAGTGGTAGCCCTTGCGGTTGCAGAAAACCTCTGCATTTTGATGAGGTGCCCGCAATGCCACGTGGGTGCAGTCAATGGCACCCGAACCAAGGGGAACACCGCTATCCTAGCGAAGCCACATGCGCGTTCATGCTGTTTGTCTCGGGTCATGGGGAATGAGATGTACTCCCTTCTCCTTCTGTAGAGAGCTTTTGTGACTTCCCGGATGCAGCAATGGACAGCGAACTGGGAGATGTTCGCAATATCCCCTGTTGAAGCCTGGAAGGAGCTGCTGGCGTAGAAATTGAGAGCCACCATCACCTTCACTGCCACTGAGAGAGACGTCCTGGCCCTGAGCTGAGGCTGGAGCTCTGGCTGCAGGAGGTGGCAGAGCTCAGTGACCACCTCCTTGCTGAAGCGCAGCCTGCATAAACACTGCTCCTCAGACAGATGAATGTAAGAGAATTGCTCCCAGAATACCCTGGGAGGGTAAGGTCTCCTGTGCAGAGCCCTGTTGGCCCTCCTCCCTCTGGCCACGTTTGCCACTCTCTCTCTGCCTCCACTGCCTCCGACGGTGAAGCTGGAGGCTGAGGCTCCGAGCTAGTACAGCCCCCATTAAATCTTCTAAATGTGGTAGTACTAAAGGTTACAGAAAGGAGACTCTGATAAGTCTTGATGACGACCAAAACTCCTTCAAGTAGGAAACCGTTCAATCTCACCAAATGCCTCTTTCCCTCTCTCAACCTGCGAAGGCAGAATTGATTGCCGACAGGAAATAACAGGAAGCACATGCCTTTAAATAGCGCTCCCCCATCTCCCAGCCGACTGCAAACCGTCCCCCTCTACCTGTCGTTCCTAGCGACAGGCGCTGAGGCAGGGGGTGAGAATCAATTTCTGGTCCGGGACGTTATCGGGGCGATGCACGCTTGGATGAAGTCACGATCCCCGGGTGCAGGAGATCGTGGCGGTAGTGTTTAGCGCTACCGCAAACCGCCAGTTGAATTTCGTGGGCACTAAAATCGCCGCGCACTGGCGGTAAGTCATTAGCGCCCCCAGAGGTGCTAATGGGAGGTTCTAACCAACTGAATTTTTTCCCCTTCGGGCTTGGTCATGTTTCCCTGTTGTATAACCCCTGTGACTGTGCAATTCTTCTTTTAAAAATCCTTTTGGTTTGAGTCTGCATATAGTTGCAGGCTTTGGCCACTCGGTGGGATGTGGAGCAGATTTATCAATATCCATCTGAAAATTTTTGACCCACAACTTTTTTTTAGTAACAGAAATATCTAGGGGGAAAAATTCAGTTGCTTTGCGCCTCCCGTTAGCGCCCTAAGAGCCCTAAGAGGGCGCTAACAGGGCGCAAAGCAACTAGTGCCTGGGCATGGCGCCGCCCACGCCTCCAGCGAAATTCAGCTATCCCACGAATCCCAAGTTCCTTCTCCCAGCGATGCCAAGATCTACCTCAGCATTACTAGTATCTCTCACTCCAGTATTCCAAGAACTCTGGTATTTCTCCCCACCACCGCCCCCCCAGTGCTCCCAGACCCTGGGAGTTCACCTCAAAATATGGCTAGACCCTGAGAACCCATCCCAGCACTGCCAGATCCCAAAGCTGCCCCTAATGCTGATAAGCCAGTGTCCTTATTAATACTACTTCACATTACACCCCTGTTCTTCTAAAACCGCTGACTGACCATGAGCAATACCACAGGAAACCTGCTGGTTAACTATAACATTTATGAGTAACCATTCACTATTAACCACGATTTTACAATTCAAAAATCTGCAGAAAACCCTGACTTTAATCACTCACCTCTTTATAATTGAACAAATTCCAAATCTGAGCCCTACGTTGACGCAGCATTGACACTTGCATTGAATTGATGCTATGATAAAACCCATGGCCAGAGGAGTGAATTCTCACATTGCTTAATAATGTCAATATGAGGGGAGATTCAACTGCCAAGTCTTCTCTTGAGTAGAGCTGGAACTGGACTGACTCTAATATGAAGTTGCTTGTGGAAACAGAGTAATTGATTTCAAATTGAAATCAAATTCTCCATCTAAGCAAAAATAATCAGAGTCCCTTGTGGGGTTAATTTGATATACAACTGGCAGTCACTTTTGGGTTAGTGGTACATTAGCACTTTCAAAAAGTCGTATTTGGTACTAAATAGGATTAATCATTGTGAATCTGTTTTCTGGTTTTGGAGGAAATCCAAACAGAAAGAGAGATTAATTAAGGTAACGGTAACAGTGTTTGCAGTAGTTTATATAACTCTTTCTAGATAGAGTAAAAAATATTACAATTAAGGGATACCATTTTTCAGATTAATCCACAAACATTATTCACAAAGAAATATTTGTGATTTAGTGCAGTTAGATATCTAAAAAAAAGACTCAAATTATCTTTGACAAATCACATGCACATTTATTACATCATTTACGTAGTATTTACAGCACACAAACAGGCCATTCAGCCCACAGGTGCCTGCCGGGGTTTATGCTCCACACGAGCCTCCTCCCACCTCTCTTCATCTAACTCCGTCAACATATCCTTCTATTCCTTTCTGCAAAGGAAATGCTCTGTATCAAGGATTAGAGAGGTTTTTAAAAAGTATGTGTTAGTTTCTTTGGGAGCCAAAAGGATTCAGGAGAATAGGTATCACACTATAATCACAATACATTCCACAATATTTAATGAAATTGTCGGAAACTGAAAAAGCCTGAGTCATATTTCCAGCTTGGTGATAGAGTGAGTTAAAATGTAAGAACAGAATTGTATAACTTTCTTGAAATATTTTCAGTCTTTTATGAGTACTTGGATACAGAACATGCAGGATAATAGTCCTGCAAGTGAATTCCAAGATTGTAGCCCGACTGAGGGACACAAACTGTACCAAGAATGTCATTTGTGGCTGTCATCTGAATCCTGGGATACAATTATTTCCTTAAATTCACTATGGGTATCTGTTATTATTCATATTTTCCAATATATAGCCAGTATTGAATTTTCATCGTTGCTAGTTTAAAAAAATCTATGTTGCAATGGTTGTTTGTTTGACATGGAACTTTTTCAGTGTTGTTTAAAGATGAAAATAATGCCACGAGATGTATAACCAACTTTTTTCATTCCGTGCCTGAAGGTATCTCATGATAGGACCTACAGTAATAGTGTGTTTTTTTTTTACTGATCATAGATTACATGAAAGAGTTTCTATCTATTTGGACTGTAAGTACAAACATTTATGCTGGAAAAATATTTTTAGGTAACAGGGATGAACTCAGCTGATTGAGATAGAATATCCTTCTTCAATTCTTAATTTTCAGTTCGCTGAACAGACAATGGAGGAGCAATTTTCACTTTAGGAGGAGGTGGAAAACTGACGGTAGTGAATTGGCCGTCCATTCCTTTGGAAAATCAGCTGGCATGTATAATTGCTATAGCTAGAGTGAAAATTCCCCCCATGATTTTTTGGGGTAATTCTTTTCATAGAACTACTTGCACTGACGTCAATATCAGAGAGCGATGACCCAAAGTTCTGTCGTCTTTAAGTTCTATGTGTATTGCAAGTCCTACAAGGTCGCAACTCCACTAATCTTCAAGGAGCTTGTTCCCTTTAACACTGCTCCTGCTGCTGGTGATACTGTTGCAGCGGTGGTTCTACTGCAGCACCACTGGAATTTCCCTGGAGGCTGCTGGCAGGCTCCCTCTTGTCGATGGGAATCCCATCGGGAGCCCTGCATGAAGAGAAATAACCCCTGACCTAGAAATGGGTTGAGATCAGGTTGGGTTGGTTAGAAAGTCAACCCCGTCTCTAATGAAGACTCAAAAATCCCCATCCCTAAAACCAGCTCCAAAGAAAATTCAGTGGAATGAGGCTGGTGGATAGATGGATTTTCAAATTTCTATTTCCTTTTTAACTCCAGTACAGATTTTTGGTTCAATTTAGTCTGGCAAATAAAGTAGCTCAGAAGTACAACATGGTATAAACATTTGGGGAAATTAATACCTTTCGGATCTTTATATCTACGTTCAGTATGAGTGCCACAGTGGCAATACAAGTACAGTGCATTGTTTTGTAAGTGCGCATTATCATTGATGGATGTTTATACTCAAAAGAACAACAGTCTGTGTAAAATATAGGGTAGTACAAAAAATTATTTTGGGGGAAAACTATACTTATGATGAAATGATAATTTAAAACTACTTCAAGGGCCTAAAGTATGATACCTGCATTTGCTCGAGCCGAGTAGACAGGTCCTCAATTAACATCTGTAATGCAGGGGTTGAACAGCAGACCTGTATATCTTAAAGAATATTATCCTAATTAGTGTATAATTAACTCTGAGTTACATGGACTATATTGTAAAAATCTTTGCTTTTAAAAATTACATTCCCAAAAGGAGAAAGCATCTATGCCCAATGGGTCTGAAATTCCTCACAGATCCCTTCGGGTAACCTTGAGGGGAGATCACAGAAACCCCCCTAAAAACAGTCGACACTTTGCTTGCACTGTTTCCCAAAGCTCCTGACTTGCATTGTAAGAGGTGGAATGTTCATCCACCCTTTATAAGACAAATATCATAGAAGATTACTAGATAGGATTAAGGAGTATGGAATAAGGGGGAAGATAGCAAACTGAATTAAAAATTCCTGAGAAGACCAAAGGAAACTTCACACATATATTGATAAGATAGAGCAATGGGCTAAAACGTAACAGATGGAATTCAATATCAGTAAGTTTGAGGTGATGCATTTTGGTAATAAAAAAGCTGATAAGTGGGAAGTAACATTCGCGCCACACAATGACTATCTCCAACAAGCGAGAGTCTAACCACCTCCCCTTGACATTCAGTGGGATTACCATCGCCGAATCCCCCAACATCAACATCTGGAGGTCACCATTGACCGTAGGCTCCATGAATATCCCCATCCTCAATGCTAGTGGAGCCCAGCACATGAGTGCAAAAGACAAGGCTGAAACGTTTGCAACCATCTTCAGCCAAAAGTGCTGAGTGGATGATCCATATACTCCTGAGGTCCCCACCATCACAGAAACCAGTCTTCAGCCAATTTGATTCATTCCACGTGATATCAAGAAACGACTGAGCGCACTGGATACAGCAAAGGCTATGGGCCCCGACAACATCCCGGCTATCATGCTGAAGACTTGTGCTCCAGAACTAGCCGCACCTCTAGCCAAGCTGTTGCAGTACAGCTACAACACTGGCAACTATCCGACAATGTGGAAAACTGGCCAGGTATGTCCTGTCCACAAAAAGCAGGACAAATCCAACCCGGCCAATTACCACCCTATCAGTCTACTGTCAATCATCAGCAAAGTGATGGAAGGTGTCATTGCAAGTGCTATCAAGCAGCACTTACTCACCAATAACCTGCTCACGGATTCCCATTTTGGGTTCCGCCAAGACCACTCGGCTTCCGACCTCATTACAGCCTTGGTCCAAACATGGATAAAGGAGCTGAATTCCAGAGGTGGGGTGAGAGTGACTGCCCTTGACATCAAGGCAGCATTTGACCTGAGTGTGGCATCAAGGAGCCCTAGTAAAACTGAAGTCAATGGGAATCAGGAGGAAAACGCTCCACTGGCTGGAGTCATACCTCGCACAAAGGAAGATGGTTGTGGTGGTTGAAGGTCAATCATCACAGCCCCAGGACATCGTTGCAGGAGTTCCTCAGGGCAATGTCCTAGGCCCAACCATCTTCAGCTGCTTCATCAATGATCTTTCCTCCAACATAAGGTCAGAAATTGGGATGTTCACTGATGACTGCACAGTGTTCAGCGCCATTCACAACTCCTCAGTTGAAGCAGTCCATGTCCGCATGCAACAAGACCTGGACGATGTTCAGGCTTGGGTTGATAAGTGGCAGGTAACATTCGCGCCGCAGAAGTGCCAGGCAATGACTATCTCCAACAAGCGAGATTCTAACCACCTCCCCTTGACATTCAACGGTATTACCATCACCGAATCCCCCACCATCAACATCCTGGGGGTCACCATTGACCAGAAACTTAACTGGACCAGCCACATAAATACTGTGGCAACAAGAGCAGGTCAGAGGCTAGGTATTCTGTGGCGTGTCTCACCTTCTGACTCCCCAAAGCCTTTCCACCACCTACAACGCACAAGTCAGGAGTGTGATGGAATACTCTCCACTTGTTTGGATGAGTGCAGCTCCAACAACACTCAAGAAGCTCGACACCATCCAGACAAAGTAGCCTGCTTGATTGGCAGCCCATCCACCACCTTAAACATTCACTCCCTCCACCACCGGCGTACTGTGGCTGCAGTGTGTACCATCTACAAGATGCACTGCAGCAACTCATCAATCCTTCTTCGGCAGCACCTCCCAAACCCACGACCTCTTCCACCTAGAAGGACAAGGGCAGCAGGTGCATGGAAACACCACCACCTCCAAGTTCCCCTCCAAGTCACACACCATCCTGACTTAGAAGTATATCGCCGATTCTTCATCATCGCTAGGTCAAAATCCTGGAACACCCTACCTAACAGCACTGTGGGATTACCTTCACCACACGGACTGCAGCGGTTCAAGAAGGTGGCTCACCACCACCTTCTCAAGGGCAACTAGGCATGGGCAACAAATGCTGGCCTTGCCAGCGACGCCCACATCCCAGGAATGAATAAAAAAAAACTCCTCCTACCTCCCTCTGGACCATGACCCCACCATTCAACTTTATTTTTTCTCCCCTTGTCCGGTCTCTTCCCACCTACATCCATGACTCTTCCGATGCCCTCTGCCACTTTAACAGTTTCCAGTTTACTGACCCTAACCTTCTCCTTTTTACCATGGGCGTCCAGCCCCTCTACATCTCCATCCCTACCAGGACAGTCTGCGGACCCTCCACTTCTTCCTTGAACGAGGACCAACCAGTCCCCATCCACCACCACCCTCCTCCGCCTGGCTGAACTTGTTCTTACATTGAACAACTTCTCCTTTGAGTCCATTCACATCCTCCAAATAAAAGGTTGCTATGGGAACCCATATGGATCCTAGCTATGCCTGCCTTTTCATGGGATAACTGGAATATTCTTTGTTCCAGTCCCACTCAGATCCCCTCACTCACCTCTTTTCCCAGTACATTGATGACTGTATCGGTGCCACTTCCTGCTCTTGCCCTGAACTAGAGAATTTCATCAACTTTGCTTTGAATTTCCACCCCTCCTTTCTCTCCCTTGGTCTATCTCTGACTCTTCCTTTCCCTTCCTCGACTTCTCTATCTCCATTTCTGGAGATAGGCTCTCAACCAATAACTAGTATAAGCCCATTGACTCCCACAGCTGCCTTGACTACACTTCCTCATCCCCGCTTCTGTAAGGACTCTATTCCATTCTCCCAGTTTCTCCGTCTCCGCTGCATCTTTTCTGACAATGCCACCTTCCATACAAATGCTTCCGATATGTCTTCCTTTTTCCTCAACCGAGGATACCCCTCCACCGTAATTAACAGGGCCTTCGACCGTGTCCGTTCCATTTCTCATACTTCTGCTCTCACCAGTTCCCCTCCCTCCCAGAACCACAATAAAGTTCCCCTTGCCCTCACCTTCCACCCCATCAGCCTCCACATTTAACGGATTATCCTCCGCCATTTCTGCCACCTCCAGTGCGATGCCACCACCAAACACATCTTCCCCTCAGCTCCACTTTCAGCATTCTGAAGGGACCGTTCCATCCAAGACACCTTGATTCACTCTTCAATCATCCCCAACACCCCCTCTCCTTCCCATGGCACCTTCCTGTGCAAGCACAGAGAATTGCCCGTCCTCCCTTCCCACTGTCCAGGGCCCAAACATTCCATTATAGGTGAAACAGCGATTTATTTGTACTTTTTTCAATTTAATATACTGTATTTGCTGCTCACAATGTGGTCTCCTCTACATTGGGGAGACCAAACGTAGATTGGGTGATCACTTTGCTGAACACTTCAGTTCAGCCTACATGTGTGACCCTGAGCTTCTGGTGGCTTACCATTTTAATTACCCATCCCACTCCCACTCCTTGGACTCCTACACTGTTCTAATGAAGCTCAACGGAAGCTCGAGGAACAGCACCTCCCCTTTTCCCTTGCCCTATTATTCCTTTTGTCATTTAAGCTCTCCTGCCTTCCACCCTATCACAGGCCTTCCCTTTTGTTCTTTCCTCCTCTCCCTCCTTTTCCTGCCTCTGTACTTGTTTAAAACCTGTTACATCTCTAACATCTTCCAATTGTGACGAAATGTCATCGACCTGAAAAATTGGGCTGGATTTTAATGGCGGGTTGGGGGCGGGCTCCAAGGAGAATGGGTTTCCCGCAGGCCCTGCCGAGTTTAACGGCAGGGCCTGATTTGCATGCGAAGCCACTATTTCCACCCGCAGCCAGCCAGATTGAGGGGCTGGCTGGCTCCGGGCGGGTAGGCCTGTAGCACTAGGCCGCAGAGAGGAGGGAGGGAGGGTTCGCGTGGGGGCCGGGCTGGGAAGAGGATCAAGGGGTCGGGTTGGGCCGGGCCGACGATCTGGGGGGTCGAGCTGAAGATCAGGGGCTGGGCTGGGAAAAGGATCAGGGGTGGGGTGTCGGGCAGAGGCTGGGGGCAGTGGGGGTCCGAAGAGGATCAAGGACTGGAGGAGCAGGATGGGGCATCAAAGGCCTGGGATGGGTGGAGGCCTCGTGGAGTGATCGGAGGCCTGGGGGGTGTCTCCGATCGCGGGGGGTGGGTTAGGCAGGGCCCCTGGATCCAGGAGGTAGGTATAAAGGCACTTACTTCCTGGAGGCAGCAGTCCTCACCTTGCTGTAACTGGCGGGTTTTACGAGGTCTGTAAAACCCGACCAGATACAGTTAAACACAAAATGGAGGTTAAAGAAGAGGCTTCCAGCCTCATTGTAATATTTAAATTGACATCCCACCTCCTGGGAGCGGGTTGGCTGCTCGCCCCCGTCCCGCCTCCCGTCCTGCCTTTGTTAAAACCAGAAGTGGGCTGGTTGGAGGTGGGTTCAGGATGGGATTTTTAACAATTTAACTACCCACCCCGCCCCGCTCCTAACCCAGCAGTTTTTTTTAGGTTATAAGTCCTCCCATTTACTCTGTTTTTCTCTCCACAGATGCTGCCTGACCTTCTGCCTATATCCAGCATTATCTATTTTTATTTCAGATTTCCAGCATCCACTGTATTTCACTTTTGTCTTTCATCATCATTATCATATTTCAGCTTCCAAAATGTGTTACCATATAATTAGCCACATTAAAATCTAAGGCGGAAAAATTCGGTGTCGACCATTTTGGAGCGCTAACATCGCCTGGGCGCTAACTTAAGCGCTGGTGCTAATTAGCGCCAGCGACCACGAAATTCAGTTGTAGCGACCCGAGGGACGTGGAGCACTAAATCAAGCACTCCACTTCTTCTTAGGGCGCTAACGTCAGAGAGTGGAGCGGAGACTTCAGCAGCGCTGCACACTGGGCGGTGCAGTGCTGCCGCGTTCAAAGGCTCCTTCCCTCCCTTAAAGGGAAGGGCCATCACTGCAGGCTCTGTAATTTAAAAAGTACCTACCTGGACCACCAAGGCAGCCGTGATCCCACGCGATCAGCCCGGCACTCCAGCAGAGTGCCAGGCTGATCGATCGCGGGCAGGAATTTGCGGAAAAAACTAGAACAGGAAAGGTAAGTTTTTTTTACACTTACCTTGGCCACCTCACCTTTAACCATCGCCCCTGAAGTGGCCGGCCGCCCGATGCACGCCTCCTGCAGCTGTCGGTGTTTTCGACCGGCGCCGCTGCAGGGAGCGGAAGTTAATTTCGGGTCCGGGGCACTACTGGGGCAATGCGCACGGGCGAAGGAGATCTGAGCGCAACGCCGTAGCGCTCCCACAAACCCCCAGCTCAATCTCGGGGGAATCGATGACAGCACAGCGCCTGGTCGCAAAGCCAGTAGCGCCCCGTTGACGCCCCCAGAGGCGCAAAGGCACCCAAATTCTCCCCCTAAATACCCATTTTCCTTCCATCTGCTAATTTGGTCCAGATCCCTTTGGATGCTATCAGCCTGAGTTTCACTGATGACCTGGCCACATAGCTTAATGTCGCAGCAAAACTGTATAATATACACAAAATATTCTCCTTCATACCATGAATAATATGGACAGCAGTGGAAGTGCAACAGGACCCTGTGGAATTCCAGTAGTCACTGTTTCCTGTGGAGCTTTTCCATTCATCACCACCTCCTGCTTTGTATTGCCAAACCAGTTTCTAATCCAGATAGTTAAGTTCTGATTAGTTCCATGAGCATTAACTTATTTAAAAAAGTACATGTGGAACTTTCTCAAATGTTTATGAAAATCAAAGTAGCTCATTTGTAGCTGGCTAGATTTGTGGGGCATAAATGTATGGGGGAAAAATTGGGTTGGTTTGCACCTCTCATTAGCACCCCCGGGGGGCGCTAATGGGGCGCAAATCTCCTCGCACCCGGGCACGGCTCTGCTAATGCCTCCCGCAAAATTCAGTGGGAGGTTAGCGGCGGCAGTAGCTGGTAGCGCCCCTCGCCGCTGCGCCGCCGACAATGATGTCATCGGCATGCGCAGCGCCCCACTTGCGCCCCAGCCACAAACTTCACTTGCGCCCCCTGACCTATCGCCGCACGATATGTGCGACAGGATCAGGGGGTGGTTTGGCAGCGGCGGCGGCACAAGTTAAAGGGCAGGTGTTGGGCGGCCATTTTAATTTTGGCCGACTGCCAGCACCCGCCCCCTTTCACTTTTGTATGTGGGGTGCCGGCCGCAATCGCTCAGCCCGGCACTCCTCTTGCGTGCCGGGCTTTTTTCAAGGTAGCCCGCTCCCCGATGGTCCAGCACAGGGGAGGAGGCCTGCAATGATGCGGCGCTACGTGCCACCGCAGGTGGCGCTGCTGCATGTAGCGCCCCGAAATTCAGTAGTAGCGCCCCAAGCAGGAGGTGGAGCGCTAACTTTTTAGTGCCCTGGCGACGTTAGCGCCCCAAAATGGGCACCACCCAATTTTTTTCCCCCTTGATTTTAAATCCTTAGCCATTGTTCATTACGGCCTTTGTGCTCATCTACAGTCTTCTTTTCATTTAGCATGTCAGCCATTTGCTGATCCTCTAATACTTCTACCTACTAGAAAATAAGAGTCACCATGATATCAGGGCTAAACATAAACACCCATACTAACGTGGCTGCTTCAATTGACCTATCAGATCAGTTGAGTTAAGTGTTTGTACTTCTTGGAGTAGCAGAACTGAGCATATGTGGTGTGGGCTAATTCATCTTTAAATCTGCTGCTAGTTTATAACAATTAATAAAATGCACGGTGAATCCACAGCTGATGCTGGCCTCGTTTACACTGGCACCAATTTGGAATGCAGAAATTGTCCCAAACATTCTGCATTTTGGAAATCATATTTCAACTTCTGATGCAGTATCAGTTTTAATGATGCAGGGCAGCACTATTTGTTAGCATGTTTTTGAACTATCATATGTTTCCATTAATAGAACCCTGGAGTAATATGACAGATTGGAATTGTCTTTATTGGTCCCTATTCTAGTGTAAAAGAACCTGTGCATCGCTGAATGTATAGACCTGAAGCTGCACTCTAAAACTGATTGTACTCTTAAGAAATCACAACCTAGTTTGGTTTCAAAGATCTTAAAACGTGGCCAATTCTGAAATTCAATGAGCTAAATCTAATAATGTTACTCCACTACAGCATGTATTTTTCTCTCTGACAGAAATTTCCATAAGGTTTAAAGACTTTGGTCCTAATTGGATTAAGCGCTGGTGCCAAATTGTTATTTTAATACGAGCTTTGCATGGCATAATACAGTGCAAAAACCACAGGCACATTTACAATAATGCCTCTCATGCTGCTTTGTGCCACCTTATATACCATTATGTGAGTTGGGTCAGGGAAGAATGGTCACAAGGAGTGCTTACTAAGTTAAAGGAGCCAATTATCCCTTCACTGATTTTAGAAGATTTATAAAAACATTTATAAATAACATGCTTTGATTTAATGGTGGATTCTTGGATTCTTGCCCTGTCTATATAAGAAAAATTATTTGTGGTGTACTGCCCTTACTATTCTGCCAGATTCTTGGTTTTATTAGTTTTAATACTTGCCAGCAATAAAATTTCTGTCTCGGGTACTTGGAGTGTTGACCTGCCTTAAATCAAGCTCGTACCCTTCTAGTATGCTATAGAGATAGTTCTAGACTCAGTATAAGCTTGAGGATTTTTTTCTTAAATTTGGGGATAATCCAAGTTTCCACCATGAGTAGAAAATGTGCCTTGCAATGGTTCAAAGGTAAGAAAACATGGGGCTATGCATGGTCTATTTCTTTACTTACATTTAGAAAAGTCATATGACATTGAATTAGAACTTACAGCACGGAAACAGGCCATTCGGCCCAGCAGGCCGATGCCAGTGTTTTTGCTCCACACGAGCCTCCTCTCACCTTCCTTCATTTAACCCTACCAACATATCCTTCTATTCCTTTCTCCCTCGTATACTTATCTAGCTTCCCCTTAAATGCAGCCAAGCTATTCGCCTCAACCATTCCATGTGCCGGTGAGTTCCACATTCTCACCAATGTTATTTAATACAAAGATGTATGTTCACTCTGAGTCCTATGTTTGTGTTCATGTGTTTATGTTTCAGTATACTAAATCTCAATGGGCCAGAAATTCGGCTCTCCGGCTTCCCGCGGGTGCAAGAATCGCACGCGTACTTACCTACCGCGCCTGCCATTGTGCTTTGGGCCCGCGTGGACTTCGGCTCCTGGGCCTCCTGCAGCTGCCGGCGCGCAGTGCTTGCGTATCCCAGGGGCGCAGTTAGTTCGAAGCGTCCCCTGGGATCACGTGGGCCATGGAGAGCCATTCATAGATTTTGACAGAAAGACCTGTCAAATCTATGAATAGAGATCACCCCCCAAAACCTAACTAAAACTTCAAATAAATTTTTTTAAAATCACATTTTTAAAATAACTATAAATTACATAAATTAACTACTTTAAACAAAAATTTAAATTTTTGAAAAAATGAATTACACTTTTTAACGGTGCTAAAAATAAACTTACCTTTCTTTAAAGTATGTAAAAAAGATAAACCTGTTGAAAAAATGTTTAAATTGTATTTAATTCACCACTTACCTTATTAAAAGCAGGCCTTGCGCCTCCTTTTTTCCTGTGCAGCTTCTCCATACTTACCCTCACGGAGAAACCTGAAAAAAAAACGAAGTTCGCTGCGTGCGCGCTGCCTCTCCGGTGCATGCGGTTGACCCTCGAACCCCTTCTTTCACAAAACCGGAAGTTCCGGTTTCCCATGCATGCGCGAAACCGGCACTTCCGGTGGTCCTACGGGTGAGTACACAGCGCGTACTCACCCGTGGAGACCCGAATTTCTGCCCCAATATATCAATCTCTCAGTCACAGAGAAAATCTTCATTTCTCTTTCATTAAAAGTCCTTCAAAAATATGGTCATCTTAAGGTCCCATGGCATTACAAGTTGAGTTCAGAGTACAGCTTGTTTCTATTGTTAAAACAGCAGCATAAAATCAATTTGGATTGAAAATGTTTTAGCTGGGCATGCTGGATTTGACTGACATTTATTTGATGACATCATTATCCTGTGACATCTGTTTTTAAATCCTTAACCAAATGTGAGAATAATTATAACCAAAGTATTAAATGCAGTATGTCATTTTAGTCACCAAATTCTGCTTCACAATTCATCACAATCAAAAGTTTAAAATTGCAATTGTTGCAAGAAATGTAACAGAACTCAGGTTAATTTCCAATAGTGAGCTGAACACAATGATGTGCAACATGTCTTACTGTAACATGCCTTGATAAACCGTTAAGGACATTACAGATAAGGTAGATAGTGAAACTTTTTGTGATTACTTTTTGTTTAGGACTGACCAGATGGACCACAATGTTTTTTTCTGCTCTTGTAGATTCTTATGTTCCTATTTGGAACTTCAGAGATTTTTTGCTAAAGTTTCACACGAAAGACTTCTGCCAACAAGTATCTAGGATAGGATTTGGTACTGGATAAGAAGTAACTTAAAAATAGGAAGTAAAGAGTACTCATGAGAAGTATAATGCCAGACTGAGAGTGGTGTTCTGCAGATATTAGTGCTTGGACCTCTATTTTTAACTTATACTGATGACCTGGATATCAAAACTGAGTGTAGGCTTGTCAAATTTGCTGATGACATTAAAATATAGAGAAGAAGAGAGACACAGGATGCAACAAAAGATGTGAGGAGGATTTAGCTTGGTTATGCAAGTGGTCAGACAAATGGCAAATTAAATTTAACAGTGATAAATGTAAATGGGACCAGGAGCAAGTTTTTATAAACAATTTGGTTATGTCCTGAAATTCTTGTGCCCATTCTGAAGCAGTATCTGCACTGTGGCCTTAACTCAGATGCCAGCAATCTTCCCTGAGTTATTCCTGGAGTGTTAACCAATGGGTGAGGAGGAAGAAGAAAACGGGCAGATGTTCAAAGATAAAAATTGATAGACATTATGGACTGGGGTTATACTCCACCTGGTGCCCAGCCCAAGTGATGGGTTGGTTTCCCAGAGGGGATCTCGGCTTTAGTGCGCGCCACAACAGATCAGCAGCTGGCGCCAGATGAATAGTGGCATTCTTGCATCAATACACACCCAAAATCACTTTGCATCAATGTGAAAGTGGCAGTGTATGTATAGCCTTATATTATCTTCCCAATCTATTGCTTGCTACTGTTACTGTCCCATTCCGCTTTTGCCTCCCTTTTGTTTCCTACTTTGCTGAGGCAGGTCAAGGACTCAGCATCTTCATATCAGGAACCCCTAAAAAAGAGTGCAGGGCAGAGAAAGGTCTACAACACCATGGTGCAAATTCTCCAACCCGTGTCCCAGTGAAGCACAGCTCCCCATCAGGGTGTGAGATTGGTGAATTTACTCTGAAATGACTATGGGAATATTACGTATTATATGGATGTTGAAATCACAGTTAAATATTAGTAACAAAATCTTTAATGCATTTGTATGAAATTTCTTTTATTTTAATGATGGTATTAACCGGTTTATTTTAAATAGGTTAAGCAACTTGATTAAAATAATAGACAGTGCAATTTCATGTGGATGCACTGTTACTGATATTTCACAATGGGATTTTAACCCAGTGGTTACTAGCAGAAAAAATGTCCAATGGACCATCCTTTAGAAAATGGAGGCACAAATATCACTACAAATATAATTAATAGTTACAACTGCCAAATCTAGAAGCAGCACACTCCAGAAAATGGGACATTTGCCATTGTTTTCTGTTTCCAGACATTTTAATGAATACGATACACAACTGATTTTACAAAACTAAAAGCCGATATGAAACAACAATTTAAAAACATAAATTATTTGAGTGTATTTAGTGATTTAAATTTACGCTTTTGTGAATATATTGCTGATATAAAGGAAACATTGTCTGTAATTATCTCTGAGTAACTGTGACATTTGTTTGGGCCGTTAATCTATTACTGTGAACAAAGACAATAACTATCCCAGCAACTTTTAAAAGAGCTGATACAGTGACATTTATTATCTGCAGAAATGTTAGAATTGTTTCATCAAGCCAAGAAGCATTTCAGGATAAGTTATCCTTCTGCGGGCTGCTCACTTGCCCGAGCGGTGTTATGAATGACATAATTCAGACACTGTTGCTCTTGGAAACAGACTTGACTTTTTGCAGGGATCACACAAATTCCCAGTCAGTTTGATGACACAACAATTTGTGCAGGTCCTTTTTATGAAAACAGACCAACTTCTGCTGCTCCTCAGTCTGTGTAACCTGCAATTAAAGCTGCCTCCCCACAGTCATCAACAAAATTAACTGTTAAGTGATTTTTATATTTGTTTTGCTGATATGGCTGGATAGGGTCTATATAAATATTTATAATAAAACATGTAACTTTGCGTTTTACTCATACAAAGCATGACCTGAGGCAAACTTTTGATGTCTGCTCCTTAATACTGTCAAAAAGATGCACTTGCTTTAAATCACTCTGCACTGTACCTTTATATGAAAATAATCACACTCTGCCCTAAGGCTGTGACTGAATTCTGCAAGTCTGAGACACTGTTAGCAGGCGCCACAAACTGTGTATGTCCTGACCCATGCTGGCTCGGAGCCTCGTTCACATGATACAGATATCTGATCATTCTGGCAGGAAAGGTGAAGGTGACACTGCCAACCAGATACAGAGAGACAGATCTTACCAGAGATCAAGCAGAGCAGAATGAATGAGGTGTCTGCAACACACGAGTAGTGAATTTAACATAAACTTTATATAGAAGTATCGAGCTACAAAAGAATAGGATAAGACCTTTAGGGCAGCGTTACAGAACTTGCTGTGTTTTACACAGCTGTATTGTACTAAATGATTATAAAAAGTGTATTGGAGATATACTTCAGTTTTGGGAAACTTGTGTTAAGTCAAATCAAACCTAGCAGCCATTTGTTTATAAGTCCTGTGCTAAAACATGGAAATAATGACAACACTTTTTGAAGGATCCAATGTAGTTTTATAATCCTTGGGCTTCTCTGACAATGTAATTGTTCCCCATCTTTTTATGTTATTTTCAAAGACTTCTTAAGTCCCCAAGTTACACGCAACACTGGAATAACTTAACTAGCAGTGGTCTCCAGAGTTCCAGTTTGTGCTTTTGTTTTTATCTTTGCTGCATGTGTGTAATGTCAATTGTTGATATGGCTGGAAAGAGGCAGGTCATTAGAGGTGCTCTGGAGAGAAGGAAAGCCAACTCTTCGACATTGCTGCTGTGTTCTGAGCAACGGCCCAATTATGCCTTGTGAGTGTAGGGTCTAATTCCTGCACCCAGACACTGAGCCTGATTTCATACTTGCTGTCAGTATTGATGCTGTAAACAATCACGAGTCACAGGACAAATTGTTTGCTTCTTTATTTTCTTACTAAATTTCTCCCCTCCCCTCCTCTCCTGAGGTTGTTGATTGCTTGTTGGAGTACGGTTCCATGAGTGCCAGTTGCTTTCCAGTACCTTGGCCAAATGGCCATTATTGATGTGTGAGCCTTGACAGTGAATATCAACAGACTATTCAACACAGTAGGGATCACAACCAAGCATAATGCTGTTCTCACCTGAAGTTCATAGGCAGACACTTTTAAAAAAAAACTCATTATCGTGATGTGGGCATCGCTGCTTGCCCTCAGAAGGTGGTGGTGGGCTTCCTTCTTGAATCGCTGTAATCCATCTAGTAAAGATGCTACGACAATGCTGTTTATTCCTTTTAGCAACTTGATACAACTGAGTGGCTTGCTAGGCCACTTAACAGAGCAGTTCAGAGTCAACCGTGTTGGTGTGGGACTGTCACATATAGGCTAGATTGGGTAAGGAGCAATGTTCCCTCTAATTTAAAATTTGGGTGCCCGGTCTCTTTAACGGGTTGCACAGCGGGTGGTCGAGGGGGTCGCTCGGCCCGACTGCCTGCCTCTCTTCCGCAGCTACGTTCATGCCCAGGTGTCCCTGGAGATGGAGCAAGTGGTATCCATTGGCACGCTTGAGGCCTTCTGCGACCGATGGGCACCGACCGGAGGGCATCATCATCCTGGGGAATAGAATTTTGATTTAATTTGTTAAGTTTCTTTTTAATTTTGGTTGTTACAGTTTTTATTGGTTGTACCCCTTTAAGAAGGGGGCATATGCTTACCTCTAAATTGATGATGGCAATTGTCAGTAACCAGTGCAATAAGAAGAGTGAGCCTGTAGTGCATTGAACTGATTACATGCTATAATGTGAGGTCAGCTCATTTAAATAATAAATGAGTTAATGCTGTCTCACCTGTGCCCTGTATTAGGAGCAAGTGATGAAGAAATTTGCTCGGTTATGCAAGGTTACCAAGATAAGTGTAATTCGACAATAATGACTCATAAGATATTCCAATACCATTTCTCTAAGTTTGATGCATCAATGTGCACTGTGCCTCACTACCATCACAAAGCATTTGCCCCACAAGCAAGAACACTGCCCAAAGTACCTGTATACTCTCCTAGATATATTTGGGTGCCACACATCTTCTCTCATGTTCCTTAATCTGACATATGACCCTCTTCTATCTGCTAGCAGGATGGGCTGCACAAAACTGGCATTATCTAGTTTCTGAATACATACAGACAGAAAGGGAGTAACCTAACCTGCAAGCTTTGACTTCTTTATAAAAAAGAGTACCTTGGAGATTCTGAGCAAGGGTAATGCTGCAGATGTAATTTATCTAGATTTTCAAAAGGCCTTTGATAAGGTAACAGACTAATGAATAAGGTCAGAGAATGTGGAGTTAGGGGACAAGTCTCAGAATGGATAGCTAGCTGGCTTCAAGACAGAAAGCAGAGAGTTGGGGTAATGGGTACCTATTCACAGTGCCAATAGGTGAGAAGTGGTGTTCCACAAGGATCAGTGCTGGGACCACTGTTCCCAATTTATATTAACGATTTAGACTTTGGAATCAAAAACACAATGGCCAGTGATTTCCCTTACCTTCGCAGGTCGTTTGTGGCCAGGTTCGGTGGCGGGGTGCAACCCCGCTGCTGGCTCCAGCCCGCTGTCCAAAGTGATCTTACCGTGATTGGGCTTGTTAAGCCTGCCCAGCGCGTTTCCTGGCCAATTGAAGGAAGCGGGTCTGATGACGTCACTTGATGACACGTCATCAGTTGGTTTCCTTAAAGGGACCATGCGCAAATTGATTTTGACAGTTGTGCTGTCAGTGTTCTACAGCATTGAGGTGATGCAAACACTGACAAGCACTGCACAGAGGCGCACGGCTGCACCCAGGGTCTCCCATGACTCCCTCCATATGCTTATGGAGGGAGTCACAGCACGCAGGGAGGTCCTCTTCCCTTCCCATGGGCGGAAGAGAACTCCCCAGGAGATCAACGCAGCCTGGTTGCACATTGTACAGGAGGGCACAAGCAGGGATGTCATCAGGAGGACCAGGCTGCAGTGGCGCAAACCTTGCAATGTTCTCAGTAGATCACGAAACATTACTGCAAAGCCACACTCAACCTCATCCTGCTGTGCCACTCATCACATCCCTATCACTCTGCCTTCCCTACCCTACTCCTGCACATCCTTACTCACACCAATTTACCTTGCACCTCCACCCATCCCTCTCTATCTACATTTTCACATCCCCATCTCACTAGCCACCCCTCACACTCACCCTCATCCTAGTCCAATCATACCAACTAACAACACACAAGGGTAGGCACTTGGGTGTTTGAGCCAATGTTCATGTGAAGTTTCTGTTAATGTGCTGTCAAACATTGAAATCTTTATTTTGAACACTTTGCGTTCTTGGACAGATTTCTGTGCACCTTTGGAAGTGGCTTAGTGAGCTGCAGTGAATGGTGAGACATAACGGTACCCCCCTGCAATGGCAATGAGTGTGGAAGGAATGGCTTGGGCATTGTAGGGATGCTTTATGGTGCTGGTGTGGAGTGGTGCCAACCTGGCGCGTCATGTGGCAGCCAGGGTGTACAGCGTGAGTGAAGTAAATCTGGCTATGGTGAGGCCATCCCTGGCGTCCCAGGTAGCAATGTGTTCGGGTGCTGATGCCCTGTGTCCTGTGCAGCACCAGCTGATTGCAGAGAAGGTTGGTGCTGCTGGTGTGCCTGGTGCTGCTGGTGTTGGGGCTGATTGTGGTGGGATTCTGAGGACCAAGGTGAGATAGTTTCAAGGGCACCGATGCTGATGGAATAGACGGCAGGTGAGGTTGAGATGACAGAAGCGATCTGTCAGTGGTGAGAGAGGTTGTTCCAATGAGGTGACACTGGATAGAGAGTTTGCTCCAAACACTTGCAAACTGCATAAAGCTCAACCTGTCTTCCAAATGCAGTAAGCAACAGCTTCTAACCTTGGAAAATGAATCTATGAAATGGGAGCTTTTATAGACCATTTGCAGCTGTCAAGTTAAGAAATCATCCCATGACACAACACCCGACCTCTTTACCTGACGTGATCCCCGAGCAGCAGGGAAGCCATTGGCGAACTCTTGAAATCTAAAGGTGAGATTAAAATAGTTTTTAAGTGCCTGTTAACAAGCTCTTAATCATCTAAATTGCCTCCCCCGCCGCTTGGTGTCAGGTTTGTTCAACGATGACAGACTCGGCATCTGTGAAACTAGTGTGGCGGCGGGTTGATAGCGGGTTCCCTGCCCACTGTCAACATTTTTTCCCCCCAAAGGACCTGCCACCAAATGTGCCCACTGACCCCCCGAAAAATTCCCCCCAATCTCTAAATTTGCGGATTACACCAAATTCGGGTGGGGGCGGTGGGAATAGTCAATATTGAGGAGGACTGCAACAAATTAGAAGAAGACCTTGGGGAAAATTCGGTATCGACCATTTTGGGGCGCTAACATCGGCCGGCCGCAAACTTTAGCGCCTGGCGCAAATTAGTGCCGACGACCACAAAATTCGTCTACAGCGCCCCTGGAGGTGATTGGAGCGCTAAATCAAGTGCTACACACTTCTCTTAGGGTACTAACATCGGGGAACGGGGCGCTACCTCAGAGCGCTACTCAGGCTCAGGCGCTGTCAATTACCTAGCACTCAGACAGACTGGTGCCTTCCAGTTCTTAAAGGGGAGTTTCAATCATGCTGCACAGCCTCACTCTGATCATTGCTGCTTTTGACCTGGGCCTGCAAGGAGGTGCAATTCTTCATCCAGGAATATCATGGCTGCTCAGAGGCCCAGGGAGAGAGCTCGCCGGTTCAGTGACCAGGCTTTGGAGGCTCTGGTTGTGGCTGTGGAATGCCGATGGGCAGTGCTGTTCCCAAACACTGGCTGGAGGCCATTGCCCCGGGAGTTTACAAGGATGTGGAGGGAGGTGGCCCATTACGTCTCGTCCAGAAGCCTGGCTCAAAGGACTCACACCCAGTGCCACAAGAAGTTCAATGACTTCACTCAGGTAGTCAGGGTGAGTAGATGCTTGAAATACCTCTACATCCTACCATCTCAATCTCACTCTGTGCACAGACAGTATAAAGTGCCAAATCCCCAACACTCACCCAACAACTATGCCCATCTACTAAAAGTCACATCCACATTTCACACCTTGCAGACATTAACGGCTATTCAACTATGGTAGGCACATCTGCCAAACACATGGCTGCACACTCACTCACACGCTGTCCTTTTTCTTGTAAGCCAAGCTTTCTCATAACAGGAGGGAGCAGCAAGGCACGGGAGGAGGTCAGGCGGAGCTGCACGCCCTCACACAGCTGGAGGAGCGAATGCACAAAATCATCGCGAGCCATGTCGTGGGCGCTGTGGCAGTCGGAGAGGTCGACCCCCTTGAGGACAGCAATGGTATGTTCATGACCTCTCCCTCTTCTCTCATACCACTTCCTCCTCACAACACAAGCCCTTCCCACTTTCCATCTAAGTATACAGTCTCCATTTCTTGCCCCCTTCCTGCCCCCCTCCCCTCACGTTAAACCGACTCTTGTGCCTTGCTGCTTTCAGATAGTGAGCCACCATCTGAACAGTCTGTCCCTCAGCCTCCCAGTGGTAGCGACGTGGGAGAGGATCAGGACCACCAAGCCGGAGCATCACTGCCTGCGTCCCTCGAGGGCGATACATCCAATACTGGGGTCATGCGGTCGCTGGAGGGGAGCAGAGGAAATGGCTCTGATGTGGGTGAAGCTCTGGGACCCAGCGGGCTGCAGCAACGCCATGGGGGAAGGGAAGCTTGGGGGCCATCTCCCCAGAGGATGAGTGCGCGCATGAGTTCTGCTGAACAGGACTCAGTTGAGGACCTCGATATCGCGGCGATGAATACACAGCCGATAACCATGCATACTGAGCTCATGGGTGCAATGGCAAGGGTGCCCAAGAGCATGGATGCACTGGCTAGGAGCATGGAGGAGTCCACCTCCAGCACAGCTGACATCTGTGCACAAACCATCGAGCCCATCCTTGGCACTTTGCAGAGGATGGTTGACTTGCAGGGAGAGTGTGGGAACCCAGAGCCCATGCCAAGTGCAATGGGTGAGGTGGCAGCATCTCTTGCAGCACAGGCTGAGGCAACGCAACGGCTTAGTGCTGGAATCGAGCCATTGGCTGGTGCCATCCAATCTCAGACTGCTCAGATGCAGTCTCAGATGGATGCCATGCAAGCGCTGACTGCTGCCATTGTAGCTGGGGTGACCACTATCCACCGAGGATCTGACGGTGCCGCAGCAGGCCAGCAATCTGTGCTTGTACAGGTTGCTCCGGATGCTGTGGTTCTGTCCCGGGGGAGTGGCAGTGTGTTGGTCGAGGAGGATGGTGCTGTCCTCTCTCAGGATGACAGCATTCCTGCTCCCACCATGGCCACTTCGCCATTGCACTTGCCACAGCCTGTAACCCAGCCATCCCAGACTGCTACCACCCTTGCAGAGTTGGTGCAGTCTGCAGCCGGGCCCTCCAGAACGCTTACCCGCAGATCTGAGGCTGAATGCCCCTGACTGCTGAAGTGTTCCCCGTCAGCCTCGGATCTGCGGGTAAGCGTTCTCCAAGGCACCTTCGGGATACACGACAGCGCAAAATCATAGAGCAGAAACTGATAGCCAAGTTCCGCACTCATGAGGATGGCCTCAATCGCGATATCGGGTTCATGTCACGATACAGAACGTGACTTGACATCATGGCCGGTCTTTCCAGGTTTTGTTTTAAAAAGACTAACACAAATGGAGAGGATATGCAGCCAGCAGGTGTTTTGACACGTTGGACCCCCTGGGACACATCTCATTGTCTTGGCTGTGCTCTTAGTGTGTCTTTGATGTAGGGAAAGATTTGAATAGATTTTTTCTGTGTTTATATTGTGAATTCTGGGAGATTCTCTCACAGCTACCCTACCTGAAGAAGGAGCGAACAGCTCCCGAAAGCTTGTAAAATTAAATAAATCTGTTGGACTATAACCTGGTGTTGTGCGACTTCTCATTTTTGTCCACCCCAGTCCAACGCCGGCATCTCCACATCATGGCCAGGATAGCAGGCATTGATGGCGAGGATGCGCTGTCTGTGGTCGCACACCAACCTGATAAGTCTATCTGATGTTCAGAGAGTGGTAGCCCTTGCAGTTGCGGAACATCTCTGCATTTTCATGAGGTGCCCGCAATGCCACATGTGTGCATTCAATGGCACCCTGAACCACGGGGAAGCCCGCTATCCTAGCGAAGCCACATGCGTGTTCATGCTGTTTGTCTCGAGTCATGGGGAATGAGATGTACTCCCTTCTCTTTTGTAGAGAGCTTTTGTGACCTCCCGGATGCAGCAATGGACAGCGAACTGGGAGATGTTCGCAATATCCCTTGTTGAAGCCTGGAAGGAGCCGCTGGCGTAGAAATTGAGAGCCACTGTCACCTTCACTGCCACTGAGAGAGGCATCCTGGCCCTGAGCTGAGGCTGGAGCTCTGGCTGCAGGAGGTGTCAGAGCTCAGTGACCACCTCCTTGCTGAAGCGGAGCCTTCGAATACACTGCTTCTCTGACAGATGGATATGTGAGAACTGCTCCCGGAATACCCTGGGAGGGTAAGGACTCCTGTGGAGAGCCCTGTTGACACTCCTCCCTCTGGCCACGTTTTCCACTCTCTCTCTCCGCCTCCACTGCCTCCGACGGTGAAGCTGGAGGGCGAGGTCCCGTGCTAGTACAGCCCCCATTAACTCATCTAAATGTGGTAGTATCAAGGGTAACAGAAATGGGAACCTGATAAGTCTTGCTGATGTCCAAAACTCCTTCAAGTAGGAAACCGTTAAATCTCTCCAAACGCTTCTTTCCCTCTCTCAACCTGCGTAGGCAGAATTGATTGGCGACAGGAAAAAACAGGAAGCACATGCCTTTAAATAGCGCTCCCCCATCTCCCAGCTGACTGCAAATTGTCGTTCCTTGCAGCAGGTGCTGAGGCAGGGAGCGAGAATCAATTTCCGGTCCGGGGCGATGCACGCTTGGATGACGTCACGATCTCCGGGCGCAGGAGATCGTAGCAGCAGTGTTTAGCACCACCGCATTTTTCGGGCAGCGCTAAAATCACCGCGCATGGGCCGTCAGTCGTTAGCGTCCCGTTAGCGCCCCCTGGAGGCGCTAACCAACCGAATTTTTCTCCCTAATAAACTTGCAGAATGAGCATATAATTGGCAAATTTATTTCAACTCAGTTAAATGTGAGGTATTACATTTTGGTAAGAAAACTAGGGAGGTTACATGTTGGCCCGTATTTTCCGATCACAGGCCTCCTGCGGACAGAGGCCTGCGATCTGGAAAAATCTAGTCCTTACCTGAGGGCTCCCGGGACGCACACGCTTCCACTTCTGGGCCTCACCAAACTTGAAGTGAGCAGGGCCCACGTATCCCAGGGGCGCATGTAGTTCGCAGTGTCCCTGGGATCACGTGGGCCATGGGGAGCCAATCACAGAAGGGAATCTCCCTTCATACATTTGACAGGAAGACCCGTCAAATATATGAATGGAGATCAATGAAAAAACATAGTAAAACTTGTAATAAATTTTTTAAAATCACATTTTTAAAATTACAAAAAATTAAGTATTTTAAACAAAAATTTAATTTTTTGAAAAAAATCATTAAAGTTTTTTACGGGGCTAAAAATAAACTTACCTTTTTTAAAAATATTTTTAAATGATAAATTAGTGAAATTTTTAAAACTTTTTTCAACTCTTATCCTGGTAAAAGCAGGCCTTACGCTTTTACCAGACGTAAGAATTGTAAGGGTTTTCTGCGGGCGGAGGATCTCCAAAAAGCGGAACTGTCCGCCCGCAGAGGCCCTTCTCCAGGGCAGCCGGAGGATCTGTCAAGACCATTCTTGACAGAGCGGAAATGCCGGTTTTCAGCGCATGTGCTGTGCATGCCTGAAACCGGCATTTCCGATGTCCCTACGGGTGGGTACACAGCGCGTACCCACCCATAGGGATCGGAATATCTGGGCCGTTACTTGAAAAATACGAACCTAAATGGGGTAGAAGAGCAAAGGGATCTCTGAGTACAAATACACAAATCACTAAAAGTAGCGACACAGGTTAACAAGGCCATAAAAAAAGCAAACCAAGCACTAGGGTTTATTTCTAGAGGGATAGAATTGAAAAGTAGTGAAGTTATGCTAAACTTGTATCGAACCTTGGTTAGACCACACTTGGAGTAAGGTATACATTTCTGGTCGCAATATTATAAAAAAGATATAGAGGCACTGGAGAGGGTGCAAAAAAAGATTTACATGGATGATACCAGAAATGCGAGGGTATACATATCAGGAAAGGATGAACAGGCTGGGTCTCTTTTCTCTTGAAAAGAGAAGGCTGATGGGTGAACTAATAGAGGTCTTTAAAATTATGAAAGGTTTTGATAAGAGTGGATACAGAGAGAGTGTTTCCACTTGTGGGGAAGAACAAAACTAGAGGCCATCAATATAAGATAGTCACCAAGAAATCCAATAGGGAATTCAGAAGCAACTTCTTTACCCAGAGAGTGGTCAGAATGTGGAACTCGACTACCACAGGGAGTGGTTGAAGCGAATAGGCTAGATAGGCATATGAGGGAGAAGGGAATAGAGGGTTAAGAAATAGGAGCAGGAGTAGGCCAATCGGCCCCTCGAGCCTGCTCCGCCATTCAATAAGATCATGGCTGATCTGATCCTAACCTCAAATCTAAAGAACACAAGAAGTAGGAGCAGGACCCGGCCACTCAGCCCCTGGGCCCGCTCCGCCACCCACAGGGCCTTGACCGATCCGAACTCAGCCTCGTGTCCAATTTCCTGCCCGCTCCCCGTAACCCCTAATTCCCTTTACTTCTAGGAAACTGTCTATTTCTGTTTTAAATTTATTTAATGATGTAGCTTCCACAGCTTCCTGGGGCAGCAAATTCCACAGACCTACTACCCTCTGAGTGAAGAAGTTTCTCCTCATCTCAGTTTTGAAAGAGCAGCCCCTTATTCTAAGATTATGCCCCCTAGTTCTAGTTTCACCCATCCTTGGGAACATCCTTACCGCATCCACCCGATCAAGCCCCTTCACAATCTTATATGTTTCAATAAGATCGCCTCTCATTCTTCTGAACTCCAATGAGTAAAGTCCCAATTATGCTGATAGAGTTAGGTGAGGAAAGATGGGAGAAGGCTCCAGTAGAGCATAAGGGCATGGACTGATTGGGCCAAATGGCCTGTTTCTGTGCTGTATATCCTATGTAATCCTATGTAAGCAATAGGTGGAGTGGGGAAGGGTAAAGTTGGAGACAATCCCCAAGCTCATGGGGGTTGTCATATTAACCTTTGCTTTTTGTTCTTTATCTTATTATTCACTCACACATTCACCTCCTTACACACAGACACACACTGCAGCATAACACGCTACTATGTCTAGTCACTTAAAGCTTTGTTTTAAGGGGTGTCTTGCTAGCATTGTAGATTATGTTCTTCTGCTCCTCTAGGAGTTCAAGACTGGCCTCAATTAAGCACCTCACAGCATCCTTTTTTCGGCTACTTTGCTCCTCTACCCTATTTAATTTCTTACCTTTCAAGGAAGAACTGGCCTCCCTATTCCCCCTACCAACATGAACTGCTTCACACTCTCTATATTGAAATTCATTTGCCATTTATCTGCCCACTCTGCAAGCCTGTTTATGTCTTCCTGTATTTTGGTGCAGTCTTCCACCTTATTAGATAAACCCCTCAATTTGATATCATCTGCAAATTTCAATACCATATGATCTCTTATGTATATGGTAAACAAGAGTGTTCCCAGCACAGAACACTGCAGGACACCACTTCCCACTTTTCTGCCAATCCAAGAAACTTCCCTTAATTCCTAATTTCTTGTCAGTCACATGTGATTTTAATGCAGTTTCACTCATCTTAAGCAGACATAAGTATTGGCTGAGAGCCAGGAGTTTATGTTCGCTTAATCAACAAGAGTTGTGCTCAGCAGAGGGATAGAGAGTTACGAATACGTTTGTTCTTCGCCTCAAAAGAGGCACGAGAGCCTGTCTAGCTAACCAGCTGCTATGCCAAATAATTGAGGAAAATACACATTCATTATTTCTGAATAACATCCTGGGTAGAACTCAAGCTAGGGGCAGCATTTTAACCTCTTCCTCCGTAGGTAGGTTTGGACCTGCCCTTTCTGAACTTTAGACAACAATTGTATCAAATATATGCAACAACTTATTGTATAGTGCTGGTTTAATGTAACAAAATGCATTAAAGAACTTTGCAGTTGGATTGGTGGACACTGAGGAGAAGTTAAAGGAGGTGACCAAAGGCATGATCAAAGAGGGAAGTTTTGAGGCTCTTGAAGGTGAAGCGAGAGGTAGTAAGGCAAAGAGATTCTGATAGCGAATTTCAAACTACAGGTTTGTGAACCCTATCTCTGTAACCTCCTCCAGCCCTACAACCCTCTGCGAACCCTTCCTCCAACTCTGGCCTCTTGTCCATCCCCCACTTCCTTCATCCCACCACAGGCGGTCTGGGCCCTAAGCTCTGGAATTCACTCCCTAAATATCTCCACCTCTCCACCTCTCTACCTCTCTCTCCTCCTTTAAGACCCTTCTTAAAACTTACCTCTTTGACCAAGCGTTTGGTCACCGGTCCTAATGTCACCTTCTTTAGCTCGGTGTTAACTTTTGTCCGATAACGCTCCTGTGAAGCACCTTGGGACATTTTACTATATTAAAGCTGCTATATAAATGCAAGTTGTTGTTGTTGATGGTTCAAGACTCTGCCACTGATGGTGGAGCAGAGGGGAGAGGAAAACATACAATAGGCCAGAACCAGAAGAGTGAATGGTATTGGAATGTAAGGCTAGAGAAGACTGAAGATGGAGAAAGGGTGAATTAGAGAAGAGAATATTTTTTAATTCATGCACTAGGAAATAGAGAGCCAGTGAAGATGAGACCTTGTAGAGTAGGTATTTATTGCCTTATACTTTCCAGTTATAATCAAAGATTACTGACCCTGTCTTTTTATTTTATTATTTTCATGTTGGGTCTCTGTCCAATTAATTTTCAATTACTCATTAGTTCTAATATTCATGAGTAGCACTCTAACAAGAGCACGATGAATTCTTGAATGGCATTTCAACCTCTAGGGCACATTCTGACATTGACATTTGTCAAATTAAAACTTCTCGGTGTGTGAAATTGATAAACCTGTGTATCTAGCCAAGCAAGCGTTGTTTTCATCACTTGATCTTTTAATGCAAAGGTATGTCCATTCCACAATAGTTCTATCACTAACATATAGGACAGGAATTTGTTTTGCTTTTGATTTGATGCATGCAAATATACATGTGATACATTGTTACTGGGCAGAGCTTGAGTTGCATTTTGCAGCCAAGTAGAAGATATGTTAAGTTGAGTAAAGTAAAACAATCATTCGGCAATTGATATTTCATTGAATCAGAGAAGATATAGCACAAATTTAGGTCAATCAGCCCATTGTGTCTGCTATCTGTTCAATATTTTGTTTCATTTCTGCTCTTTTCAATTGGAAATGCAGAAATTTCAATTCATAAAGGTTCATATTGTCTCAACATGTTTAATATAAATTTGGCTATAATGAGCCCACCTAAATTAAAAATAAAGTACTATTGAACATATTGATATGTCCTCTAATTTAGCACAAGCTGTTTCACTAACACCAATAATTCCTGAGGGCTGCCAGATGTTAATTACTTATACATTAAAAATTTACTACAACTGTGTAGAGGGACAGTTTCAAGTTAAATTTACTGGTGAGCAGCCTTTCTCAAATCTTGTGTGATGTTATGTTACCGTGCCAACTAATCATACATGCTCTCACATAATCTGGGTTCCAAAGAGCCTAAGATGTGGCATATAAAACATAATGATTGAGAGAGACAGATAGCACAAAGACCAAAGTAATAGATTGGTATAAAGCCAACCATGAGGGGATGAGGATGGAGGTAATAGAGATAAACTGGAGAAAAATATTGTCAAAGAGGTAGAACAACAGTGGGCAATATTTAAAGGAGAGATCAATAGAGTTTAGTAGAAATATATTTCACTAAAATAAAGAACAAACTAACCAGCAATGAGATGCCATGGATAAATATAAAGAGGTGAGGATAAAACTGAATCTAAAGAAAAAGGCATACACAAAGTATATAAACATTAAAGGGGAGGATGACAAAAAAGAATATGATGAGCTTAGGAAATAAATAAAAAAGACAAATAGGAAGGCAAAGGAAATATGAAATGAAAAAAAATCAATTAATAGAAAAAGAAATAGTGAAATATTCTATAGGCACGTAAATAACAAAAGGAGCATTAAGGTACGGTTAGGACCACTAAGACCACTAAGATAAACTCACAGGAGATGATATTGAAATGGCAGGGATACTGAATACTTATCCTCAGATTTCATTGAAGAGACTTACAAAGAGGAAATTACAATAGCAGAAGAAGTTATCTAACTTAGCAATGACCAGGAATTTGAACCTGGGGCCTTCAGGTCTATTTGGCTCAGTTACACTCTGTAGGTACCAACTGAGGCATCAGGGAGCTATAATTATATTTCTACACAACAATCTAAAGCCTAAGTTCCAGTATTTTGGTTTGTATGTTTTCTGGTTGTATATATTGTCCTCATTTGATTTTAATACTACACATTAATTCTTTTTATGCTATGTAAAGGAAAGGATGTAATATTTAAACTCTCCTGGCCTTTCAGTGCTCAGAGTGGACAACCATGAAGTACAGTCCTTGATTTTGGATCTTGCGTATATCAGACAGGTGATAGATTGCAACACCAGCCTGGTGTTGTCAGTGAGAGGCTCGGACTTTGTTGATTGTCGGGCCTTGTTTGAATTTACTTGGTGAGCTGCTCACACGATTTAAGTGCTGATAGGCAGCTTTCCGTTTTGGGAAGGCAGGAAATCCGTCTGGTCAGCCATAGAGCATAGGCCTGCAGTACTGTATTAAAGGGAACAGCTCGGCTGATCGGAAGGGGCAAGGGAGAAAATTATTGAAGGGGGCAGGATTGTCAACGAGGAGCAGGAAGAGCAATTATGTTCATTCTGTAGCCCAAAAAGGGCCATATAGAACGCAGGCCCCATCTGCCCTTTCAAGTGTACATAAAAGATCCCATGGCACTATTCGAGAAAGATCAGGGGAGTCTTCCCGGTACCCTTGACAACATTTATTCTTCAACCAACATCACTACAAAATAGTAATTTAATTAGTTATCTCATTGTTGTTTCTGGGACTTTGCTGTGTGGAAAGTAGTGTTGTGTTTCCCCTCATTATAACTGTAAATATACTTCAAAAATAATTAAGTGACTGTGAAGTATTGTGGGATGTCCTGAGCCCTATATAAATACAAGATCTTTCTTTTTTCCCTCTTGTCAGATCTGTTTCCAGCAAGTCTTTTAAGGGACTTTGCTTCTGTCTGTTAGTTGCTCTGTATAATGGACAGGTCCAGCACTCAGCAGGTGCTGAAGTACCCTTTACCAAAATATCATCCGGGTCCTAACTATGTCATCGCCCAATTTACGTGGCATAATGAAGCTCCCACCTGTTTCCAGTAAGACCATTGGCCGCCTAAATTGAGGCCTGCTTGAAAATCACAGCAGGCGGGCCTTAGGCAGGAAGTCAATTCTTGCAATTTTGGTATTGCTACTGCCCCATTTCCAATGAAAAATGAGGCGGCAGAGAGACAGAAATTGGCCCATAATTTATTTTTGGCCTGTTTAGACTGCAAATGTTGCACTGCATTTGGACTGGGTTCCTATTCCTGTGATCCAGTACCAAATTCATTAAGTTTGCAGAAGGTCAAGGGGCATCAACAGCTCCGCAACACAGAAGTAATTGCTAGTATTTCAGAGTGACTATCCCCTTGTTATAATGGGCTATTACAGGGTGCTTCACATTACCATTGCTAGATGCTTTTCTTGTTCCTTACTGTCTTTTTACATTGGTGCTGATATACTGGGGAGTATAGGATGGGAAATAAAGTTCTCACCATGGAGTCATTGCAAAGAATTTTTATCAACAATATTATTCATAAATATTGCATGATACAGGAAACTCTTTATTAACCGGCACCCAAATATCCGGAAATCTCTCTTAACCGGCAAAATTCTTGAGTAGGTAACCGGGGTTTTCCTTCATCTCTCGTTTAAAATTAACTTTAAAAAAAACCCCGAGGCGTTTGCCTTGTATCGGAGTGTGTAGATTGGGAGGGGAATGTGCAGCCCGGGTAGGCAGCGGACACGACAGATGGTCAGCTGGCGGTCCCCGGGGAGACGGAGCTCCGAATGCTGGCGCATGTCAATGTGTACGGGGCTCTCGTACGTTGGGAGATATAACTCTCCGTTATCCGGACTTTTTGATAAACCGGCACCACGCTGGTCCCGCCGGTGCCGGTTAATAAAGAGGTTCCTGTACATTGCATTAGTCAGTGCGTAACCCAAGTAACAGATGATTTTAAAATTCTCATCCTTGTGTTCAAACCCCTCCCTATCTCAGCCCTACAACCCTCCGAGATCTCTGCGCTCCTCCAACTCTGGCCTCTTGCGCATCCCTAATTTTCATCGCTCCACCATTGGCGGCCGTGCCTTCATCTGCCTAGGCCCTATGCTCTGGAATTCCCTCCCTAAACCTCTCCGCCTCTACACCTCTCTCTCCTCCTTTAAACCGCTCCTTAGATCTACCTCATATGTCTTTATGTGGCTCAGTGTCAAAGTTTGTCTGATAACACTGCTGTGAAGTGCCTTGGGACATTTTTACTACATTAAAAGCACTATATAAATACAAGTTGTTGTTGTTGGCCTTGCGTAGACAATAAGTTATATTTTTGATCCAATCATTTATATTTTCCTGCCAATTAATCATATTGTTCTTGCACAACCAAAGTTCTAAAAACAGCAGGGTAGCAACAGCAGGTTCCATCAGGCAAGTGGCTTCTTGCAGATAAAGGCAGCAAGTCTATTGTACACATGTGGTGCTCCCATCACCTGCTGAGACTGAACATCTGCTCTGGAATACAAAGCAATTTGCATTCCATGAGTGAGCAGGTGGTTGCAGGTGCCAGGTGTATGATCATCAATGTGGCTGTTTTATCCAGGGTCAAATCAGGACTTCTACATTTTAGCACAATCTGAATTATTATACTTTTGTAGTTCTATTGTGGTGAAATTACAATGGTAACTTATAAACCAATGATTTGTTGAATGTTGCTGAAATGTAATCTGATATTAACTGTATCTCACTCAAATGATTATGAACCATAATACTAACTCAATGATAGCTGCAGAAAGATGGAATTGGCAACAATTAAATTTAATATATAAATTAAATATGTAATCTAATTGCCATCCCCCAAAATGCATAGTTTTTGACCTTTCTGGTGATATTCTACATGTAATTTGTGATATTTACACAGCAGGTATTCACTAAGCTTTTTTTTATTCGTTCATGGGATGTGGGCATTGCTGGCAAGGCCAGCATTTATTGCCCATCCCTAATTGCCCTTGAGAAGGTAGTGGTGAGCCGCAGAGGGCAGTTAAGAGTCAACCACATTGCTGTGGGTCTGGAGTCACATATAGGTCAGACCAGGTAAGAACAGCAGATTTCCTTCCCTAAAGGACATTAATGAACCAGATGGGTTTTTACGACAAATCGGTATCCATTACTGATACTAGCTTTTTATTCCAGATTTATTTAAATTAATTGAATTTAAATTCCCCAGCTGCTGTGGTGAGATTTGAACTCATATGTCTGGATCATTAGGCCAGGCCTCTGGATTACTAGTCCATAGAAACATAGAAGATAAGAGCTGGAGCAGGCCATTCAGCCCCTCGAGCCTGCTCCGCCATTCAATGAGATCATGGCTGATCATCCAAATTCAGTACCCTGTCCCCACCTTCTCCCCATATCCCTTGATCCCTTTAGCTTTAAGAAATATATCTAATTCCTTCTTGAATATATTTAACGAATTGGCCTCTACTGCCTTCTGTGGTAGAGAATTCCACAGGTTCACCACTCTCTGGGTGAAGAAATTCCTCCTCATCTCAGTCCTAAATGGCTTACCCCTTATCCTTAGACTGTGACCCCTGGTTCTGGACTCCCCGGCCATCGGGAACATCCTTCCTGCATCTAGTCTGTCTAGTCCTGTTAGAATTTTATAAGTTTCAATGAGATCCCCTCTCATTCTTCTAAACTCCAGCGAGTATAAGCCCAATCGACCCAATCTCTCCTTATACGTCATTCCTGCCATCCCAGGTATCAGCCTGGTGAATCTTCGCTGCACTCCCTCCATGGCAAGAACATCCTTCCTCAGATAAGGCGACCAAAACTGCACACAATACTCAAGATGTGGTCTCACCAAGGCCCTGTACAACGGCAGCAAGACATCCTTGTTCCTGTACTCGAACCCTTTCGCTACGAAGGCCAACATACCATTTGCCTTCTTAACCGCCTGCTGCACCTGCATGCTTACCTTCAGCGACTGGTGCACAAGGACACCCAGGTTTCGTTGCACTTTCCCTTCTCCCAATCTATTGCCATTCAGATAATAATCTGCCTTCCTGTTTTTGACACCAAAGTGCATAACCTCGCATTTATCCACATTATATTGCATCTGCCATGCTCCTGCCCAATCACCCAACCTGTCCAAATCATACTGGAGTTTCTCAGCATCCTCCTCACGGCACACACTCCCACCCAGCTTTGTGTCATCTGCAAACTTGGAGATATTACATCTAGTTCTCTCGTCTAGATCATTAATATATATTGTGAATAGCTGGGGTCCAAGGACCGATCCCTGCGGTACCCCACTAGTCACTGCCTGCCACTCGGAAAAAGACCCATTTATTGCAACTCTTTGCTTTCTGTCTGCCAACCAGTTCTCTATCCAAGTCAATACCTTGCCCCCAATCCCATGTGCCTTAACTTTACACGCTAATCTCTTATGCTGGACCTTATCGAAAGCCTTCTGAAAGTCCAAATACACCACATCCACTGGTTCTCCCTTATCTATTTTACCAGTTACATCCTCAAAAAATTCCAGTAGATTAGTCAAGCAGGATTTACCTTTTGTAAATCCATGTTGACTTTGTCCGATCCTGTCACTGTTTTCCAAGTGCTGTGCTATTACATCTTTTATAATGGACTCTAGCATTTTCCCCACTTCCGATGTCAGGCTTACCGGTCTATAATTCCCCGTTTTCTCTCTATCACCTTTTTTGAATAGTGGGGTAACATTAGCTACCCTCCAATCCATGGGTACTGTTCCAGAGTCTTTGGAATTTTGGAAGATGACCAGCAATGCATCTATTATTTCTAGGGCCACTTCCTTAAGTACCCTAGGATGTAGATTATCAGGCCCTGGGGATTTATTGGCCTTCAATCCCGTCAATTTCCCTAACACTATTTTCCTACAAATACTGATTTCTTTCAGTTCGTCCCTCTCATTAGACCCTATGTTCCCCAACATCTCTGGGAGGTTATTTGTGTCCTCCTTTGTGAAGACAGAACCAAAGTATGTATTTAATTGTTCTGCCATTTCTTTGTTCCCCATTATAAATTCCCCTGATTCTGACTGCAAGGGACCTATGCTTGACTTCACCAATCTTTTTCTCTTCACATTTCTATAAAAGCTTTTACAGTCAGTTTTTATGTTCCCTGCAAGCTTACTCTCATACTCTATTTTCCCCCTCTTAATTAATCCCTTTGTCCTTCGTTGCTGAATCCTATACTGCTCCCAATCCTCAGGTTTTCTGCTTTTTCTGGCCAATTTATATGTCCTCTCCTTGGATCTTATGCTATCCCTAATTTCCTTTGTTAGCCACGGTTGAGTCACCTTTTTTGTTTTATTTTTATGCCAAACAGGGATGAACAAATTCTGTAGTTCATTCATGCGATCTTTGAATGTTTGCCATTGCCTATCCACCGTCAACCCTTTGAGTGACATTCTCCAATCAATCCTACCCAACGCGCGCCTCATACCATCGTAGTTTCCTTTATTTAAATTCAGGACCCTAGTCTCTGAGTCAACTACTTCACTCTCCATCTTAATGAAGAATTCTATCATATTATGATCGCTCCGACCCAAGGGGCCTCGCACACCAAGATTGCTAATTAATCCTTTCTCATTACATAATACCCAGTTTGTGATGGCCTGATCTCTAGTTGGTTCCTCGACATATTGGTCCAGGAAACCATCCCGTATACACTCCAGGAATTCCTCCTCCACAATATTGTTACTAATTTGGTTAGCCCAATCTATATGTAGATTAAAGTCGCCCATGATAACTGCTGTGCTCTTATTGCACTCTTCTCTAATTTCCCTTTTAATGCCATCCCCAACCTCCGTATTACTGTTTGGGGGTCTATACACCACTCCCACTAACGTTTTCTGCCCCTTGTTATTTCTCAGTTCTACCCATACAGATTCCACATCATCAGAGCTAATATCCTTCCTTACAATTGTGTTAATCCCCTCTTTAACCAGCAATGCTACCCCACCTCCTTTTCCTTTTTGCCTATCTTTCCTGAATATTGAATACCCCTGTATGTTGAGTTCCCAGCCTTGGTCACCCTGGAGCCATGTTTCCGTAATACCAAGCATATCATATTTGTTTACCTCTATTTGCGCAGCTAATTCATCCACCTTATTACGAATGCTCCTCGCATTAAGACACAAAGCCTTCAGGCTTGTTTTTTTAACGCTCTTTGACGTTTTAGAATTACTATTAACTGTGGCCACGTTTGATTTAAACCCTTGATTTCTCTGACTGACACCTTTGTTTTTTTCCTTCCTGACTTTTGCTTCTATCCTTGTTTCCCTTTCCTCTGTCTCCCTGCTCAGGTTCCCAACAACCTGCCATTTTAGTTTAAACCCTCCCCCAGAGCACTAGCAAACACTCCCGCAAGGACATCGGTCCCGGTCCTGCCCAGGTGCAAACCGTCCGATTTGTACTGGTCCCACCTCCCCCAGAACCGGTTCCAATGTCCCAGGAATTTGAATTCCTCCCCCTTGCACTATTCCTGTAGCCACGTATTCATCTGAAATATCCTTCTATTTCTACTCTGACTAGCACGTGGCACTGGTAGTAATCCTGAGATTACTACCTTTGAGGTCCTATTTTTTAATTTACCTCCTAACTCCCTATATTCAGCTTTTAGGACCTCATCCCATTTTTTACCTATATCGTTGGTACCTATATGCACCACGACAACTGGCTGTTCACCCTCCCCTTCCAAAATGTTCTGCAGCCGCTCTGAGACTTCCTTGACCCTTGCACCAGGGAGGCAACACACCATCCTGGAGTCTCGTTTGCGGCCGCAGAAACACCTATCTATTCCCCTTACAATAGAATCCCCTATCACTATAGCTCTACCCCTCTTTTTCCTCCCGTCCTGTGCAGCAGAACCACCCATGGTGCCAGGAAGTTGGCTGCTGCTGCCTTCCCCTGATAAGCCATCCCCCTCAACAGTATCCAAAGCGGTATATCTGTTTGAGAGGGGGATGTCCACAGGGGACTCCTGCACTACCTGCCTGTGGCTACTACTCTGCCTGGTGGTCACCCATTCCCTTTCTGCCTGTGCAACCTTTACCTGCGGTGTGACCAACTGGTTAAACGTGCTATCCACGAGGTCCTCAGCATCATGAATGCTCCAGTATGTATCCATTCGCAGCTCCAGCGCCACAATGCGGTCTGCCAGTAGCTGCAGCTGGATACACTTCCCGCACACATGGTCGTCAGGGACACAGGAAGTGTCCCCGATTTCCCACATAGTGCAGGAGGAGCATACCACGGCGCCGAGCTGTGTTGCCATGACTTACCCTTTAATTAATTGAACTTAAATTAAATCCAATCAATCCACCAATTATACTATAATTAAATGATGTAGGGCCCTTGTTTACCAATTTTCCCCGCTACACCACAGAGACCCTAGAAACTATAAACCACAAAATTTAAGTTTGGAAAAAGGAGAAAAAGAGAAATACTCACCAACCAATCACTTACCTGCTTTCTGGTGACGTCACACTTTGATTATTTTTTACTTCTCTCTCTCCCGCTCTCGGGGCTCAGATTGGTAGCCTACCTGGTCGCTGCCGCCTTTTATTGCTGCCGCCTCGCCGCTGTCGCTCCACCCAGGTCCGCCGTCTCTGTGGGCCTACCTGGTCACTGCCGCCTTTTATTGCCGCCGCCTCACCGCTGTCGCTCCACCCAGGTCCACCGTCTCTGTGGGCCTACCTGGTCGCTGCCGCCTTTTATTGCCGCCGCCTCGCCGCTGTCGCTCCACCCAGGTCCGCCGCCTCTGTGGGCCTACCTGGTCGCTGCCGCCTTTTATTGCTGCCGCCTCACCGCTGTCGCTCCACCCAGGTCCGCCGTCTCTGTGGGCCTACCTGGTCGCTGCCGCCTTTTATGGCCGCCGTCTCGCCGCTGTGTCAAATCAGACAAAGAGGTTGAGGAGGATGAGGGGCGATGATGCACAATGGTCATGCATGTTATTTATAACTTTGATCAGGACTGTTTCAGTGCTATAGCTATAAAGGAGCTATCTCCTCAAAATCTATGACCAAACTAGTAAATGAAATAAGATGCAGACAGAATGTTACATTGGCATCATGTTCTGTTGTTTCCACAGATATTTTCAACATAAAAGATCAAAATGTCTGAATCAACTTGTGATCTGCTTGGAAAGCAAAGACCAGAAGCCCTGATTTTAACCTAACTTGCACGGATGGAATGGGCGGGTTCAAGTCAGATGCCCATTTCACACCCTACCCCATTTTACTCTCCGTTGACTTCTTTAATCCAGTTGTAGAGTGTACGATTTTGTGGTAAATGGCTCAACGAAATTTGAAATCGTCTTGATTTGACCATAAGGTCTTTCATGTGCATAAAATTAGAGCTAGGCCATTCAGGGGTGGTGTCAGGAAGAATTTCTTCACACAAAGGGTAATGGAAATCTGGAACTCTCTCCCCCAAAAAGCTGTTGAGGCTGGGGGTCAATTGAAATTTCAAAACTAAGATTGATAGATTTTTGTTTGGCAAGGTTATTAAGAGTTACGGAACCCAGGCAGGGTAGATGGAGTTAAGATACAGATCAGTCATGATCTAATTGAATGGCAGAACAGGCTCGAGGGGCTGAATGGCTCACTCCTCCTCCTATATTCCTATGCGTTTAGGCTTGTAGCTGCAGCCCTATCTTTCTTGCTCAACACTGGTTGAATTACTGTAAGGCATTGTTAGGATAGTTCAGAGCCAGCCAATTCTTGACAGGACAGGGGGCCCATTATAACCACAAATCATTGCTTCAATTCTCTGCCAGCTTTGTGCAATTTCACCTTTCTCATGTCTGATTGGCTGACTTTTGTCCAAACTTCAGACTTGTCGGGCTCGATTTTAATAGCCCTGAGGAGGTGGGTTTGGAGGCAGGTCTGTAGCGAAAATCGGAAAAAATGGCTTCAGACACCCAACCCGCCTCCATCCCGCCCCCACCCGATTTTCGTGTCTGTTCAGCCGCTCCCAAACTGACCCAACTGGAACCAGTGGGACAGGTAGTTAAGACAGTTAACAGCCTGTTAACTGCCTTGCTAATCCTATTTTCATAGTGGTTTCCCATTTACATGCTTCTGGCTCCTGTTTCCCGACTTGTCAGAAACAGGCCAGGTTCAAGGAGACGAGTTGCTGGAGGATATGATTTGTTTGCATTGGTGGAGCGCTTTAAAAGCACCCCTGAAACATGGCTGACATTCAAATGCAACAACTTTGCTGTTGTAGGTATGGGGTAACATTTTGCACATCTACTGACTTGTGACTGTTCAAGCTGACACCCATCTGCAGTGTGACATGAATGGAATAATTTCAGGCCACTTCGACTGTGTGCTTGCAAGCTTGTTGCCTCAAATGAAATCTATAGCAAGGGGAAACATTTATGCCCTTTCATCCTGGTCCTCATAATCGGGGGAGTAGCAGCCGTGTGGCTCAGCACAGATCTTCCTGGGAAGAGGAGTAGGAGGAGGACGAGGGGCGCCTTGCATGCCCTGTTGTGACCAATGCAGCATCCCTCCAGTTCACTGCTGCCCGTCAAGCAGGGTATGCACACTGCCATGCCACACTACCATAAGCTTACTCTTCAACCATAGGTAGCTATCACATGGCTCTGTAATTTCAGGTGACACTTGACCAAAGTCATACATCATCTCTGCTATACCCAGTTATTTCCTATCACTTTTACCATCAGCATTACAAAAGCAAGTCGCCCTGCGCCCTTAATGCGCTTTTGCCATTTCCCATAACACATAGTCCACACAATCAACTGTTTGACATAATTTTTCTTTTACACATCACAAAAGGATAATAAACCAGCAACAGTCAGAAAAAAAAGCTAAATCATCCAAGTGACTCCCCTTGTGACTATAGATGCTTAATCTTTCTCTTACGCGTGCTTCTACGTTGTGATTCCCCTGTGGCTTCAGCAGATGTAGAGGCACCTTGCTGACTAGGATGCTGCGCCTGCTTAGATGCCTTTGGCAGGCGTCCTCTGGGAGTGGGAGCCTGGGGGGGCTCTTCAACAGTCTGCTCTTCCTGCGGCTGTGCAGGGGCTGAAACGGCCATCTCAGTTATCTCTGCAAAGTGGGTCTCTGACCGAGGGCTCCGCAGTGGCATGGTCGTGTGAGTGCTTTGAGAGGAGCCCACACTTCCTTCTGTCCTACCAACAACATCCCTCTCATGGGTGAGCCGCACCTCAGTGCTGGCAAGTGGCTGGAGAGCACCTTGCTGCACTTCAGGGGGGCCATGAGGACCCGTATCTGCACTGGCAGTCCTCATCACAAGGACGTCCATGAAGCTCTAGTCTCTCTGCTCAATAGCTGCCCTTTGCTCCTCCAGAGATTACATTCTATTTTGAATAGTCACCATGTTTTCCTGACTCTGGCGACTTATTTCCTCCATGGCCGTAGCCATCCTTTCCACGGAGGTTGCCATCCTATCCATGGTGGTGCGTTCATGCGCCATTGCCTCCACCACGGCAGTGCTGATGTTACAGATGGACTCCTCCATTCTCTCCACACTCGCACTAACCCTGGAGGTAAACTCTTCCAGAGACTCCTGCACTTGTTCCTGTATTTAGCGAGATGCTCTTTTTCTGGATGGCCCCAGAGGCACAGCGTCTGCATGCAGCTCAGCAGAGCTAGGTGAGTTCTGCAACCTCCGCAGAGGACTCTCCACTGCTGTCATTGTCTCCACCATCTGCTGATGCTCACTTGTGCACTGTGATAGACCAGGTGGTAACACTACTCTAACTCGCGAGGGCCCCACCGAGGTGTGCGTTGCTGTGCTAGTGCTGGGTGCACTGAGTCCTGGTGACGCTGCTCCCTCAGAGGCTTCAGATTCCTCTGAGGAGATGTCCGGCTCTTCGTCCTGGATCGTGGGAAGGGGGTCGCTCGATGGTCCTGTGGGAGAGTAAAGGCATGATTTAGACATCTGATATTGATGTAGCCGACACATCCTTTTGAGCAGATAATACAACACAATTCTCTGTGAACATCATATGGCATTGCAGTCTGAGAGGGATGAAACTCTATTATGTCACCAGCTTCCTCTAGTGTGCCCATCTCTCTATCGCCCACTTCCAGGTCCTTACCACCACCAACAATCTTGTTTGCTGCCTCCTCAGCACTGGTCAATGTTGCTAGGGTCGGTGTTCCTCCTCCAGTCATTGCTCGCTCCCTCTTATTGTGGGCTATCTTTTCCTGCAAGGAGGGACACAAGCGGTGTTTCAGCCACAGAGGTGGAGTGAGGATCAATAATCCCAACCATAGAAGCTTTGAGGGAGACGAAGATGGGATAAGGTGCCAAGAGGAAGCTAGCTCCCTGTGCGTTGTTAGTTGTTGTCAATGCATGACAGTGAGAGCGAGTCTAAGGGGTGCATAGGCAGGATGCTGAAGTGATTCAGTGCAGAGACAGAGATGGATAGGTAAGGGTGCAAGGGAAGTAAGGGTAAGGTAGGATGTGAAGGAGCAGGCTGACAACGCAGAGTGCTGGTGATGAGAAGAGAAGGGAAGCAGAGTGAAGGCAAGTGTGATGGGATACTCACTTTTGATGTTCGCACAAGATCATTAAACCTTTTTCGGCACTGGATCCATGAGCGTGAACATATGGACCTTGCGCTGACCTCCTGAGCAATGCACAGCCAGGCTGCCTTGGTCTGCTGAGGAGGCTTCCTCCGGCCATCAGGAGGGAAGAGAATCTCCCTGCGCCCTCTGACAGCATCCACAAGAGCATGGAGGGACTTATCATTAAAACGAGGAGCTGCCTTGCCTCTGGAAGAAGTCATTGCATCTAAATCAATTTCAATGAGTCCAGGAATCCACAAGAGAAAGGCTTAGGCTGAATGGCAGCTTTAAAAGCAGCAGCTATGATGACGTCATCAGAGGCAGCCTGCCGACCCGATCGCACTCATTGGACCGGCCAGCGCGCCTCATTGAAATCAACAAGCTCATTGAATCAAAATCGGACATCAGCAGCTGATCCCACTGGAAGCGGCTCCGGAACCCGCCCACCACGCAACGCGGCTCCAACCCGCCTCGGCAATTAAAATTGAGCCTGTCATATCAAGAATTGAGTGGCTCTGAAATATCACAATAATGTCTTACAGAAATGCCAGACTCGGATGATCTTTTATATTATCTAACAATCTCCTGCTTTCTTTTAAGTGGGTTGTTGATCCTCTAACTCATTAACCTTCTCTCTGTGCTTGGAGTTTCCCCCTTCCTTTTTTTCTAATTCTATTAAAAATGCTTCTTTATCTCTAGTCTTCCATTCTGAAGAAGGGCCTTGGCCGAAATGTCAACTTGACTTTTGTCTCCACAGACCTGACTGACCTGCTGTGAGTTTCCAGCATTTTCTGTTTTTGTTTCAGATTTCCAGCATTTTTTATATGTTGTTTTGTTTTTACCAGCAATAATTTAGTTGAATAAAACAAAATTAAGGACGATTACTCACAATTTTGGTTCCAGTTTAATAAATTATTGTAGATTTCACAAAATAGATAAAATTAAGAGTTTTTGCTGCATATAACCTAACATTGTAAAATACAGTTTATTTACTCCATTTTATTTTTAAAATATTTGCTAAAATCTCAGTGAAGAGCAAGTATTATAATATGAATAAGGTAATAATATACTTATTTAAGACATTTACATATTAAAAATTGTATTAACGGTGGATTCAAATATTCTCAATAGCAATAATTTTATGAGAGAATAAATGGAATGTATTTCTTACTAAGGGTGAACCACAATTTGTAGTTTTTTTCTGTCAATGTAATTTTTTTCCTCAACAGTAATTAAGGCTCTCTTAGCATTCCACATTTATGTGACATTAGCACTATTCAGTATATTTTTTCAATGATAGCTAACATTACAGGTAGTGCCTCATCATTTTTTCATTTCTTTTCTCAGATAGTCAGAGACCAAAAAAAAGAAAGCTTTTTAAATTTCAATAAAACAACATCAATCATATCACATTTACATAAAAAAGAATGATAGTTGATCTTCTTAACAAGATTGAAGGTATGCCTCTCTCAATACTGTTTGAAAAGTATGTTTTCTGCTGTGGTTCTTATAACGGCAACTCTTTGGGGGAGAAATTTGGTTGCTTTGCGCCCCCCATTAGTGGCCTAAGAGGGCGCTAATGGGGCACAAAGCAACTAGCGCCCAGGCGCGGAAATGTTTACGCCGCTTGCGAAATTGACCAGACATTTTGTGGCGGCACTAAACACTACCACCACAATCTCCTGCGCCCGCAGATCATGACATTAGTCGAGCGTACAATGCCCCGGTAGCGCCCCGGACCAGATATTGAGTGGCGCCCCCTGCCTTACCGCCTGCCGCTAGCAACGACAGGTTGAGGGGAGCGTTTTGCAGTCGGGAAGGGACTGGGGGAGCACTATTTAAAGGCAACCGCTTCCTGCCTTTTTTTGTCGGCGACATTTTTGCACCACGCATTCTGAGAGAGAGAGAGAGAGACTTCTGGAGAGATTCAACGCTGTGTGAAGGAGTTTTGGGTACTGAGCAGCACTTTGCAGGTTCATTTTGATTTGACCTTCCTTGCATCGATTTAGAAGAGATTATGGGGGCTGCACTCTGAACTCTTTCCCTGGGCCTCTCCATTGTTCTTTCCAGCAGAATTGATGTACAGGTCTCTCCAGGCCGAGATTCAAGACTGCAATGAGCAGGGTGTGGATGGAGAGCAAGATCGACCCTCCCCTTTAAGATCTGACCGGCGCCAGTGTGTCTGTGTTCCATTGCTGACTGACATCACATGAGCTTCGCCAGTGCTCTGAGGTAGCGCCTCGCTCCTCGGCATTAGCGCCTTAAAAGAGGTGTGTAGCTCCTGATTTAGCGCTCCAATCACCTCCAGGGGTGATAGAAGCCAAGTTTGCGGTCGGAGACAATAATTAACGCCGGGCGCTAAACTTTGCGCCCGGCCGATAATTGCGCCCAAAACAGGGCGAAACTGAATTTCTCCCCCTTTATCTCTAAGATGCTCATCTTAGTTTTAATTTTCATGATTCTACTGACATTCCCAGAAGCAATGCAACTAGATTTGTTAGAGAAAGTATTTTTTTCTTTTGTATTTTTAACACTTTCAGATGAATCATGCTATTCAAAACTAGAACTTACACCTCGCAAAATCAAACTTATCCCTGTCGCTCACACAGTCTGAATGAGAACAGCTGATCGGGGAAGGACTAAAGCTAAACTATATCTGCACTGTTTACTTCTGTCACTGCTGTGGTCATACTTACATTTTCCTAAACATTATATTGACTAGTGCTAGGTCTGATCTGCAGTAAAATGCTTTCCAATTTGGCTCTGCAGCTAAGAGTTTCTCATTGTGGAACATACAACACAGACTACGCAGAGACTTTGCCGTCGTACCTCTCGCACACTCCTCAACCATCTCGTACACCAGCTCTACAGCAGACACCGCAACCTCGAAACCAAGATAGAGTCCATGCTCTCAGCCTGTGCTCAGGACACAGCAGACCAGCTACGAGACATCGCCAAACAGACGAGGCAACGGAACTACGCTTCCTACATGCGCATCAAGAACAGGAAGCTTGAGAAACTCGGCATCACCACCAGCTGCAACCAAGCCTCCCCCGGTACCACGGTTGCAACCACAGGGAAGTCCATCGTCAACCTGTCAGACCACACCCTTCAACCAGACGAAATCGAAGTTCTCGCCCTAGGGCTCAAGTTCTGCCCCACCACCAAAATGGACCCCATCGGTCTCGCGGCAGACACAGAGGAATTCATCAGGAGAATGAGGATCCGGGAATACTACCACAAATCCCAAGATGTCAGCAACAAACCCAATGAGACAATCAATGATCCGGAACAGCAGACAGAGGGAACCGCAGTGCGGCAACCGAAGAAGAAAGAGTCAAATTGGACCCCTCCGGAGGGTCGCTGCCCTAAGCTTGACATGTATGCTCAAGCTGTCAGGAAATGCATCAATGCCAGATTCATCAGCCGCACTCACAAGACAGTCCAGAATGTCACCCGAGCACAACGCAATGCCATCCATGCTCTCAAGACCAACCGCAACATCGTCATCAAACCAGCGGACAAAGGAGGAGCCATCGTCATACAGAACAGAATGGACTATTGCAAAGAAGCATACCGACAACTGGATAACCAGGAACACTACAGACAGCTACCCGCAGATCCGACCAAGGAACACACCCGCCAACTCAATAGACTGATCAAGACCTTCGATCCAGACCTTCAAAACATCCTACGTGCTCTCATCCCACGTACTCCCCGCGTAGGAGACTTTTACTGCCTCCCAAAGATACACAAAACCAACACACCCGGACGTCCTATCGTATCAGGGAACGGAACCCTGTGTGAGAACCTCTCTGGGTACGTCGAGGGCATTCTGAAACCCATCGTGCAGGGAACCCCCAGCTTCTGTTGCGACACTACAGACTTCTTGCAGAAACTCAGCACCCATGGACCAGTTGAACCAGGAACACTCCTCGCCACGATGGACGTATCGGCACTCTACACCAATATCCCCCACGATGACGGCATCGCTGCGACAGCCTCAGTACTCAACACCAACAACAGCCAATCTCCAGACGACATCCTACAACTCATCCGCTTCATCCTTGACCACAATGTCTTCACCTTCGACAACCAGTTTTTTACCCAAACACACGGAACAGCCATGGGGACCAAATTCGCACCCCAATACGCCAACATCTTCATGCACAAGTTCGAGCAAGACTTCTTCACTGCACAGGACCTCCAACCAATGCTGTACACCAGATACATCGACAACATCTTCTTCCTTTGGACCCACGGCGAAGGATCACTGAAAGGACTACACGATAGCATCAACAGGTTCCATCCCACCATCAAACTCACCATGGACTACTCCTCAGAATCGGTTTCATTCTTGGACACACGAATCTCCATCAAAGACGGACGCCTCAGCACTTCACTCTACTGCAAGCCCACGGACAACCTCACGATGCTCCACTTCTCCAGCTTCCACCCTAACCACGTTAAAGAAGCCATCCCCTATGGACAAGCCCTGCGAATACACAGGATCTGCTCAGACGAGGAGGAACGCAATGGACACCTACGGACACTGAAAGACGCCCTCGTAAGAACGGGATATGACGCTCGACTCGTCGATCGACAGTTCCGACGGGCCACAGCGAAAAACCGCATAGACCTCCTCAGAAGGCGAACACGGGACACAACCAACAGAGTACCCTACGTCGTCCAGTACTTCCCCGGAGCGGAGAAACTACGTCATGTTATTCGCAGCCTTCAACATGTCATCGATGACGACGAACACCTTGCTGAGGCCATCCCCATGCCTCCACTACTCGCCTTCAAGCAGCCGCCTAACCTCAAAAGTACCATCGTTCGCAGCAAATTACCCAGCTGTCAGGAGAACAGCGACCACGACACCACACAACCCTGCCACGGCAACCTCTGCAAGACATGCCAGATCATGAACACAGATACCGTCATCACACGTGAGGACACTACCCACCAGGTACATGGTACATACTCATGTGACTCAGCCAACGTTGTCTACCTAATACGTTGCAGGAAAGGATGCCCCAGAGCATGGTACATCGGCGAGACCATGCAGACACTGAGACAACGTATGAACGGACACCGCGCAACAATCGCCAGGCAGGATGGTTGCCTCCCAGTCGGGGAACACTTCAGCAGTCAAGGGCATTCAGCCTCGGATATGCGGGTTAGCGTTCTCCAAGGCGGCCTTTGAGACACACGACAATGCAAAATCATCGAGCAGAAACTGATAGCCAAGTTCCGCACTCATGAGGACGGCCTCAATCGGGATCTTGGGTTCATGTCACGCTACAGAACGTGACTTGACATCGTTGTCTGTCTTTCCAGTTTTTAAAAAACAAACACAAAAAAACAAACACAAAAAACAAACCCAAAAAAAACTGCAGACAGCAGGTTTTGACACGTTGGACCCCCTGGGACACATCTCATTGTCTTGGCTGTGCTCTTGGTGTGTCTTTGATGTAAGGAAAGATTGTATCTCTGCAGTTTCTGTGTTTATATTCTGTGAACTTTTGTAGATTCACTCATTGTAACTTTACCTGAAGAAGGGGCGATAGCTCCGAAAGCTTGTAATTTTAAATAAATCTGTTGGACTAAAACCTGGTGTTGTGCGACTTCTCATTTTTGGAACTAACAAGGCTGTACCAAGCAGAAATTGATTATTGTACTTCTTTTTTTGCCAATGTGTGTGAAACCATTCTTTCGAGAGATAGAAATCCTCCTGTCACCAGTAAACATGGATGAATAATTTAGTAGCATTTTTTTCTACTGACAGTTTTTGCTACTGACATTACGAATCACAGAAAGTTAGCAAGCAATTAAGAAAGCAAACGGTGTGTTAATCTTTATTACAAAGCAATTGGAGTATAAGAGTAAAGAAATCTTTTTACAATTATATAGGGCCTTGGTGAGACCACACTTGGATTACTGTGTACGGTTTTGGGCTACTTACCTAAGGAAGGATATACTTGCCTTATAGGGAGCGCAACAAAGGTTCACTAGACTGATTCCTGGGATGGGGGGATTGTCCTATGAGGAGAGATTGAGTAGATTAGGCATATATTCCCTGGAGTTTAGAAGAATGAGAGGTGATCTCATTGAAACATATAAAATTCTTAACGGGCTTGACAGAGTAGATGCTGGGAGGATGTATCCCCTGGCGGGGGAGTCTAGAACTAGGAGGTCACAGTCTCAGAATAAGGGGTCAGCCAATTAGGTGTGAGATGAGGAGAAATTTCTTCACTCAAAGGGTTGTGAATCTTTGGAATTCTCTACCCCAGAGGGTTGTAGATGCTCAGTCGTTGAGTTTATTCAAGACAGAGATCGATACATTTTTGGATACGAAGGGAATCAAGGGATATGGGGATAGGGCAGGAAAGTGGCGTTAAGGTAGAAGATCAGCCATGATCTTATTGAATGGCGGAGCGGGCTCACAGGGCTGAATGGTCTACTCCTGCTTCTATTTCTTATGTTCCTATGTACATTGCTTTATATTCACATAATTTTTCTCGCTAAAACCATTGAATGGATCAAAATATGGCTTCACGTGGTATAGCTTCAAAATGGAAAAGTGGACAGAGAAAAAGATGGTTATTCAAGGGAAGTAGCAGTTTGCTCCCTCTTGCCTCTTTTCAGTGTTACTGCTGCGGTGTCGAATGGCTGTACAAACAGGGTGGCCCTCTGTCTCATGAACTGCTTGAAACTGGTCCAAGAGAACCAGGAAAATTTAATAGTTACATCTTTTAATAAGAAAGAAATGTTTTATTTGGGAAAGCTGATCTCATAAGCACCATGATCTTCCTGTCATACTGTGTGTTTTTTTTCTTTCTGAAGGGCAGATAAGATCAGAGTGAAAATATTTTAGAAGTCTTGGAAGATAACTGCAGATTAATGGGTCCAAAGGGTGGGAGTTGTTTTGGAGTTTCTGTCCATGACATTTATATAAATCCCACACAGATAAAGTTCATCATTTTAAATTGTAAACTATTAAAATACATCCCTAGAATCATTTGTTTCTTATTAAGAAGGTCAAATAGTTTTTTTTTAAATTATAGTTTGTAAAATGGCTAGAAACAATAGATGTCAACGTTCTATTACTAAGCTCTCATGGTCTTGGGCATTAACTGGATACTTTTTGCTGCAGGGAAATTTTAAGCCTTCCTTGATTAATGTTTAAAGTCCCCATTGATATATTTGGCAAAAGAAACAAGCTTTCTCTTCCATTTCTTTTTGCCTTTCGATCCTTTAATAACAACTGCTGTAATACGGTTATGAGGAGTGACATTTAAATCAGTTGTTTATATTTTATTTCAGCAGGAATGGAGAGTTTTCTTTTGATGTATGTAATTGCTTCCTTTCAGCAGTTTTAAGAGGAAGGAAGTTGTTCTTGATTTGAAAGATTGACATAAATAATCTGCACAACCCTAGTAAATAGCTTTAAAGCTTCTTAACATAAACATTTACTATGCTAGGCACAGAAATGTGAAATGGCAATCATAAAAGTTTATTTTACAACCTCTTTTCAGTCTAATGATTCTAACAGCACTTACCATATTAGGTATCGAGGATAAATCTGATACTATGCTGCTTGAAAACTTTTGGAATAAAAACAATTTTGTGATTCCATTTGCATTCCCAGAAGTACTGCAACTAGAGTCGTTAGAGAAAATAAACTTTTGTTTTGTATTTTTCGCACATTCAACTGAATTATGCCATTAAGAACTAGAACTCTCACTTTACGAAATCAAGTTATGCCAGCAACTGTCACCCAGCTGTGAAATGGACAGTTTTCTTTAGCCATATGGACAAGCTGAGTCAAATCCAGGGGAAAAAAATCAAAGCTGTTCTTGGGGAGGAGTGAATTGTGATTGAAAACTGCTTCATACATGCCTACCTCCTTTAAAACACTTTTATTGCACGTTAAAAGAACAGGCAAGTGCTACTGAATGAGGAGGGAAAAGAGGCAGAGACAGAATGACCTTTATTTTATTGGTTATTCTAGAACTATGTTACCCAGAGGTTTAAATAATTCACATATTGTACAATACTTACTCAAAGATTGGACCAGTTTCATTTTCAACTTAAAGGATGTATTATAGATGATTGGCCATTATAATGATTTACAATCATGGATATATCCTAACAGTAAACTGTTAGCAAGCAAAACACTGCTGCCGTCCAAAATCCCTGTATGGATTAGTAATTTATAGCATATATTCTAAAAAAGGTTTATTTAATAATATTTAACCATTTTTTATTAGTAAATTAAACAGTCCCTTTTTCAATATTCCAGAGTTCCTCTGTCATGCCAGAAACTATTACAAAGAATGTTTTAAGAAGGAATCTTGTGTAAGTGCAAGACTGGGTAACCCACAGATTCCTGCTCAGTTGCAAATGGCATTTTACTAATCTGCCACGGTGGTATCAGAATAAAATCTACATCCTTAACATCTGATATGCTTGACAGCAGCATATTGCTGCACCAATGATTAGGTGTATTGTGTTCATTAACTGAAAATACTTGAATAAAATGTGCAAATAATGCAGCCTTTGCTATACATAGTTGGAGCTATCTCTGCTTCATCAGAATATAACTTAAACAGAGAAGACTCCAGCTTAGAATCAAAGAATGATAGAAGAAAAATGTTTTACAGATTGTGAGGTGAACCTTTCAATGAAGGAAATGCTCAAGCATACAACAAAAGTATTTGGTATTGGGGGAGGTCCTCTTTGTTTCGTTTGATCTCCTAAAAGTGACAAGAATGCTGGCCAATTGAATACATGACAATGGTCGCCTGTTGTGATGATGTTCACTGACTGGTACAACATAATTTGTGGCTTTATGACACTTCACACTTCCACTGATTATCAATAATAGTAATAATCCAAAAAAAAGCACAGGAATTACATGTTACCTATTCTGTATTGTGACCTTTTGACAGGACATTTTGAAAACATTTCTGGGAAAAGATGTAACTGCTGAAATTAGTAGATTTCTGATTGGTAGAACAGATCCCTTTTAGATCTTCTTTCTCCCATGTAATCAATCCAAGTTCTAAACATTCATTCCCATAATGAACTGGAGGGGAAACCCGGACGTACGGATTTCCAGGATGTCCTGCAGATATTAACTGCAAGACGTCTTTTAAAACTTTTCTTCAGGTTTCCCGCCCGACAGCCAGCCTGATTGATAGGCTGGCTGCATGACGGGCGGGGAAGCCTGCGGCAGAAGGCCGCAGCCGAGGAGCAGAGAACAGGTAGGGAGGGAGGGCGAGATCACGAGGAGGCGAGAAGAGTGAGGAGATGGGGGAGATCAGGGGACATCGACAATGGTGCAGCTGGAAGCAGATGAGCTTTTTGGGCCGGGGGGAAACACTCCTGCTCTTCCTGGCCCACAAGCAGTGCTGTAAAGGCACTTACAGCACTCACAGTGTCAGCTGTGGCTCAGTGGGTAGCACACTTGCCTCTGTAGTCAGAAGGTTGTAGGGTTCAAGTCCCACTCCATGGGACTTGAGCACATAAAGCTAGGTTGACACTCCAGTACAGTGCTGAGGGAGTGCTGCACTGTCGGAGGTGCTGTCTTTCGGATGAGATGTTAAACCGAGACCCTTTCTGCTCTCTCAGGTGGACGTAAAAGATCCCATGGCACTACTTCGAAGAAGAGATGGGGAGTTATCCCTGATGTCCTGGCCAATATGAATCCCTCAACCAACATAACATAAAACAGATTATCTGGTCACTACCACATTGCTGTTTGTGGGAGCTTGCTGTGTGCAAATTGGCTGCTGTGTTTCCCACATTACAACAGTGACGCTACTTTATTGGCTGTAAAGCACTTTGGTTGTGAAAGGTGCTATTTAAATGCAAGTCTTTCTTTCTTACCTTATGGATCTGGCCTTTCCTGCCACCTTTTACCCAGGAAATCTGGCCAAAATGAGTTTAAAATAAAAAAAACCTGTAAAAATGAAGGCACAAAGCTTCCTTAAAAGCTTTGACCAACCGACCCACCTCCTGAGAGGAGGTTAAAACTGTAAGTGGAATGGTTCGAGGTGGGTTGGGGCCATGTTTGAAATTTTTCAAATTTTAACTTCTCACCCGACCCAAACGTACCATTCCTGGGGGTTCAAATGACCCCCTTCAGCTTTGAGTCTTTGGGATGGCTGCTGTTCTGACTTCTCTCAAAATTCACATACTGTCGATGTGATGCAGTTAATCACCCAACAATGGAAATACAAGTGTGAGCAGACAATTCTACATATATATAGGCCAATTTCATACAGCATGCCCAACATTTCCTAATATATATGGGTGGCAGTTCCCCACTGGTAGAGTGCATTTGTAAAATTGGCCCCATATCGTCAAGAGATTGTGAAAGGTATTTGTCTCTGTAGGAGTCGATCATGAAGGTACTACCAGAAGCCATTTCCAATGATGCAGTTTACAAACTGGGTGTGTCGCTGTTACCTCACCTCCTTGTGGCGTAAATGAGAGGCTGCAAATTGGGTAATTAGTACTTTTAAATGGGTTAATATAATAACAACTTTGCCACAGAACACACTGATGTTACTCATTTGATAGGAATATTCATTGTGTTAATGTCAACAAAATATACCACCACATGACATAGCCCCAGGGTATGTGGCAGGCCAAAAAATAGCAGAGGAAAATTCGTTCTGAATCACACCATGCAACAAAACATCACAATGCAAAACGTGTACAAATAAAGCCTTTTCAATCACAATTGATTGCAAATGTATTATTTTACTTATATATTACTTAAATGCAAATAGGAACTTGAGTTAAATTTGCAAAGAGCCTCTTTTTAAAGCATCTAGCATTTATTTGTACTGTTTTTCTCTTAATTGGGACAAAGAGCGTGTATGACATTTTAAAAAATAACCTTTATCATATCATCATGCTCACAGCAGGCTCCAATAATGTCTGTAGTCTTGCAATGGAGAATAAAAGTTATGGAATAATCTACTTAGTAACAAGTGTTACTTTATACTGGCATTAGACGAGCTTTGTTTACAGTGACTGCTTGTTCCAGTCACACAGCGATGGTAATTATATTCAAGACGAGGTTATAATAATACCCTTTGAAAAGCAGACCATTAGTTCAGCCAGGCCCACTAAAAATGACAATGTAACTATAAATAAACTATGACCATTGGCTATGATCATAGGTTTGAGTGGACAATGACTTGCGTCAATTTTCAGCTGGACCCATTAGGTGAGGTGTCTCACTTTAGGAGGAAGTTGAAACTATCATCCCTGAGGTGAGCTTTGTTTCTGTGCCAGCAAAACCCTGCTGTACTTAAATATTGCTTGAACCAAAATTGTGACCTTGTTACTACTTCTGCGAGGGAAGAGTGCAGTGCATAGTTGGTGATTCACTATTCCCCCTTATTTTCTTAACTCATAATTATACATTTGCTATATCAATTAAGTGTAGCTGTTTGAACATTATAAATATAGTTCACATGAAAGTTTTTTTAATCAGGCATTCTATGTCTACAATGTGATTTTCAGAGCAAATAGCTGCTCAGGCTGCGTTTTAGTAAAATAGTAGAATTCTATGTATCTCTATTATTTATTTATTTAATAAAGATAAAGATGTTTTACAATGTGTACTTTTGAATTTAATAGACTTTTTAATGAAATTGCCAGAATTGGTGATATTTTTTGGAACAATGTAATGCTACGGTTTCTACTGGATTTTAAAAAAAATCATTTTATGGGATGTGGCCGTTGCTGGCAAAGTCAGCATTTATTGCCCATCCCTAATTGCCCTTGAGAAGGTGGTGCTGAGCCACCTTCTTGAACTGCTGCAGTCCGTGTGGTGAAGGGTTGTCACAAAAGACCCTTTTGAACCCATGGTTTCCCACATGGTGACTTTCCAATCTTGGCTGAATGTTTAGAGAGACTGTGATTGGAGGGCAGGCCCCTCCCTACAGTGAATTAGGGACTATTATAAGTCACCCCAGGCTGCTCTTACACACTTCCTAGTGGATGACAACAACATGCACTTATGTAGCATCTTTAAACTGAAGGTGCTTCACAGAGGTGTAATCAGAAAAAAATGGATGCCAAGCCAAAGAAGGCGATATTAGAAGGGGTGATCAAAAGCTTGTCCAAAGAGGTGTGTTTTATGGAGTATCTCAATGGAGGAGAGGGAGGTGGAGAGGCAACCAGAGGTTTAGGGAGAGAATTCTACAGCAACAACTTGCATTTATATAGCACCTTTAACATAGGGAAACGTCCCAAGGCAATGTATAAATGCTAGTTGTTGTTGTTGTAGATTTCGCTCCCTAACTTCTGGAGTATGGGGCCTAGATTGTTGAAGGCACAGCCGCCAATGATGGGGCGAAGGGGAGATGAATAGGATGGTTACAAATGATGTTTGGCAGAGGATTATGAGAAGATAATCTGTTTGGCCTCCTGCCCAGGGACAGGTGCATGATGTGAGTGAACCTACATTTTTGCTATAACCCCTATTAGTATTTTAAAACAAATCACTCACAGTGCTGTGGTGCTGTGCATTGATTCAGTGCTACAGAGCAGGAATCAGTGTGGGCACAAGCCCCACTCTACTCAGTTCCCCAATCTGAGCTGTGCCAAGTAGTGAGGAGCCAAACATGGACTGCAATGTCTACCAGTATTAAAGAGAGAAAGCTGAAGGAGAAAGTCACATCTGGACAGTCTCCAGCCCCTCTAGTGGCTGGCTACAGGAGCAGATGCAGAAGCTGTACGCCTGCTCTCTTGGCTGCAGGCCTCAGGGCGAGCAGATAAGGGAAATGGGATACAAGCACAAAAATAGGTGGATATTTTTCCTTAAACACACCCATACAAATATTATTAAACCAGAATCACTGGCCTCATCGTTGCAAAATATGGAGAAAATGTATAATATACATCTACGCCAAGTTCCAAAAGCTGCACTGCTTTCCCTGGAACATCCTGCAGGAAGTTAGATACAAACAAGAGATTTGTGAATTTTTGTACTGCTTATATTTTAATAGTAACTTTGAGCTCCTTCACTGGTTAGATGATTATGCCCAAGAGCTGGTTAAGTCCAGTCCTTCCGTCTCTCGATAAAAACAATGGAAATCAACGCTGAAAATGCCAGAAAGACTCAGCGGGTTCGTCAACATCTGTGGAAAGAACAGACGCGTTAACATTTCAGGTGTAGACCCTTCATCAGAACATCCAGCATCTTGTCTTTGCCTCAGATTTCCAGCACTTGCAATTTTTTGCTTTTCATTCAGTACCAAAGTCACACAGCCTGGCTAAAGATATAGGGGTCGATCTCAACCCATTTGCAATGTTAAACTGCATGATTTTACAGGTGGGTGAGGCACCTGGGAGCCACATAACTTTATTCAAATTGTGGTCCTATTGCATCAATAGGACGCCGATGCAGTTTTAACCGGGGCCTGAGTGGGGAAGCTGCCGTGGCTTTCCCGCTAGGCACGAGCAGATCTACAGCTGGTCTGAAGACAGAAGAGGAGCAAAAGGTAAGTCAGAAACTTTCTGACCAGGAAGGGCCAGGAGGAGCAGGAATGCTCCTGCGGGTCGCACGAGGAAAGTCATGGCATCACCTGCCCCAAACTCTACCATCCCCTCACCCCGTACCCTCCCACGAGACCCTCCCAAAAACCTTCCGCCACCTACTTACCTGGAAGCTGGAGGAAAGTGGACCAGCGGCATTTAAAGTTGCCGCAGCCTCCTGCTGCCTCAGCCGGGTGGAAAAGCAACTCGCTGCCATGGTTTCCCACCGGAAACCCGCTCCGAGGGAAAATCCACCCCATATTTCTACTCTCCTCTGTACTTCTATTGTTAGTCAATTGGGTAGAGTTCTGGGATGTGTTATAAAACCTAATTCCATTGAACAACAGTCACTGCTTGAAGGCACCACTAATGAGCCTCTGATGCCAGAAACTGTGGGAGAGTCTACCAATTAAAGCACTGCTATTATTTGTAAAGGTAATGTCTACTCCTGGCAGCACTCATCTTTATCATTACATTTAAATTTCCAGCTTCTGGCTCAGTGGGTAAATGCAATGCTTGGTTTGACAGTGAGCCATACAGACCATACAGGTTCGAGGTTTCATCTGTAGTCTGTAAAGAATTAACTGACCTCAACTGGTGTGGCAGTTATGCAGTGTTGCACTTTCTGAAATTGAGAAACCAAGGCAAAGAACCAAGAGCTACAGTGCACAACACAGCTAGGTTGAAAGGAATAAGATGGCAGATGAAGTAAGTCAGATATTAGTGACTAAGTGTTGCTATCCTTGGGTTTTAAAAATCAGAAAACTGTAGGAGGAGTGAAAGCTGAGTGCAATAAGAAGTTCCATAGTCTTCAGGAGGAGACGTGGAAAGTCCCACTTAAGGTCAGAGGATATGATGAGGCCATGAATATCAATAAATGAAGTGGGACTAAGGATGGGACCATCAAAGGTAAGAGGTGGTAGTTTTTGGTTAGACTTGCAAGAAATGTGAAAATACTGGGGGGGGATGAAATTCAACTTTTATGGGACACAAAATGGATGGTAGCGGATTGGCTGCCTGTTATACAAACCGTCCGACTTCCATTTCCATTGACTTCCAAATCAGGCGGGTTGTATAGCAGGCGACCCAACCTTGGTCAAAGTTGAATTTCACTCCCTGTGTCCTCCAGGTTACAGTTATGATCTGCAGCCTATAAAAGATTAACTGACCTCAACTGGGGTAGCAATGTTGCACCTAAATTGAGAAACCAAGATGAAGAACCAAGGGCTATAGTGAACAACACAACAAAGTTGAAAAGAATAAAATGGCAGATGAAGTAAATTAGATATTAGTGACCAAGTATTACTATGCTTTGGTTTTAAAAGTCTGCAATGTCCTCCATGAAACACTCTCCCCGGCCCTTCCAACCTCACCTCCAACAACAAATGCAAGGAGCTCATGGATTTTTCTGTCACCAAGATAGAGACAATTCATTTAGCTGCCTCTGCTGCATCCACCCTCTGCCCCCTCCCCCACTTGACCACCTAGCAAAACCTCCAACCACACACCCCCTACCCCAGCCCTGTCTCTCACAAGGTTCTCTCCCATCTCCCCTAGCCCTCTCCATGCTCATCTTATCAAGGAAACCCACCTCCTGCTTCCTTGGGCCTATTCTCACTAAACTACTAACCACCCAACATCCTTTCCAAGGCGCCATGTTAGTTGAAATTATAAATGGCTCTCTTTCCTCTGGCCTCCCTTTCAAAACAGCTGTCATCACACCCAGCCCTCCTCAAAAAAAATCCTTTGACCCTTTTGTCCTTGCAAACTGCTGTCCCATCTCCAACCACCTTTTCCTCTCCAAAGTTCTTGAATATGTCACCTCCCATCTCTCCTGCAACTTCATGTTTGAGTTCTTCCAATCAGATTTTAACCACTTCCACAGTACTGAAACTATCCTAACCAAAGTCACGAGTGACATTTTTCTGTGACTGTGATCATTGTGCATTATCCCTCCTTGTCCACCTTGACCTCTATGCAGCCTATGACACAATTGACTATATCATCCTTCTCCAAAGTCTCTCCTCCATTGTCCAGCTTGGTGAGATTGCTCTCGCTTGGTTCCATCTTACCTATCGGTTCCTAGCCAGAGTATCTCTAGCAACAGCATCTCTTCCCACACTCACACTGTCACCTCGGGAGTCCTCCAAGGATCCATCCTTGGCCCTCTTCCTCTTCTTCATGTATATGTTGCAACTTGGTGATATCATCTGCTGACATGGGGTCAGCTAACACATGCACACTGATGACACCCAGCCCAACATCTCCACTACCTCTCTTCACCCCCCCACTGCCTTTGTGCTGTCAGGGTGCTTATCCGACAGCCAATCTTGGATGAGCTGCAATTTCTTCCAGTTTAACATTGGTAAGAACAAAGCCATCATCTTTGGCCATCAGCACAAACTTCATACCCTTGCAACCAACTCCATCCCTCTACCTAGTCACTGTCTCAGGCTGAACCGGATTGTTCACAACCTCAATATCTTATTCAACTGCAAGTTGAGCTTCCGACTCCATATCCCCTCCACCACAAAGACCACTTAGTGACATAGCCCACCTCAGCTGTAGTTCAGCCAATCTGCAACTGAAACTCTTATTCATGCCTTGTCACCTCCAGAATCGACTATTCCAATGCTATCCAGGCCAGCCTCCCAACCTCTCTTTTTTGTAAACTTCAGCTCATCCAAAACTCTGCTGCCCGCATTCTATCCCGCACCAAGTTACCCTCTCCTCATTGATCTACATTGGCTCCCGGATCCTTAAGGCATAAAATTGAAAGTTCTCATCTTTGTGTTTATACCCTTCCATGTTCTCACCGTTCCCTATCTCTGTAACGTGTCTAACCCTTCCACCACCCCACCCAAACTCTCCAGTCCTCTGCCTTTGGGCTCCTAAGCACCCCCCTCCTTTTTTTCCAGCATTGGCATCCTTGCCTTCAGCCACTTCGGCCTCATATTTTGGTATTCCCTCCCTAAACGCCTTCACCTCTCCACCTCCCTTTCCTCCTTTAAGATCCTCCTTACAACCTCCCTCTTTGACCAAACTTTTTTCCACCCCATCTAATATCTTCTTCATTGGCTCAGCATATATACTCAGAAAGGATATTTGGCCTTGGAGGGGGTGCAGTGTAGAATCACCAGAATAATACCAGGGCTAAAAGGGTTAAATTATGAGGACAGGATGCATAAAGTAGGCTTGTGTTCCCTTCAGTATAAAAGATAAAGGGGTGTCTGCGTGGGTTTCCTCCGGGTGCACCGGTTTCCTCCCACAGTCCAAAAATGTGTGGGTTAGGTTGATTTGGCTATGATAAATTGACCCTTAGTGTTAGGGGGGGGATTAAATATGTGGGGTTATGGGGATAGGATGGGATATGTTAGGGGGAATTAAATACGTGGGGTTACGGGGCTAGGGTGGGATATGTGTACTGTGGGGATTAAAGCAGGGACAGGGTACTGGATTTGAATGATCAGCCATGATCGTATTGAATGGTGGAGCAGGCTCGACGGGCCGAATGGCCTACTCCTGCTCCTAGATTCTATGTTTCTATGTTTCTAAGACCGCGCAAAGTGGAGGAGAAGCATCCGGGAAGGCGCCAAATACCTCGAGTCTCTTTGCCGGGAGCAAGCGGAAGCCAAGCGCAAACAGCGGAAGGAGCGCACGTCAACCCAAGCACCCCACCCACCCGCCCCTTCAACCACCGTCTGCCCCACCTGTGACAGAGACTGTAGGTTCTGCATTGGACTCATCAGTCACCTGAGAACTCATTTTTAATGTGGAAGCAAGTCATCCTCGGTTCCGAGGGACTGCCTAAGAAGAAGAAGATTTAAGATGATTAAACAAATTGATAGGGTAGAGTGAAACATTTTCCTCTGGTGGAGGAGTCCAGAACAACAGGGCATAACCTTAAAATGAGAGCTAGGCGGTTCAGGGGTGATGTCAGGAAGCACTTCTTCACACAAAGGGTAGTGGAAATCTGGAACTCTCCCCAAAAAGCTGTTGAGGCTAGATCAATTGAAATTTTTTTAACTGAGATTGATAGATTTGTGTTAGGCAAGGGTATTAAGGATTACAGAACCAAGGTGGGTAGATGGAGTTAAAATACAGATCAGCCATGATCTATTTGAATAGAGGAACAGGCTTGAGGGGCTGTATGGCCTACAGGATCCTCTTCCTATGTTCCTTTGTTCCATGCAGTTTTTTTCCCCCTATGCCTCTGTGAAGCACCTTGGGATATTTTTCTGCATTAAAGATACTTTATATATGAAGTTCTTGCTGTTGAGCTTATGCAACTTTGCCTGCCCTTCAGATAATTGCAGTTTGAGTTTCTACAGAACAGATAATTGATGGGATTGATACAGAGCCTTTTGCTTTTGGCAATAATTGTTTTGCAAGTAATTGTTTTGTAATTACTAGAGACTGAAACGATTGAGAATGATGACAAGACACTGCTTCCATTTGACCTCAGCATTTTTGGGCTAGGTCAAGAAAAGGAAATGGTCAGGATTCTCTCTGCTGATGCCTGTCCAATGACCCCTGCTGGTAAACGCCTGAGTGTGGACATCAGATGAGAACAGCATTTGGCTTGGCTACAGTGCCTCGCCCCTCCTCATTATCTATTAGCTCAATGATTTACTCTCAAATATGAAAGAATTGAAGTACTTAGTGCTGGTACTGGTAGCTGTGGAACTGTACTCTCGTGTGCGTCATTATCTTAAGGAGAGAAGTGACAAAATTGGGTGGAAAGCGCAGTTTTATGAATATTCATCTAAGTGTTCTGATGCAACATGGTTAGAGTTTTATTTGCGGTCAGAACACGCCCTTAATTGATGTCATCCATCAACAAAGGAATGCTTTAACTCACAATGACCTTTATTAGTCAGGTGTAAACAGAAGGTTCTTGCAAATTACCAATTAGTGATCTAGACATGTTGTCTCCAAAGGTACCTATGTCATGCTGCACTAAGTTAAAATCTTCATACTTCAGATGTGCAATAAGTGGAGCTTATGCAAATTTACCTACTCTTCAGATAATTGTAGTTTGAATTGTTACATAACACAGGAAGATAGGCAATTTCTGGGAATTATGTATGGCCATTTGCCTTTGGCAATTAATTATTTTGCAACTACGAGAAACTGAAACAATTGAGGACTAGACACTGCTTCCTGCAGGAAGGAAAGTGTCGCAACCATCTGATATTAGCTTTAATGTGTGTAATAATGAAGTATCTAATGGTATTTATGATAACTTTTTTCCTAAAGTTTCCCCTCCTCGCCTGAAGGTGCTGATTTATGTTGGAATGACGTTCCACAGATACCATCAGATCCTTGGTATTTCACCGAACTATCCATTCTTCATGCGTGAATCTAGGGTTGGTAGGTTATTTGACAGTAGAGCCTGGTCCTGTCTTACCTGATGTCTGCACACATGCTTTATCCAGCAGGAGTATGGATAGTAATCAGGTACAGAACCTTGATGGATACTTTCCCTCACAAAGCTGGTGTGTAGTGAGGTCAATTGTAGCATCCTACCTTCCATCTCGACTGATAACAGCTAACTAAGCATAGACCTAGAACCAAATCTGTGATCTTTTGGTTGTTTTACATTTATTTTCAGTAAAAACGAGAAAAAAATTGACCGATTTGGATACTAATACATTTTTTTAAATGACTAACATAAACTGCATGATCAGGTAAACATTTAAATAAATAATTCATAATTCACAACAAATATACATTCCCTTAAGGAATAAAAACCCTATGGGAAAAATGGTCCAACCGTGGCTAAGAAGAGAAGTTAAAGATAATATTAGATTAATGGAAAAGGCTTATAAGGTTGCCAAAAAGAGTAGTAAGCCTGAGGATTGGGAAGATTTTAGAATCAGCAAAGGAGGACCAAGAAATTGATGGAGGGAGAAAATAGAATATGAGAGTAAACTAGCGAGAGACATAAAAACAGATTGTAAAAGCTTCTATAGGTATGTAAAAAGGAAGAGATTAGCAAAAGTAAATATGGGTCCCTTACATGGAAGAGACAAGAGAAATTATAATGGGGAATAAGGAAATGGCAGAGATTTTAAACAAATGCTTGTGTCTGTCTTCATGGTAGAAGACACAAAAAACATTCTGGAAATAGTGGGGAACCAAGGGTCTAGTGAGAATGAGGAACTTAAAGAAATTAGTATTAGTAAACACATATTACTGGAGAAATTAATGGGACTAAAAGCCAACAAATCGACTGGACCTGATGGCCGACATCCTAGGGTTTTAAAAGAGGTGGCTATAAAGATAGTGGATGCATTGGTTTTGATCTTCCAGAATTCCCTAGATTTTAGAACTGTCCCCGCGGATTGGAAGGTAGCAAATATAACCCTGCTGTTCAAGAAAAGAGGGAGAGAGAAAACACGGAACTGTAGACCAGTTAGCCTGACATCAGTAATAGGGAAAATGATGGAATCTATTATTAGGGATGTGGTAAATGGGCTCTTAGAAAATTATAATATGATTGTGAGAAGTTGCACAACACCAGGTTATAGTCCAACAGCTTTATTTGAAATCACAAGCTTTTGGAGCGCTGCTCCTTCGTCAGGTGAAGTGAAGAGATGCATATAGGCACAGCATATATAGTCAGAGAACACTGCCAGATGATTACAGTTAATCTTTCTAACTGCCCTTTATCACACCTCGGCAGAGAGATAATCACAGCAATCAAAGGTGTGGATGGTGTCCAAACAGGTCAGTCAGGAAAACTGTAATCATCTGGCAGTGTTCTCTGACTATATATGCTGTGCCTATATGCATCTCTTCACTTCACCTGATGAAGGAGCAGCGCTCCGAAAGCTTGTGATTTCAAATAAAGCTGTTGGACTATAACCTGGTGTTGTGCGACTTCTCACATTTGTCCACCCCAGTCCAACACCGGCATCTCCACATCATGGATAATATGATTGGGCAGAGTCAACAAGGATTTATGAAAGGGAAATCGTGTTTGACAAATCTAATGTAAATCGTGTTTGACAAATTTAATGTCAGCTGTGGCTCAGTTACTAGCACCCTTGCCTTTGAGTCAGAAGATTGTGGGTTCAAGTCCCACTCCAGGAACTTGAGCAGATAAATCTAGGCTGACACTCCAGTGCAATGCTGAGGGAGTGCTGCACTGTTGGAGGTGCCGTCTTTCGGATGAGACGTTAAACCGAGGCCCCATCTGCTCTTTCAGGTGGACGTGAAAGATCCCATGGCACTATTTCGAAGAAGAGCAGGGGAGGTGTCCTGGTCAATATTTATCCCTTAACCAACATAACAAAAACAGATTATCTGGTCATTATCACATTGCAGTTTGTGGGACCTTGCTGTGCACAAATTGGCTGCCGCGTTTTCCACATTACAACAATGACTCCACTTCAAATAGTACTTCATTGGCTGTAAAGCACTTTGAGACGTCTGGTGGTCGTGAAAGGCGTTATATAAATGCAAGTCTTTCTTTAATAGAGTTTTTTGAGGATGTAACAGGGTAGATAAAGGGGAACCAGTGGATGTAATGTATTTGGATTTTCAGAAGGCATTCGATAAGGTGCCACACAGGAGGTTATTACACAAAATTAGGGCTCATGGGTTTGGGGGTAATATATTAGCAAGGTTAATAGACAGAAAACAGAGAGTAGGAGTAAACGGGTCATTTTTGGGTTGGCAGGCTGTAAGTAGTGGGGTACCGCAAGGATAAGTGCTTGGGCCTCAGCTATTTACAATCTATATTAATGACTTCGATGAGGGGACCAAGTGTAATGTATCCAAGTTTGCTGACGATACAAAGCTAGGTGAGAAAGTAAGTTGCGTGGAGGATACAAAGAGGCTGCAAAGGGATATGGACAGGTTAAGTGGGCAAGAACATGGCAGATGGAATATAATGTGGAGAAATGTGAAGTTATCCACTTTGAGAGATTGGGGATTGTTGGTATTCAGAGGGACCTGGGTGTCCTTATACACAAATCACTGAAAGTTAGCAAGCAGGTACAGCAAGCGATTAGGAAAGCAAATAGTATGTTAACCTTTATTACAAAAGTATTGGAGTATAAAAGTAAAGATGTCTTGCTGCAATTATGTAAGGCTTTGGTGAGACCACACCTGGAGTACGGTGTACAGTTTTGGGCTCCTTACCTAAGGAAGGATATACTTGCCTTAGAGGGAGTGTAACAAAAGTTCACTGGACTGGTTCCTGGGATGGGGGGGATTGTCCTATGAGGAGAGATTGAGTAGACTAGGCCTTTATTCCCTAGAGTTTAGAAGAATGAGAGGTGATCTCATTGAAACATATAAAATTCTTAAGGGGCTTGACAGAGTAGATGCTGGGAAGATGTTTCCCCTGGCTGGGGAATCTAGAACTAGGGGTCACAGTCTCAGAATAAGGGGTCAGCCATTTAGGAGTGAGATGAGGAGAAATTTCTTCACTCAAAGGCTTGTGAATCTTTGGAATTCTCTACCCCAGAGGGCTGTGGAGGCTCAGTCATTGAGTATATTCAAGACAGAGATCGATACTAAGGGAATCAAGGGATATGGGGATAGGGCAGGAAAGTGGGGTTGAGGTAGAAGATCAGCAATTATTTTATTGAATGGTAGAGCAGACTCGAGGGGCCGAATGACCTACTCATGCTCCTATTTCTTACATTTTTATGTAAGCAGTAAAAGTATTTACATGGAGTATAGTTTAAAGTGCAAGTTACTGTGATGGAAGTATGGTACAGTTTTTATCCCAGGAATGAGCAAAGACCATGGGGTAGATTTTAACTGTCATGTAGCTGATGGGCAGAGCACAGGACTGGGTCTCATTATCATGCTGCTGGTGTGCTACAGCTTGCTGGCCCAGAACTGGAGCAATATCGGATAGTCAGGAGACCAATCCGGTCGGCAGGAAAATAAGTCCGGCGGAGTTGGGGAGGAGGGGGGAAGGGGGGGAGGTGATTGCAAAGGGTGGGGGTGTGTGGAGCTCACGCCAGAAGTGGTCCACATTATTCTTGTAGAATCCTGAGTAGCAATCTTGTTGCTCTCTTACAGATAATTTGAAACTTATTTTTTGCTGAGTCTTCTGCTGTACCGTCCAGTGAAACTGGGCAGAGTGTGCATGAAGTGGGCTCCGTCTAGTCCGTCAAAATTGCATGTACGTCATAGGTCCCCAATTTGCATATTAAAAGGGCTTACTGTCTGAACCAGGCGAGCACTCTAGCCGCCCAGCGGAAGGGTCCTTTGAAGGTGCCAGTAACTGGAGCGCCGGGATCAATTGGGCAGTGAGCCATTTTCGGGCTGCCACTGCTCCGCTTACATAAGATGGCCCAGGTTAAAATCTATCTCCATAGGGCTGATTTTAACTCTTTATCAATGGTGGAAGATGGACAGTAGCGGGCCAACTGCTGGTTTTCAGGCAGGTATAACGGGTGCCCAATCTACTCCCCTGTTTGTCATCACTGCTAAAAGTTAAAGTCAACTGTCATAATTAATGAATCTACATATACAAGTGAATTATGAGAGTGCTACTCAGAAGCCACAGTGGTCATAATGGTACCATACCATGGGTCTTTTCTATTAGAAGAATGCATTCAACTGCAGACATGTATGTCTCCCTTTGTAGGCTGCACTCCATAGTGTAAACAACCCCGGGTTCCAGGAACTACTACAAACATAGTCCCCTGAAAATATTGGTCCAACATTCTGCTGTTGGATTACAGTTTCATCTTAAGGGAACATGGGGAGTTGGTCCCGTGCATTTGGACTCTGGTCTCTGTGCTAACAGTGGAGCCTAGCATTGCTATGGGGACTGGCTCCTAATGTGGACTGTAAACAAAGTAGAATGTACAGGTGTGCGTCTCATGAAACAGGAATCTAGAAACTGAAGTTTAAGCACAAAAGAAAAAGCATCTTATCACTGTTACAATAACATGTCTATTCTGTGGTCTGCAATCAGGTTAAATGAACCATTTTGAATTGCAGTTGCTGTTGTTATGTAGGTAATAAATTCCCAGGAATCTGTACATGATTTAGATAAATAGATGTTAAGATTATAATTGTTGTTTGCACTTTTATTCCCGTCCCATTGTAAGAAGGGAAAACAACCTTATTCTACATGTTGTAACTGCAAGATAATCCCAACAAAGAGTTTGTGATGTGATTTGTATATTATCTCTCACATATGTCGGTGGTTTAATATAGGTTTAATCGCTACTCAAAGTAGGACACACAATTAAATGACATTATGATTTTACACATGCTGATCAGTGGCTGACTGCATGACATCATCACTCAGGCAATCAAATTCTGTGAGAGAACAAAAGCCCTCATGATTTCCAACACACTACTCAGCACCTGGCTACATGATACCATCACTTCCAAACTGGAGCTTTAGCGCAGCAGATTAGAGTTTATTCATTAAAAGGACCTTAAACACAGCTCAGCAGCAATGAATATAAGAATCCCTAAGTATTTTGCGTGATAAACAGAACTTGTGCATTATTGAATCAGAGCATTTATTCAGTGCACAAGGGCCCCTATAATGCTTCAGAACATAAGGAATTGTGTTTATCACTTAGATGACAGAATAATTTTAATTATTAAAGGCCTGATTTTAATTACACTGACAACTTACGTGCCAGGAACTTAACTTGATGAAACATTTCTTTTTTCCCTTCAATTTTCTCCTCTCTTTTCCTGAAAGCATTGACTCCTTACTCAAATATGGTTACATGGGCACAAGCAGCTTCCTGTGCCAGTACATTATCCATGTCAGCACTTGTTATGTGTAAGTCTAGACAGTTACTGACAGTTATTCAACCATGAGGGCATCACAGCTGAGTCTGATCATGCCCATGCTACTAGAGAAAATGAAACCCCTGAGTTGTTAGCTTCTGAATTAGATTGCTATCTAAATACTGACTCCCCTGTAGTTCAGCAGTGAATGGTCAGGTTCTTGATTCAGTGGAGAATATGTTGTTGGCAAAGAAGCAGATATAGGAAGATGAAAAATAGTCAGTGAAGATCCAAGAAGATAACCTGAGTGATGAGGAAAGTTAGACAGGCTGATTGACATTTTTCTTGTTTTTACAGTTTCATGTTTGGAAAAAAAAACACACTACATGTTAATACTTTATTATAACCCATTATATGCTAGTTCCTTTTCCCATTTGTGAACAGTACTAAAATGAGTGTTTTGTAATTAATGTGTTGTTTTTTATAAGAACATAAGAAATAGGAGCAGGAATAGGCCACTTGGCCCCTCGAGCCTGCTCCGCCATTCAATAAGATCATGGCTGATCTCGGGCTCAAAGCCACTTCCCTGCCCGCTCCCCATATCCCTTCACTCCCTTATCTTGCAAAAATCTGTCTATCTCTACCTTAAATGTATTTAATAACCCAGCCTCCACGGCTCTCTGGGGCAGAGAATTCCACAGATTATATATGTTCTTGTATTTCAGAGCATACATTGTGAGTTCTTTTACTAGGACCACAAACTGGAGATGCAGCTCAGTCAGGGTATTACTCCCTGCCAAACCACAACATTGATAATTCCTCCAAAGCGATTTGAATTCCAATCAATTAATTAGATTAATTTTTTAATGCTGCTAATTGAAAAGCAATCAGTAATGTTTTCTCACTTCACATTTTTAAATCCTTATCTGTACACAAAGCTTGGAGTATTAGCCAGTGACTCTCATTACATCCTGTATGGTTAACATTTTAAGTAACTTTACTTAGCGTTTGTTACCTTATACCTAACTTATAGTTCTAGTGCTTAACATGTCAAAATTATAATGGGCATGTTAATTGGAGTTACTTAACATTTCCAACAAATTTAGTTCTGTCCTCGGACCACTCTGTTCACTGACACCGTCTGAAACGTACCCTGTTTGGGACGCTCAGGAATTTAGGCCGCTTTTCAGTCTGATCATGTGCCATGTATTCAATTGCCATGGGTGCACCAGTATCAAATAGTAAATCATACCTTTAATAAAAAAGAACATCCTTAGAGTGAAAGCATCACGCTGCTCCTGTCCCAACACTGTCATTTTTTGGACCCACACTTTCACTTCCCCTGTTCCTCTGTTCTGGGGGGGGGGGGGTGCGGCGTGGTTTGCCGCACACTTTCCTGATTCCTGGCCCCAGTTATAAACAGCCCTGAAGACACAAATAGAGAGAAAGGCAAGCGGGCAGTTTCTTTGCTCATTCGTTCGAATTTAAACTAATGAGTAAATGCTGTCAATTGCTTTGCACACAGCATTTCTGGGACTTCTACATTTGAAAAATGTTACTATTTCTAGTGCATTTGTGGTTAAAATCACTATCTGCATTAATAGCAAAAGAAAAGGGTAGTTTTTTTCCTCGTACAGTGGGAAAAGTTCAACTACAATAATAACTGGTGTACAGACACCAACAATAACATCAAGAAGACATCTGGTTGCTCGGTGTGGACGCTTCTTAAGAGGGCTCCCGTAATCTTTTACGGCAATCTATAAACGTCGTAGCACATTGACCCTGAAGGCAAAAAATCAGCAAAAAGAGCAAAGGAGGGAGACAAACTCCATCAGGTGCTTTCAAGACTTTGAAGGCAAGGTTAGAAAAAATAAAACATAACGGCATGGCAGTTAATCACGGGGAGAGATTCACTCTTCAAAAACTCTCAGAGCGCCATGAAGTAGCAGTGGAGACCAGATTACTTAAAAGGGGAAGAGAAGAAATAAAAAAGGGAGCACTAGGCTGAGATAAAGTAAAATGTCAGCGCTAGGTAAAAGTACATCTAAAAAAGGAGGATCTGAGAGAAATAATAGTTAACGGGGAGCAGCTGAAACAAAATTAAAGGGGGGCACCAAAGAGAAGCTATGTTAAAAGGGGAGTACCTGAGTGAAGTAAAATTAAAAGGGGAGGCCCCTGAGAGCAGTAAAACTAAAAACTGAGCAGCCTAGAGAAATTAAACTACAAAGGGAGGACCTGAATGAAGTCAAATCAAAAGCAGGCAGTATAATTTGAAAGGGAAGCATGAGGTGCATTTCTTATGGGAAGCTGACACATGAGAAAGCCAGTTATAATTGAAGGGAGAAGGGATGTGGAAATTGTCTATTGATTAAAAAAAGCTTAAGGAAAGAGTTATGGCCTTGGGGAGGAAGGTACAGGAACTCACAAGGGCGGACAAAAGTGAATGCATAGTATTAGATTCAGTAAATGAGTCATCACAGTCAGGGAAATGGATAGGCTGTCAATTGAACCTCAAAGGTGAGGCATTGGGGATCAGAGCTGGAGACTGGTACAACCAGGTAAAAGATTACCATAAAAAACATTTAAGGGAATCTAAGAAGATGGGGATATTGCAAGGATTAAGATTGGAAAAGGTGGCAAGAAATCCTGTTAAAATTCTCAGCATCCAGTTCACTGCCTGGCAGATAGAAACCACCCTTGATAGAAACCGCCCAATTTTCGGTCCAACGCAATGAACTATTTTTTCTAAATTACATCAACAACTTGGATTTAAAAACTCAATGCAAATTGATCACATTTGCATATGGTAACAAACTAGGAGGGTCAATAAATTCTAAGAGGCAGCTCAGGGAGTACAAATTGAGTTGGACAAATATGTAAAGGGTTAGAACAATGGCTGATTAAATTTAATACAACAATTTAATACTTATAAAGCAATGCAAAAAGAAGCAATGAGCACCAGATATACTCCATGAATAGTGTGAAAAAATCTAAGGATGAAACTGAAAGAGATCTAAGGGTGTTAGTAAATTTCATACTCAACATATCCAACTACTGCAGAGCAGCAATCAACAGAGTCCAATCAGTATAGTGCAAGTCAAAGGAAGTTATGCTCAAACTGTATCTCTGGTCACACCTTGATTACTGTGTTCAGTTCCACTCACAGATACACAGGGGAGACATTTAAGTGCTGGAGGCAGTTCAGAGAAGAACCGTGAGGCTGATCCTTAGTTCAGAGGTCCAGGGTATGAGGAAAGACTGGAGAAGCTTAGACATTTCAGCCTTGAAAAGAGGAGATGGAGGGGTGATCTCATAGAGCAAGGGGATACAGATTCTAATTAATAAAAGGGAAATTTAGGAGTGCTGTTAGGAAGTTCTTCTTCACATAAAGAGTGCTCAATAAATGGAATGGATTTCCAGGTGGAGTAATGGAAACAAAAACCCTGGAATCATTTAAGGAAAAAAAAACTGGAATCTGGAGTAAGTGTAGGATTTTCCTGGATGGATGAAATAAGTTTGGCCGCAATGCTTTCCTCATCCATATTTACCTTGTGAACATGAGTAGACAATTTCTCTCCTTGATAAAGTTATAGGGGGAAAAGTTCAGTATCGCCCCGTTTGGGGCGCAATTATCGGCCGGGTGCAAAGATTAGCGCCTGTCGCTAATTATCGCCTCCGACTGCAAACTTGACTTTTATCGCCCCTGGAGGTGATTGGAGCTCTAAATCAGGCGCTACACATCTGTCTTAAGGCGCAAAGGCCGAGGAGCGAGGCACTAACTCAGAGCGCTGGCGAAGCTCATGTGATGTCAGTCAGCAATGGAACACAGACACAATGGCGCCGGACAGTTCTTAAAGGGGAGGGTTGATCTTGCTTTCCATCCACATCCTGCTCATTGCAGCCTTGAATCTCGGCCTGGAGAGACCTGTACATCAAATCTGCTGGAAAGAACAATGGAGAGAACCAGGGAAAGAGCTCAGAGTGCAACACCCAGAGTCTCTTCTAAATCGATGCAAGGAAGGGCAAATCAAAATGAACCTGCAAAGTGCTGCTCAGTACCCAAAACTCCTTCACACAGCATTGAATCTCTCCAGAAGTCTTTCTCTCTCTCTCTCAGAATGCGTGGTTCAAAAATGTCACCAACAAAAAAAGGCAGGAAGCGGTCGCCTTTAAATAGCGCTCCCCCAGTCCCTTACTGACTGCAGAACGCTCCCCTCAACCTGTCGTTGCTAGCGGCAGGCGGTAAGGCAGGGGGCGCCACTCAATATCTACTCCAGGGCACTACCGGGGCGGTGCGCACTCGACTGACGTCACGCTCTGCCGGCGCAGGAGATCGTGGCGGTAGTGTTTAGCGCCGCCGCAAAATGTCTAGTTAATTTCGCGAGCGGTGCAAACATCGCCGCGCCCGGGCGCTAGTTGCTTTGCGCCCCATTAGCGCCCTCTTAAGGCGCTAACGGGAGGCGCAACCAACTGAATTTTCCCCCATAGTAACTATAGAGAGGGAAAAAAACAAGTCTAGTAGTTTCTAACATGTCGAATTAATATTTATCATACTTTCTGACCAAATGCATAAGAAGAATTTGTACATCAATTGTATTTCATTTAACCTTTATGCATAAGCCTTGAACTTCAAACAAGATCATTTTAAAAGCAGCTCTGTTTCCTTAACTATACTGAATAACAGGTTAATGTGGCACTAAATTTGTTATTTCCTCTGCCTGCGTAATGCCCTCCCCAGCTGGAGATTCTGCCTCGGAGCCATTTGTTCATTGATTTACCATCATTAATGGATGTAGCATTGCTAATGTTCAGCATAGAATGGAAGTTTAAAGTGAAACATCAAATTTCATATCATAAAATTAACAGCTAGGTTAATTTACAGGGTGAAGGTCAAATTAGGAATATTCATATAAAACAGGAAAACTAAAATAAAATGAAAAAATACAAACTATAATTCATGGTAAATCACTCTCAAATAAAATTCTCTATTTCTTTTTATTTTTAGCCAAATGATTCAAAATGTTTGATTATTTATATAACAGAAGATTGCTTAGCATCTAGTGGCCCGGATTTTGTTGTAAGAATAACGGTGAGGCTATCAACATTCACTGTTATTAAGGAGTAAATCGGACAGCAACTTCTGGCATCCGCACATGTGCAGTTAAACGCAGAAATCAGGAAGTTGCTGTCCGAGTTGCCCTGCTCCTCCACAAACTTCACTACATTGGTACCTCGCTGAGAGACTCAGCATTCAAACACATGAAGGGCGGGAAATTGCGGTATTTACCCATGAGATACACACAAAATGCACCAGAAAAAGCTAGGGCTTGTCCATTCAAGGGTAAGTGAATTTTTAATGCCATGATAAGTCTTAATTGGCAAACAACCTCTTTGGCATTGAAAATTTACTTTTAAAAGTGTGGAGTCTCATTCCTTCAGATTTTAATTATTGTTGGAGATTTTTTAATTTTTTTTGACTTTTTCTTTCTGTTTCTTTTCTCTCTCTCTCTTAATCCCATCTTTTTTTCTGTCTCTTTATTTTGCTTTCTGTACATGATTTGGCATTGAATTAAATATTCTAACTTACACTTCATGGTTTAGACTCTGTGTGCCTCAGTAAGGATTCTTCAAACTGATTGTTTAAGGAGACACACCATTGCTTGCCCTGTTCACACAGGTCCCAGATCCCCTGTAGAGCGCGCCATGCTGTTTTTGCTCTCTAATTACTGCAAATCACAGTGTAAAAAGAGCCCACAGAAAATCTGTGGGCATGCGTAAGCCGAATGAATAGCGAGCGCCATTCGTTCGCCGCGGACCGCAAATTCTGGGCTAATGTGTTAGCACTTCGTATTTTAACAAATATTCAAGGAGTCTACAATAATAACTTAGTTTTGAATTTCACTGGTATAGAGTTTGAGATTATCAGCCTGTTCTTGGATAGTTCCTGATCCATAGATACAGATCAAAGAAAGGGGTTTGATTTTTAGAGATAATAAGATAACAATCAAATGCTACAAATATGGATAAAAAAAAAATACTGGACAGGACACAGCGGGTGGATCAGCCTGAAAGAGAAAGCTGGATTAATGTTTTACATGTATCTATTCAGCAGAACAGATGAACCTATCTTTCCAATGCTAATTGACCTGCTGTGCATTTCCAACATTTTAATTTCTTAGGGGGAAAAATTCAGCTGGTTAGTGCCTCCCGTTAGCACCTGACGGGCGCTGATGCAGTAGCAATGCTGGTGCGAAGCGAATCCAGTGCCGTACGGCAAATCCAGCCCCCCCCCCCCCTCTATTGTGTCGCTCCCTGTTACCACCGGGGACATCACCGCCAGGCAGATCGTGACATTAGTGAGCGTGCAACGCTCACTGGGCGCCCAATCTGCCAAATTCATTTTCGCCCCCTGCCTTAGTGCCTCACCCCGACAGCGACAGGGAGAGGAGGCATCTAGCAGGCGGATGCCGGCTCCAGGGGCGCAATTTAAAGGGATCATGAGCAATGAGTCGCAGCTGTCAGGTTAGTGCTGTTTTACATCTTCCATGTCAGTTTCAAATTGTACAACAGTTTAATTCAGCCATTTAAAGATTATTTAGTATTAGGAGTGTTATGGTTACTAACAATTAGTTAGATTTATTCTCACAACATATTAAAGTGCTACACTTGGTTACATTAATGCGAGCTGTACTGGCAGTCGACCTCGCCCTCCAGGATCTACTGCAGAGGGAGCGGAGGCAGCGAGAAAGATTGCAAGATGTGGCCAGAGGGAGGAGAAGGGCCATCAGGGCTCTCAACAGGAGGCCTTATCCTCCGAGGATATTCCGAGAGCACTTCTCCTACCTCCAATTTCGCGAGGAGCAGTGTATTAGAAGGCTCCACTTCAGCAAGGAGGTGGTCACAGAACTCTGCCACCTCCTGCAACCAGACCTCCAGCCTCAGATCAGGGTGACCACGGCTCTCTCAGTGGCAGTCAAAGTCACCGTCACCCTCAATTTCTTCGCCAGCGGTTCCTTCCAGTCTGCAACAGGAGACATAGCTAACATCTCGCAGTTAGCCATCCATCGCTGCATCCAGTGGGTCACAGAGGCTCTCTACAGTAGGAGAAGGGACTATATTTCCTTCCCCATCACCAGAGAGAAGCAGGACGAACGTGCATGTGGCTTTGCCAGGATAGAGGGCTTCTCCATGGTGCAGGGCGCCATTGACTGCACCCACGTGGCTTTGCGGGCACCGCATAACAATCCTGAGATCTTCCGTAAACACAAAGGCTACCATTCACTTAATGTGCAGTTGGTGTGCGATCACACACAGTGAATCCTCACCTTCAATGCCCGCTATCCTGGCAGCAGCCACGATGCCTTCATCCTGCACCAAATCGGTGTGCCAGCACTCTTCCAGTCACCACACCAAGCTCGCAGCTGGCTGCTCGGAGACAAGGGCTATCCGCTCTCCACCTAGCTCATGACTCCCCTCCACAACCCCAACACTCCTGCCCAGCACTCATATAATGAGAGCCATGCTGCCACCAGGAACATCATCGAGCAGACCATTGGGGTGCTCAAGCAACGGTTCCGCTGCCTTAACCGCTCGGGAGCGAGTGTCCCATTTCGTGGTGGTCTGCTGCATGCTCTGCAACCTGGCCAGCATGAGGGCCCAGCCATTGCCACCTGGGATTGCAGTACCACCTCAGGAGAAGGAGGAGGGAAGAGGAGGAGGAGGATGAGGAGAAGAGGAAGATGAGGAGGATGAGGAGAAGGAGGAGGAACAGGAGCGAGAGAAGAGGCTGTCACTCAATCGGCCTTCCGGAAGGGCGGTCCGTGACCGCCTCATCAGACTGCACTTCCAATGAATTAAACCCCAGATCCCCATTGCTCACCACATTCCTATCATTCCATGCCTATCGCAGGCCGTATCATAGCGCAAAGCTGAAATGAGACACACCACAAAAGAATCCAAACTGAATTAATAAATTTATCAAAAATCAGTGAACACATATTTACAACAAAAATATTAACTATTCACCCTAGTGCAATCCCTTATTGCCCCTCATTACTGTGCCTTTGCCTACTCTAGTGCTCCTATGAAGTGTTGGCCCAGTGGCTGCAGCACGGCTGGTGGAAGGCTGCTGAGTGTCCGTGCGGGAGACTTCAGATGGCCTTGCAGGACGCCCTTGACCAGCTCTGGGCCTGGAAAGCCCGGCTGTAGACTGCACCACCTCAGCATGGGCGGCAGCAGTCTGGGCTGGCTGGATGACAGGCAGCAACAGGGCAATGTTGGCATGCCAGTGGTGGGAGCAGGAATGCTGTCATCCTGAGAGAGGACAGCAGGTTCCTGCTCCACTGACCCACTGCCACTCCCCCAGGGCAGCACCTCAGCATCCCTAGCAATCTGCTGCAGCACAGATTGCTGGCCTGCTGCGACATCGTGAAAGCCCCGGTGGACTGTGGTGGACCCAGCCACGATGGCAGCAGTCAGAGCTTGTGTGCCATCAAGCTGTGACTGCATGAGAGCAGTCTGAGATTGGATGCCACCAAGCATAGACTGTATTACAGCACTAAGACGTTGCGTCACTTCCGCCTGTGCTGCAATGGAAGCTACCAGGTCGCCCATCACACGTGGCATCAGGTCTGGGTCGCCATGGGCTCTCTGGGAGTCTACCATCCTTGTGCAATGTTGGAGGTGGACTCCTCCACGCTCCTTATCATTGCCGATAGGCTCTCGGGCACCCTTGCCATTGCACCTATCATCTCCGTGTGCATGCCCATCCCCCTACTTCTAAACGCCTCCCCATTGAAGTCCTCATCTGAGTCCTGTACAGCAGAACTCGCACGTGAACTCGCCCTCCGGGGAGCTGGCCCCCGAGCTACCCTTTCTCCCTGGCCTTGCTGCGGCCCACTCATTCCCGGTGCCTCACCCTGTGCAAATCCCACTAATATACTAGCCTCTAAAGAACGCGCAGTGCCAGTATCTGAACTGGTGCCTGCGGGTGAGACATGCAGTGATGTGGTGTCTTCTTCCTCCTCCTCTTCTCCCACCTCATTCTCAACCATGCCCTCAGTGACAGGTTCCTCAGGTACTTGCTAATTATCTAAAAGCATAAAGGCACAAGAGTCAGGTTAAGGTGAGAGGAGGGGGCAGGAAAGGAGACAGCATGATTAGCTGGAAAGCGCAAAACACTTGTGGGGTGAGGGGGAAGTAGGATGTGGGAAGGAGTAGGGATGAACATACCATTGTTGTCCCCAAGGGGGTCAACTTCGCCAGTAGCCACGGCGCCCTCCACCTGGCGCCCAATAATCTGCAGCACTCGAGTCTCTAGCTCAGACAATGGTTGGGTGTCGGCTAGTCCCGTGCCTGTGCGCTGCTCCTCCCTCCTGTGCTCTCCTCCTCCCTCCTGTTGTGTGTCACTTTGGCCTGCACAAGAAAGGAAAGTGTGTAAGTGAGTGTGGAGCAATGTGTTTGGGTGATGTGCCTGCCATAGTTGAATAGCTGTCATTGTGTGCAAAGTGTGAGATGTGGGTGTGAGTGTTGGTAGGTAGAGATTGTTGGCGGGTGAGTGCTGGGGGTGTGGTGCTTTGGGTACTGTGTGAAGATTGTGGTACAGATGGTGGTACGTAGCATTTGTTGAATGATTGACTCACCCTGAACACCCGAGTAAGGTCATTAAATTTCTTCCTGCACTGTGTGTGGGTCCTGGGGACCACAGTGCTGCCCGAGACATGGTGGGCTACCTCCGTCCACATGGTGTGGAATACTTGCGACGAGGACCTCCTGCCACTTGCTGGGTACAGCACCGCCCTCCGTCTCTCCACAGCGAAGACCAACGCCTCCAATGCTTCATTGCTGAATCCGCGGGCTCTCTCCCTGGGGCGTGGATGTGCCATCAGTGCAGCTTCTTGAGTCGTCTGGCTCCTTCCCCTTGACCTGCTGCTGCTAGCTGAGATGGCTACACAGCCAGCAATGCTGAGAATGAGGTTCAGCAGCATCAATGAACCTCCCCTTTAAGAACTGGAAAGAGCCTGCGGCAATGATGACTTGTGATTAGACTGCACCTGATATTGGTGAGCGCTTCGATTTTAATGCCACTGAGCTAAGCCATTAGCGCTTGATTTAGCGCTCCAATCTTTTCTTTGTGCAATGAGACTGAATTTTGCGTGCAGTCTGTATCATTAATGCCTGGCGCTAATTCTCAAACTTTTCTAAAGTTAGCGACCATTCCTGCGCTATAATGAATTTCTCCCTCTTAGAGTTTTGCTTTCAGGCTAGAAATCAGATTTTGCAATTCACAATGTAGATCCTCAGGAAGTCAAACCTAAACCAAATATATTCCATTAGTTTGAGTTGCACATGACAGATGGGGCAGATATATATTGCATTGAAGTCACCAAGGGGGAGAAATTCATTATAGCCCCGTTTGGGGCGCCAACTTTAAAAGTTGAAAAAGTTAGCGCCAGGCACTAAAGCAAAAAAAACAGAGAACGAGGATATCAGTATTTTTTTTCCTACCTCGGCCACCTCGCCTTTACGTATCGCCCCTGAAGTGCCCGGTCTCCCGAACAACGCCTCCTGCAGCTGTTGGTGTTTTCGCCCGGCGATGCTGCAGGGAGCGAAACTGAGGTTCGGGTCCGGGGTGCAACCGGGGCGATGCGCGTGGCGATGATGTCACGATCTCCAGGCGAAGAAGATCGGGGCACAATGCCATACCGCCAGCGCAAACCTCCCGCCGAATTTAGCAGGAGGCGATATTCTCGCCGCTCCCGGGCGGTAAGTGATTAGCGTCCCGTTATCACCCCCCGGAGGCGCTAAAGGGAGGCGCTAACCAAAAGATATCTACCTCGTTCCTCATGAAACTATCAAGGATTGAGGAGATATACCATTCCACATTTCCCAGCATGCTAGACTAGCAGGAATCAGACACATACTTCACCAGGAAATGGATGATCCCCACCTCACTGCCAGCTGCAAAGAATATTTTTTGGCTCAATAGAATTACATTTCTGGTTGTGACTCCAAATTTAAATAGCAGTCACTCCATCTACACTCATGATAGAGGGGAAAGTGCAATAATTGGAGGAGGCAAGGTTATAAAATTTTATGCTTCTGCACATGAAACTCACCATTTTTAAAAGGACAGAGTACAACCAAATTAGTCACCATTTGTGCATGTGGGAAGATAGTCCAAGTCAGACAATTCACTTTAGTTTTCATCTTGTTACATCTATAGAGAAGTGTGTTTTACATGGATCATTTAAGCTGTAGATAATGCGCACAATGACATAAGTCCAATTTTCCTTAAGTTTTCAATACATTTATTCACAAATTCCCGAATTCTGATTGGCAGCAGGATGTAGCCTTAGTATGAAGTACAACAGGTTATCTTACTTTTGCAGGTTTCCTACTGTTATACTGCTTCCCTTTTTATATTGTTCCTCATTCCATTCTGTATTTTGTTCCGAACTGCTCTGTGGAATAATCCAATCTTGTTAGTACTGAGAAAAATCAGTTACATTTTGACAGGCGCAGTTATTTACACTGTCAAAATCAAGTGCAGTGGACTCATCAGAAACAGCTCTGAAAACAGTATTTTACAAAAAATGTCCTTATCTCCCTGACAACACATTTATCATTAAGCATCAGTCTGGTTTCTGGCTCCTACATTCCACTGCTCCTTTCAAAGTCATTGAACATATCTATTCAGCCAGAGAAAAGTACTAGTTTGCTAGTGCTTTAGGGGCTCTGTTAACCCTGCCTGCTCAGCCTGAAACTGGAAGGGCAGTTAAAACCGCCCATGGGACTCACCTGCTGGCATCACACGATTCCCCAGGTTCCAATCTTAACCTGTTCTTCAGAGCAGGGGAGAGGAACACGCATTGCAACTGGCAGTGTCCTTCTTTAATTATGCAGATAGGACTCCAATGACTTCATCAGGGCCCGACAGCTATTTTAACCAGAGGCCTGTGCGGGGAAAGCCATCATGGCTTTTCAACTAGGCCAACCTTACGGGAAGAGGAGTCGGGACTAGAAGAGGCCCAAAAAGGTAAGTCTTTTTACTTTCCTTGACTTTCCTTGTGAGGACAGAAGGAGCAAGTGGGATCCTTTGGATCCCACAAGGAAAATTTAGGCCTCCCCTGCTCCATCTGCCATCAGCTTTAGGCCTCTTGCCATCTGATGTTGCACTTTATCTAATGTTTGTTCCAAAGCTAAAGTGTGTGTACAGTCTTACAAGGAAGTTCACCATTATCAATCACAAGCATTAGCTCCTATTAAAGTCAATGGAGCTCCTATGGAACACACATAAATGGAGATCCTTAACATCATTTTTACTGATTTCTACTGATAAATTCCCAGATGTTTCTGGGTTTCTAGATTGGTAAAAACAGATTTTTGCCTAGATCTCACCTTCAAAACCAACATTTCCCCTACTTCCAATGGATCCTGAGATGAGAGTGCATTGCTCTAGTGATATCAACATACACATTGCATGATGATCTATGCACACAGCGTTCACGATGATGCCATTAGCGTGGTGCGCAAGCCTCTCAGGCCTGACTCTCAGAAAAATTAAAGTATTGATCTTCCCGCCCCAAGCAACCTCAAAAATACTGCAAAATTCAGAACTGTCAAAGTGGAAAATAGTTTATTAAGTGGGTAACCTAAGTCAGAACAATTCCCACCACTTATGCCACCTGTGATTATTGGGGCTAGTTGTTTATATCAGGCAACTAACGTCAGTCATTTGCCATTCCCATGGATGCCAATCGCAAGGGCACCGCTTATACCATATTATATACTGCAGCTATTTTGGGCAGAGTCAGCTGTTCAATCAGCAGTTCGCATCTCGTTAAGGTGCCGTTACCGTGCCTCCTTAATCCTCTGTCATTAGTGTCCAGTTGTAGTTTGCACTAACAGCGCTGACTATAGCGGCAAACATGCCTAGAAGGCGAAAGGCAACGAGCCAGGCTGGGGAATGCTAAGAAAGGTGGAAAATATTTGGCGTCCATACAGTCAGAAAAATACAGCAGACGTGGATTATAGAGTTCTTTGCCGGAGACAAGTAGAACAGCTGTGGTACAAACTGCAGAGTTCAGTATAATTACGTGCGCTAAAATGAAACGAGAAGTTAAAGAAGAAAGACTTGCATTTATATAGTGCATTTCACAACCTCAGGACGTCCCATAGTGCTTTACAGCCAATGAAGTACTTTTGAAGTGTAGTTACTGAGTAATGTAATTACAGTTCTTTTGATTTTTTTTCTACAAGTGTGGCTTAAATAAAATTTGTGAACCCACATTTACGCTGGTTTACTTGTTTACTGGTGATTTGAGGGCATTTTGAATGTCAGGTTAATATTTGAGAAGCACTACTCTTTTTACCATCCTCCTAATATAGGGGACAAACCACGTTAACACCAACGCACCCGATATAAGTGGTGGGGACTGTATATTATTTTGCTGCCAACCACTGACCCATGGAATTGAAACTATATGTTACTGCCATGAGTTTGCTCCATGGTAAATAAAATCTTTCACTGCAATGCAGTGCCCTACAATGCAGAATGAAAGAGACTCTCACATATTGGTGGGATTGGAGCTGGTTCATTGGTTTCATCAATTTCAACTTTACGAAGTCTAAATAAATATGAATGCTTAAATTTATCCCTTCCTTTCATGTACATTTGGTGATTATTTAATGATCCATTTAGCTTAACTGTGCCATGTTAGCTTCTTACTTATTTTCTTGAGGTTTCACCCACCACCTCTGTGCTCACCGACCTACATTGGCTCCCGGTCCCCGAACACCTCCATTTTAAAATTCTCATCCTTGTGCTCAAATCCCTTCATGGCCTCCCTATCTCCAATCTCCTCAACCCCTACAAGCCTCTGAGAACTCGGCATTCCTCCAACTCTGGCCTCTTGTCTATCCTCCACTTCCTTCATCCCACCATTGGCAGCCCTCCTTTTAGATGCCTAGGCCTTAAGCTTTGGAATTCCCTCCCTAAACCTGTCTGCCTCTCCACCTCTCTCTTCTCCTTTAAGACCTTCCTTAAAACCTACCACTTTGACCAAGCTTTTGGTCACCTTCTATCTCCTTCTTTAGCTCGGTGTCAGTTTTTGTCTGATGATGCTCCTGTGAAGTGCCCTGGGATGTTTTACTATGTTAAAGGCACTATATAAATGAAAGTTGTTGCTGTTGTTAATAATGTTCAAAACAATTCTGATTTTTACCGATTTGCTCTGAATTAACCCTGCTTTTTGGCGTCTTTTTCCCCGTTTCCCCCCCCTGTTTTATGTCGCTAAAAATAAAAACGGAAAAACACTCCAAAGAATCCAGGTTTTTAATTCAGCAATAAAACTGATTTTAATGGTCCTTACACACGAACATTCCCTATAACCTCAGTTCTTGAGTTCCTCAGCAGATTTGCTGCTCTAACTGCCTCCAGGCCATTGCTGTGGCCAGTTATGGGATGTTGACCTATCTGCGTTATGGTTTTCTTCCCTCTCTTTGCTCTCCAGGAAAAGAAAGCAAGGAAATGCTATTGGAGGCAGAAATATTCTGGCTTCCGTATAGCAAGTGAAAGAGCTGAAGTTACATAGAACTATTGGTCCTATGTATTTTCTACTCTTCCTCTGGGGAAATGCCTGGCCTCCACTTGGCAACTACTGACAGTGGCACGATTGATTACTATGTGAGGATTTGCAGCCGTAGACCTGAGACCCAAAGCTCTGCGGTGCAGCATCTTGCAGCATTGCTGAGCGCAACCATTGAGCAAGACACCGGCAGGAATTGTGGCCCCAACAGAAAGTTAATGATTAGCAATGTAACAGGAGGTCAACAACCGAGGCTCAATGTGTAACGAACCATGGTTAAATTACGTCAGACACAAAGCAAACGGCATGGAATAACTAAAATATTTTACACTCTTTTTGCACAAAGAAGGAGAAGGCCTTCTATATAGTACTCTTACCAACTTGAGCCTAAATTTAGGTTGGAACAAAATGCCTCCAGGATAACATCAGCTTATATTTAGGTTTGCACTGATACCTTTCACATTGCGTAAAGAATGCTTAATCTTTATAGAATTTAAATGAAGAACACATGAAAGGTGATTCAATAGCAGAAGTGGTTAAGTACAGTCAATGTTAGATATCTGAACTCAGTGAAACCAAACCACTTTCAGGTATGTAAATCAGTTTCGTATCTAAAGAGTGATTTGATGATCTGGTTAATGTTTTAAAGAAATCTGTAACTTTTGCTTCAGGAATTGTATATTTCCAGGAAGATCATGAATCCTTTTAAGAAGCATATGTTACTTGTGATCAGTGCCTGTTTATCATTCCATCATGGGCTATGGTGGTCACTTAAAGCATTAAAGGAAATATAGACTTTGTCAAGTACCATAGTCATTTGCAATGTCAGCTTCACAGAGGCTGCCATGTATCTGAAATTAATTTCATAAAGACTACTGAGCAAGGTGGAATTGACCCTGACTCTAACCTCTCCTGTGATCTCCTCCTCACCTCATAAATTTATTGTTGCTGGATGCTAAGCAACACCATTTGCATGGTGATGGATTTTACAGTGAAATTGTTGAATTTAATATACGCTTTTTTGCATTGACAAACTACTCAACAATAACTCAGAAATACACTTCCAAGGACATAAAAGATGCATGTTATCGATTTGAAAAGGAGCATTAGTAAAATTTAGGATATTTTCCACAAGTCTATGAGAGAAACCAAATATTGTGAGTTACAAAAGATCAATGAGATTTTTCACATCTATCTTATACAGAGACTGATTTTAAAGAGTTAGATCAGATAATTGACAATTAAATCCTGTCCTTGGAAGTGCAGCTCTGTGTTAGAGTGGTGTAGTTTCTAAATACTAAAAAGTGTATATGAATTTCAACAATTTCACTGTAATAGTTATATGTAATGGATAAATATCTGCTTAAGAATGAGACTGCTGGTTACAGGGATAGGCATAGACTGCTTTGCTGCTGTGATAAGAGATAATGTTTGATGGAGAATCAGAGAACATGGTTAAATGGTGGAGATATGAGGGCAGATGAATGTTTTAAATATTGTGTGATGGCCTTGGGGATTAGGGCATATTAATGAAGAATTTTCCCTCAGGAGATTGAAAGGGTGGAGTACAGCCCATAATAGGCCATATTGTACATGGACTGCAGAAGGAGCGGACGTCATGAGCTGAATGGCCTTTTCACATTAATGCTTTTGTTATGTTCTTTCTTGAACAGATCAGAAATCTAATGCTTGGATATCTGATGTTACACTGACTGTATTTACTCCTAAATGGAAGATCGTGAGTTATTCCTATCGTCACTCAGCTAATTTAATGGCTAGAAAATCACGAGTGCAGTGTATCAGGCTCACTGACCATGCCCGATGCCTCAATTTATTCTCCTGGAGTTTCAGTTTCTGCAGTTTCTGCAGTTTCAGGGCAAGTTCTGTTCCAGCCTCCTTGAACTGCGCCAATCTCATCCCTGACAGCAGACACAGGGCCAGCTCTATCCTGGATTGCTCCACCTTCTCAGCTGGAGGAGTGGATTTCAGAGGGGGAAAGAAAATATAAATCTGAAATAAGACCCTGCAGAACACATCAAACTGATATAGCTCAATAATGAAGTGCTTTTTAAATATGTAGTCAGAAGTGAAGTTCAAACATAACTATATGGCAGGCACATCTTAATGACTGACTAAAAGCTTTTTAATAAACACTGCATACTGCTAAAGGGTTTGGAAATGAAAGGTTTACTTTTCCCAAGTGTGTGAACAGATAAGAAGCGGAGCCTCAGAATATGGATGCATAACCTTTATCTGCCCAGAGTTATATTTAATTCATTTTTTGAAATTATCGAATATAGTTGTAGAACAGCAAAGGAGAACTAACAAACCCTAAAGGACGCCCTGTAAGAAAAAATAGAATTATCAATCTTTTCCAAGAGGGTCTTATTAAATCTGAATTAGGAGAAATTTTTAACAGAATAAATGGAGGAGTTTTTTTCCCATGGTAGTTAAATTACCTTTGATAAGTCTCAATGTAAAAATCTAATCTAATTCCTGCCAATGTCCTGATCATCGAGTTCTGCTAGGTTGTAACAAAATTGTTAGATGGGGCAGCACATGACTCCGAAGGGTTCGTGTCTGGGAAAGGGAAAATCAGCCAGTTCTAGACTTTACCACTTACACAATAATGAACTAGTATGGCCTGCTATTTGCAAATTGTGCAAAGGAGATGTTTTATGCATCCTAAATTAGTTCATCAAATAGGATTTTGATGCAGTTCAAGATGCTTTAGTTATATTGGCCCAGAATTTGCAGTTTTGTGAGGCTGTCAGTGCTCACCATTATTACTGGGTAAAACTGACAGCAACTTCTGGCGTCCGCACATGGGCAGTTAAACGCGGAAATCCGTAAGTTGCTGTCAGAGATACCCTGCTCCTCCACAGGGTGCACTGTTGCAGTTTTCACAGATGAAATTAATATAGACATCACTGATTTGGCATGAACTTAAACTAATTACCCACTATTCTCACTGTAAAGACCGATGAAAAAGTTAAGCCTTGTTTAATCATGAGTAACTGCGTTTTTAATAGCATACTAAGTCATAATTACTGCTGAACAACCTCTCTGGCCCTGAAAAATATAATTTACAACTGTGAAGAAAATTTAAATGTTGCAGATTTTTAAAATTATTATTTTTTAATGTTTGTGTTTTGCTATTTAAGTTTCTCCCTTAATCCCATGTGCATGTCTCAATCTTTATTTCGCTTTCTGTACAATGATTTAAATGTGATTTATATTCCCTGCTTTTTACTTCCTGCTTTACTGTCTGTGAGAATTCTTCAATCGGATTGGCTGATCAGCCTGCCTGCTGTCTGCCCTGTTCCTGGACGCCACAGATCTGCTGTAGAAGGCGCCAAATTCAAACTGACGCCAGAATAGAGGAAGTCTGCGTTCTAGAGCCCGCCGAAACTTTGTGGGGCAGCTTTTTTCAAGGTCAAAGGTGAGCGCCGTTCCTTCGCTGCTGACCGCAAAATCCAGGCCAATGTTTGCCACAAGCAATTTACCTACTTAGCTCATACTGAGATATCAGTGTTTACACAACATATGCTGAGATATTTTCTAGGAGGTAAACGTGTTATCACAAACAACTGAAATATAATCCAATACAATGATTAAAATCTGAGGCTACCAGCTCCTTTCCCCAGTTTGTCCTGTTCAGGTGTTTTATGGCAGTAATACTGCACTTAAAGTATGATGTATGGAACTGATGTAGTAAAAGTAAAAGAGCACATTTCAAGACATTTTCCTCTGTATTTATACTGTATCACAGAATTGAAATATTACTGAAAGCTCCTGACTCATTGGAGTATTTTGGAGCTATGAAAACATTGTAAATGTAATACTTAAGCTCCATTTAGGGGGTAGTTTGAGCCGGAAGTAGTCACATCTAAAAGTAGTAGCAAGAGGCAGCTGCTGTGACATAATGGAGAGTGCTAATGTATCTTCTGCATATGCATATGGAGATAGTGCGGGAAGGTGGAGTGGAGAAGATCAGCCATGATCTTATTGAACGGCATAGCAGGCTCGAAGCTCCTGTTTCTTATGTTCATATGTTCCATGTAATATTCAGCTTCAAATAAAAAAAATTAAACTTTCAAAAGAACCAGTTTATTCCATTTGTAAAGAAAGCTTTCATAACTCTGTTAGTCACGAGTCACTGAGTCTTTCTCTATAGGGTTTATTCTACAATCCCGCATTCCCAGTGGGGAGCTGAGGTCAAAGAATTGGGGCTTGAGTGTTGTTGCCCATCTCCAACCCTTTATGAATGCGGTTTTCTGACTGGAATCGTGGGATTGTAGAATCTGCCCTTATGTGTATTCTACTGCAAGATGCCTGGAATACTAAGAACTACAGTTACTCTGTTTCTGTACAGAATGAACGGTACCGACTGTTATTATTTTTAACATGCTTTGATGGAAAGTCAAATAGTTCTTTCTGCAGTGATAATGTAAAGCACTGCAGTGTGGGGTATTTTTACAGTCTTAGAAAATCATGATGGCGTGTAATTGAATTACAAAGTAATAATCTAATTGAGGCACAATTCCAAGTCCTTCACAAGAGAGTAGAGGATAAAAGAAGCAGTAAACTGGATTATAAATTGGCGAAATAATAAAAAAACAAAGGGTTGTGATAAATAATACCAATCTAGTTGGGCCAGTTTTATTTACAGTGGTCATATTTTTTTGGCTGCCGCTCATTTTTCTTTCTGATGCCTCTAACCTTTGGATGTTTATGTGGATTTTATTTAAATTGCCTTTTTATTGTATCTGAAATCTTTAGAGTGGCAAACATGAAACTAATCATGCATTTATTCAACTCCTCTTTATTACCATAAATGCGATGTAGGGTGTTATGACACCATCTCATTCTCCCGATTACAACGCATTGTTAGAAGGTACACTCGCTCAGATGCTGCACAAGTTACTTTGTGGTGGTTGTCATTCACACAACTGTAGCTAGAACCTTTTGAGAGTATAGGTGGTCATCAAAGCTGAAGAGAATTGGACCTGTCTGAAGTATTGGCTTTGAAACTGTTTGTTTGGATTTGGTTAAAATGTGGCCCAAGTTTTTCAAGTTACTACAGACGGACTGTACCACTATCCTTCAGATTGCAATTAGTCAAAGCTGAGGTAAGACAAGTTTGAGCTACATTAGCTAGCAAATCATCAGGTTTAATTTAGAAGTTAATATAACGCATCACATAATAATGACAGATACAATCAGTGACAAAGAATTGTGCAGTAGTATTTCATTATCTGATCCAGACATCTAATTTTTTTTAATATAGTAAGAATATTGTTTTATAGCAGTAGATAACTTTGCAGACTAAACAAAATGTTATTAATCTTTCAAAACTGGAACAGCCAAAGGAAATCTTAGGCCAGGATGGCTCTGACCCAGTTCACTTAACCAAAAAATGATGAGCCAAGAACAAGGCAGGAAGGGGGGAGGGGAAGAAGGAAGGAGCTCATCAGTAAACATAAGCATGGCAGTCAGCTCTGAAAGACTGTTTCACCACCCTGCTACCATAATCTTCCCTAAACGAGAAAGAATACTACAGACATCCAGCATTAAAAGGAAATAGTTTCACCCACTGCTGTGCTTTGCTGTCAAATTAAGGGGAACTTTTCTGTATTCAATCAGATAAAATGTTCACTGATTCAAAGTTGGCTGCAATCTCCAACAGACTCACTAACACAGGAACTTTGGTATGTGGTGGAAAATTGAATTTTTCAGTAGGTTTTGTGTGATCAGACATCTGTTAGTGATTGAATTAATATTTAATACACCAGTGCGGTCCTCTGTTTCTTTTGTTATGATAATGATAAGTAACGCAGGGTGAGAAATGGTTTTCCTTTAGTGTGGAGTTCTGCATGGTTCACTTTTAGTGTGTGTGAAGTGTCAGCTTGGCTCAGTTAAGCACTCTTGCCTCCACATACCTGTAAAAGCTGATTGGCCACTTCGGAAAAGCTGATACAGCCCCAATGAAGCTGATAACTCAAAAGCAGCTCTAAATATATGCTGAGGACACCTGAAAACAAGTAGTTGAAAACTAAAAGTGCAATGCGAAAACAGACTTGTCATAACTTTAGCTGTAGGCTTATCCAATGGTCACTTACATGCGAGGAGAAGAAAACTAAAGTACGCAAACATTTTATATCAGTGGTGGGTTCGGAAATATCTGAAAGGGCAATGTAAGTGTCCTGATAATATGAAATGTAAACATAAAATTTCCAATTGGTCATTAGCTAGAAGTAGAGTGGAGTGTCATTTTTGTCTGCTGGATGTGATGAGCACTGGTCCGAAACAGAGTCCGAGGGCAAAGGTAAGAGAGTGTCAACCTGCCACACCACCACTTGGCCAAGTAGTGCAAGAAGTTTAATGACCATATCATGAAACCATCATGTCACTCTTTCTACCGTAAGTTAAATGTGAGCTCTGCTCATCAAGAAACCATGGTGATCTCTCTTTTTCTTTTCCTCCTCTAGATGTTGCTGAGGTAAAACACGTAAGTCCGAGAATATTTGGCACTGCCAACACTTCAGAGTACTAGTTCCACCCCCTCTGTCCCTCCCAAGCTCCAGCACGGAGACATTATAGAATAAGCCAGAGGGGAGTGCACTGAGTGACACATAGAACACGAGTGACATAGAAGGAGGAGGGAGTTGCAGTTGAAGTAACCTTGGTGAGTTGCTACAGTGCATCCTGTAGATCATACACATTGTAGCCATAGTGCACCAGTAATGGAGAGGGTGGATATTCAATCTGGTGGAAAGGCTGTGTCCTGGTCTGTCTGTCCTAGATGGTGTTGAGCTACTTGAATGTTGTTGTAGCTCCGCCCATCCAAGCGAGTGGTGAGTATTCCATTACACTCCTTACTTGTGATGTGGAGATGCCGGTGTTGGACTGGGGTGGACAAATGTGAGAAGTCACACAACACCAGGTTATAGTCCAATAGCTTTATTTGAAATCACAAGCTTTCGGAGCGCTGCTCCTTCGTCAGGTGAAGTGACTTCACCTGACGAAGGAGCAGCGCTCCGAAAGCTTGTGATTTCAAATAAAGCTGTTGGACTATAACCTGGTGTTGTGCCACTCCTTACTAGAGCCTTGTAATTGGTAGGGACTTTGAGGGTCAGGAGATAAGCCATTCATCGCAGAGTACCCAGCCTCTGGCCTGCTCTTGCCGCAATGGTCACATGGATAGCCCAGTTCAGCTGGTGACCCCCAAGATGTCGGTGATTGGTGACTCAGTGATAGTGGTGCCTGGGCTTTCTCTTGTTCGAGATAGTCATTACCTGGCACTTATGTGGTGCAAATGTTATTTGCCATTTGTCAGCACAAGCCTGGATGTTATCCAGGTTCTGCTGTAGGCTGGTATGGACTGCTTCAATTTTGAAGGAGCTGTGAATGGATCTGCCCACTGTGAAATCATCAGAAAACAGCCCCACTCCTGACCTTATGACAGAGGCAATGTCATTGATGAAGTAGCTGAAGATGCTTGTGCTGCAAACACTACCCTGAGGAACTCCTGCAGTGATATCCTGGAGTTGTGATGACTAGCTTCCAACAGCCAGAACCATCTTCCTTTGTATCAGGTATGACCCAAGCCACTTGACTTCATTTTCGCTAGGCCTTCTTGGTGCCATATTCAGTTGAATTCTGCCTTGATGTCAAGGGCAGCTATTCTTACTTCTCCTCTGACATTCAGCTCATGTCCATTTTTGGATCAGGGCTTTGATGAGGTGTGGAACTGAATGATTCTGGCGAGCAGGCTATTGGTGAGTAGGTGTCACTTGATAGTACTATTAAAGGCTCCTTCCATCACGTTCCTGATAATTGGGGGAAGGCTGATATGGCAGTAATTAGATTTTTCCTGTTTCTATGCATAGGACATACCTGGGCAATCTCCTACATTGTAGGTGCCAGTGTAACAGCTGTACTGGAATAGCTTGGTTATGGAGAGCAGCTAACTCTGTTGCATGGGTTTTTAGCACTGCAGTTGGGACGTTGTCAGGGCCCGTAGTTGTTGCCGTGTCCAATACATTTAACTGCTTCTTAATATCACTGGATTGAAATGAATTGGCTGGACATTGGAATCTATGATAGTGGGGACCTCAGGAGGGGTTGGGGTAGGATCATCAACTTGGCACTTTTGGCTTAAGACATTTAGAAATGCTTCAACTCTGTCTCTTGCGCTCATGCGCTGAGCTTCACGATGGTTGAAGATGGGGATGTTCATGAAGACTCCTCTTTCTTTGTTAGTTACCTAGTTTTCCACCACCATTCTCAACTGTATGTGTGAGGGCTACAGAGCATGCAGCAAACAACCATGATGCTTGAAACCTTAACTGGACTATATTGCAGAATATCCACAGAACCTGAAAAATGCCTTCAACATTCCAGTGATGTGCTCAATTATTATTCTGGTCCATGAATTAGCCTCATTATACTGGTTCTCAGCTTGTGTTCTGGAATACCACTCATGAGCTCCGGCTGCACATGATAGCCTTGATCTCCCAAGACTTCCCTTTCTGGGTCAAAGAATGCTGGCGGAGTGGAATGCCTTAAAATGAAGCCATCGCAGCAGCTCCAGGAAAGCAAGCTTTTATGTGCATGACCTGGTGGTGCTGGTCACAAATAAGTTCCACATTGAGAGAGTGGAATCCCTTCCTACTGACATAGGTAGTGGCATCAAGGAAGGGAGAACCTGAGGTCACATTGATGCAATCAATGACTGCGTGGACCTTTGGGAATCCAGCCACTCGGTAAAATTACAGCACCCTGTCATGCTGCTGTTGATATAACTTCAAATAGCTGATTGGCAAATGTCAGTGATATCACAAGTGGCAGCCTGGAATGTTTTTGTAGCATGAATGGATACTCCATCCTCTTCTTTTCCTTTACTCCTTCTCCCTGCCATTTTATTTGGGGGTAGTTGAAAACCCCCATGATTATGATTCTTTGTTTTTGCAACGCCAATTTAACGTCACCACGATGAATTTCGACCCTCGCGCTGAGTTCAGCGCTGGGTCCTAAGCACGCCAGGTAAACCTAGTGTGCAAGCAGACTGACAGAGGCGCTGTCAGCACCTCTTAAAGGGACACACACATCTTTCAGGTAAGTTTGCAGTTAAGCTTTTGAACTTTTTTTGAATTTTACTGAAGTAGTGGCTTGCTGCAATAGCTGTTAACATTTTTCAAGTGTGTAGGAAGTGCTGCTGGATGCTTGCAAGGCCTCGGATAGTAAAGGAAGGCCTCTGAGAAGAAAGAAAATGCTACAAATACTCAGCAGGTCAGGCAACATCCGTGGAGAGAGAAACAGAGTTCACGTCTCAAGTCAAGATGCTGCCTGACCTGCTGAGTATTTCGAGTATTTTATGTTGTCATTTCAGATTTACAGCAACCGCTCACAGAGACAAGAGGAAGAAATACAAGAGGAAGAAACACAAGAGGAGGAAGAAACACAAGAGTAGGAAGCAGAAGGATGGATGCAACCCAGACAGCCTCTTTCTGGCCAGGATATCCGGGATGGAATCATCCACCTGCGGTACCAGTGACCACAACCCCAATTCCCCTTTCAACATTATTCCCACACCTTCCCTTCCCTCTGCTACTGACCATCACAGCGTCCTCTTTGCCACAATGTTGAAATAAAAGCCACCACAAAGCAAACATTCCAATCCAACTTTATACATCTATCCATCCAATATGACATCAAGAAATCAACTCATCACCCTTATGCATTCTCTTAGTGATTGTCTTGTGTGTGCCTTTGCCTATCCTACTGATGTCACACAGTGCTACCCCAGTGGCTACAGCATGGCTGATGGAAGGCTGCTGACTTTTAATGGGGGACACTGCAAATGGGCTTGATGTTCGACCTTGAGGAGCTGGTGGCTGGGAGTGTCAAAGCGAGTAATGGTGTTTCTTCCTCTTCTTCTTCTTCTTCACTCTCCTCTCCCTCTTCTTAGCCCACCACTGGCTGGGCAGGCTGCATTTCTTGGGTGTGTGAAATGAGGAAGGCACAAGGGTGGAGTTGTGGTGAGGGGAGGGCGGGAAAGCAAGAGGTGCATGCCACAAGAAGGATAACGTATGAGGATACCAGCATCTTGTGTCCTTTCTGTCCCACCCTGGCCAAGGGCTCAGCCATGCCCCTGTAAAGAATGGCCTGCACCATCTCCTCCAAGGGGGTGAGGTGAGGCTAGGAATGAGAGGTGTGCCTTGTGATTGGTACAGATTGTTGGTAGGTGAGTGATTGGCTTGGGGGGGGGGGGGGGGAGGGATGGGGAGTCATGCATTGAGCAGTGTGTGAGGCTAGTGATGCAGTTGGTAGGAGATGACTTTTGAAGATGCATTCAATAACCTTGACCAGTGGTCTGAGGTCATGAAACTTCTTTGGGCACTGGAGCCAGGTGGTGGAGGCAACACTGCTGGCAGTGATGGCTTCGGTGATGTAGTCTCCATCATTCTTTCTGGAGGGCCACGTGGCCCCTGTGGGTAGAGGACCTCTCTTGCAGTGATAACACCCGGTAGATAAAGGGAAACCAATGGATGTAGTATATTTGGATTTCCAAAAGGCATTCAATAAGGTGCCACATAAAAGGTTGCTATGCCTAGGTGGGAAAGTAAGCTGTGAGGAGGACACAAAGTGTCTGCAAAGGGATATAGACAGGTTAAGTGAGTGGGCAACAAGGTGGCAGATGGAGTATAATATGAGGAAATGTGAGGTTATTCACTTTGGTAGGAAGAATAGAAAAACAGAATATTTTTTAAATGGTGAGAAACTATTAAATGTTGGTGTTCAGAGAGATTTAGGTGACCTCGTACAGGAAATACAGAACGTTAGCATACAGGTACAGCAAGCAATTAGGAAGACAAATGGCATGTTGGCCTTTATTGCAAGGGGGTTGTAGTACAAGAGTAAGGAAGTCTTACTACAATTGTACAGGCCTTTGGTGAAACCACACCTGGAGTACTGTGCACAGTTTTGGTCTCCTTATCTGAGAAAGAATGTACATGCCTTAGAGGCGGTGCAATGAAGGCTCACTAGATTGATCCCTGGGATGAGAGGGATTGTCCTATGAGGAGAGATTGAGTAAATTGGGCCTATGCTCTCTGGAGTTTAGAATAATGAGAGATGATCTCACTGAAATATATAAGATTCTGAGGGGGATTGACAGGATAGATGCTGAGCGGTTGTTTCCCCTGGCTGGAGAGTCTAGAACTAGGGGTCATAGTCTCAAGATAAGGGGTAGGACATTTAAGACTGAGATGAGGAGGAATTTCTTTACTCAGAAGGTTGTGAATCTTTGGAATTCTCTACCCCAAAGGGCTGTGAATGTTGAGTCTTTGAGTATATTCAAGGCTGAGATAGATAGATTTTTGGGCTCTAGGGGAATCAAGGGCGGGAAAGTGGAGTTGAGGTCAAAGATCAGCCATGATCTTATTGAATGGCGGAGCAGGCTCGAGGGGCCATGTGGCCTAGTCCTGCTCCTAATTCTTATGTTCTTATGGAATTCATAGTCCTTTTAATTGCCGACAATTCATTGCGAACTCCACAGCCTCGCTGCCAGAGGCTGTAACAAGCTGGAACGCTGCTCCTGGATGCGAACTTCAGGCCGGATGCATCCACTAATGCCACCAGGAGGGCGTTACACTGTAAGTTAGCACTGGGCTAAATAACTTTAGCCCCCAGCGCAAATTTTTGCCCGGTGGTGCGGCAGCCATTTTCAGCGGCCGTAAGCCCGAGGCCACAGTGATACCGGCAGGTTTTTGTTGACGTCCAATTTCTAGGCCATGTTCTTTATATTGAGTTAACATTCGTTTGCAAAATAATTTGTAAAATTCCAAAATACATGCCTAAACACAAATGCTAAAATGCCCACCATTGAGTGTGATTAAAGGGGCTGGGGCAGGGAACACCTCATGGACTCATGTTGCTGAAAACATTCCATTTTGTGGAGATTGGCTTCTACCAGCAACATTTGGACAGTATAAGGATAATTTTGCACAGTACCTCAATAGGCAGCAGCACAAGTCACAGCACTGGCGTTATAGCCCCTTCTGTCCTCTAGCGAGGCTTTTCACTAGAAGCCTCATTGCTCAAAGTTACCTCTTACATTATACAATGTAAGCTGGCTAATCAATATTAATAAAGCAGATTAGATCATTCTGCTGATTGCAATAGACATCCGATTGTCATTCTCATCCATGCAGCTCAGGCTCTTACCACCCATTGGGCCTGACGATGATTAGTCTGTCAGAATTACTGGGGAACTGTTGAGTGCCATTGTGGCTCACGCTTTGAAGGATCCTTGGACTGAAGACTCTTTCCAAGCTGTTACCTCAAGCAGTGTTAATTTATTGTGCAAATATCTTCCACAGTAAAGTTAACTATTAATCTTTTCCTTTCTTCCATCACTTGTGTGTTTGCATTTGTTGATGATTGGCAGCTGATTACCATTTCAACATAAACAAAATAAAACTGAAAGTGTACTGCGGGTGGTCTTTGTTCTGCACTTCCACTCTCTGGCATGTGCCAAATGAGTATCTTTATCCCGATGGTCCTCAGTCTCTAACAGTCTGCATGAATAAACTGAGTTTGAGTCAGATAATTCATTAAAGTAGTTAAGCAGAGTACAATATCCATTTTTGCAATATTTGCTCCTATCTGATTAAGAACAGCTTAATATTAATTAGCTAGTATGTAAAAGATATAATAGGGGGAGAAATTCGGCATCACCCCGTTTGGGGGCGGTAACTTTTGAAAGTTGGGAAACTTAGCGCCAGGTGCTAATAATTCCCAACTTTTTCTAAATTCGGTGTTTGCGCTCCAGGAAGGAAGTGGAGCGCTAAATCAAGTGCTCCACTTCCTTCCTGGAGCGCTAAAGGACGCAGGCGGGGCAGTAGAGTTGCCCAATGTCCCGTGCAGCGCTGGCACAATCCGAGGCTCCTTCCCTCCCTTAAAGGGAAGGGCCATCGCTGCAGGCTCTGCATTGGGACCAGTTAGCTGGGCCCCGACAGCAGCCGCGATCCGGCCCGATCAGCCCCATGCACTCCAGCAGAGTGCCGGGCTGATCGATCGTGGCCCAAGAGAATTGAAAAAAATTGAAAAAAGCTTTTTTAGAAATTTTCCTACTTACCTTGGCAACCTCCCCTTTAACTTTTGCCCCCGAAGCGCCCGGCCTCCCAAACAACGCCTCCTGCAGCTGTCGGTGTCTTCACCCGGGGATGCTGCAGGCGGCGGAACTGAAGTTTGGGTCTGGGGTGCTACCGGGGCAATGCGCATGGCAATGATGTCATGATCTCTGGGCGTAGGAGATCGTGCCGCAAAGTGTTACCGCCGCCGCAAACCTCCCGGCCAAGTTAGCGGGAGTCGTTCATCTCGCCGCGCTGGGCAGTAAGTCGTTAGCGCCCCGTTATCGCCCCTCTGAGACGCTAACGGGAGGGGCTAACCCACCGACTTTCTCCCCCACAGATTGCTTGCAAATGTTAAACCTCCTCTACAAATATATCATAGTCATTTTTAAAGAATTAGTATACTTCTATTAATTCAAAGTGCTTACAATAATAGGACTAATTTCTGACTGTGCATTCCTTTTATAGTGGAATTAAATCTTATTTCAATGTATATGTTTGGCACCTAAAGAACTGGCCTTTTTTTATTAATTTCCATCATTAATATAATTGATTTCCCTGTAGTTAAGCATGGCTATGTATTATGTTTGAAATTAATAGTACAATTTAATGGTAGAAATACAAAAATGACTTTTAATGAATGCTAAATATGCTACACTATGGCAAACAATACCATCCATTGTTTTAAATTGGTCTGATTAGCTAATTAAGTAGCGATCTAAGATTTTGTAATAAGTTTATTTTTGTTAACTGGTATAAAGAACACAAAACAGATTGGGAAATATATGATAATTAATGGAGCGACAAGCCATTCTTGGCAGTTTTATTTGTTAGTGAGGTGTTTATTTCTGTGGTGAGTGTTGGTAACTATTTCCCAAACCATGAGGTAGTAAACACATCATAAATACTATCAAGCTATTAACCAGTACCTTATTAATGGTGACTTATGGTAAATTAAGATAAATTATATGAAAAACGAATAGCTATTGGTTTTATAATAACTTTCATGATTTTTTAACCGCAATGTTGTCATTTTCATACAATAATTTAAACATATGGACTCCTTTTTCAATTTGCTTCAATTTTCCAGTACGGAAAATAATATCCAAATGAAAGGGTCCACATAAAAGAATTATCATTCACATTTATGTGGTTTAAAGAGTCTTTTAACCACACAATATGCAGGAGTGAGCTGGTCTTTGTTTTATGCCTATTGGACATGTTTAACGGATTGTGGGGCTCCTAAATGTGGTCAGCAAGGACAGGAAGAAGGGACTGCAACACAGATGTGATAACCCACCACAGAGGATGCGTACAAGATAATCTAAATCTCTTTGCTTATTGAAATCATGTTACGAGCTATCACTCCTTTCCTTTCCTACATTGCAACAGTGACTACACTTCAAAAGTATTTAATTGGTTGTAAAGCAGTTTGGGATGTCCCGAGGTCATGAAAGGCACTATATAAATGCAAGTCTTTCATTCTTTCAGACCCAATGTACATTTTGCCTTTTTAACATGGGCTTACCTGAGAATGTTTTAAAGTATGTTTTGTATGAGCCGGATCAGTTTAACCTGCTGTGTTTCACTTGGTTTTCCTGTTAATACAGTGCTGCATTCTGTCTAAGGAAAGCAACAACAATAACAACAACAATGTGTATTTATATAGCGCCTTTAACATAGTAAAACATCCCAAGACGCTTCACAGGAGTATTATAAGACAAAAAAATTGCCACCGAGCCACATAAGGAGAAATTAGGGCAGGTGACCTAAAGCTTGGTCACAGAAGAAGGTTTTAAGGAGTGTCTTAAAGGAGGAAAGAGAGGTAGCGAGGCGGAGAGGGCTAGGCAGGGAATTCCAGAGCTTAGGGCCTAGGCAACAGAAGGCACGGCCACCAATGGTTGAGCGATAATAATCAGGGATGCTCAAGAGGGCAGAATTAGAGGAGCGCAGATATCTTGGGGGGTTGTGGGGCTGAAGGAGATTACAGAGATAGGGAGCGGCAAGGCCATGGAGGGATTTGAAAACAAGGATGAGAATTTTGACATTGAGACGTTGCTTAACCAGGAGCCAATGTAGGTGAGCGAGCACAGGGGTGATGGGTGAATGGGACTTGGTGCAAGTTAGGACATGGGCAGCCGAGTTTTGGATCACCTCAAGTTTACGTAGGGTGGATGTGGGAGGCCAGCCAGGAGTGCGTTGGAATAGTCAAGTCTAGAGGTAACAAAGGCATGGATGAGGGTTTCAGCAGCAGATGAGCTGAGGCAAGAGTGGAGATGGGCGAAGTTACGGAGATGGAAATAGGCGGTCTTAGTTTGTGGTCGGAAACTCATTTCAGGGTCAAATAGGACACCAAGGTTGCGAACAGCGTGGTTCAGCCTCAGACAGATGTTAGGGAGAGGGATGGAGTCAGTGGCTAGGGAACGGAGTTTGTGGCGGGGACTGAAAACAATGGCTTCGGTCTTCCTAATATTTAATTGGAGAAAATTTCTGCTCATCCAGAACTGGATGTCGGACAAGCAGTCTGACAATTTAGAGACCATGGAGGGGTCGAGAGAATTGGTGGCGAGGTAGAGCTGGGTGTCGTCAGCGTACATGTGGAAACTGACGCAGTGTTTTTGGATGATGTCACCAAGGGCCAGCATGTAGATGAGAAATAGGAGGGGGCCAAGGATAGATCCTTGGGGGACACCAGAGGTAATGATGCGGGAGAGGGAAGAGAAGCCGTTGCAGGTGATTCTCTGGCTACGATTAGATAGATAAGAATAGAACCAGGTGAGTGCAGTCCCACCCTGCTGGACGACGGTGGAGAGGCGTTGGAGAAGGATGAAGTGGTAAACCGTGTCAAAGGCTGCAGACAGGTCGAGAAGGACAAGGAGGGATAGTTTACCTTTGTCACAGTCACAAAGGATGTCATTTGTGACTTGATGACGGCAAAACATTCAGGCTGCTTTTCTTTTCAAGTTCTGTCCCCACATACACTACAGAATATTCCATGTACTTCATGTAGTGGAGTTCTGCAAACCAACTTGAATTCAGATTATCAACTTGCCTGATGCTCGATAGAAAGACAAGCTAGCAGAGGCATTTATTATCTGTAAGGAGTGAGTGAAAACTTTTCTGATCAGTGTAATCTATAGGATATACCAATCAACAGCTAATTCAGACCTGATCTAAACCTAACTGTGACCTTACAAATGTAGTTACAGAGAAGCCCTTACACGAGAAGATCAAAATGAAATCTCTGTTCCAGGAGTTTTGGAGCATACTTTATTCAGACCTGCAAAATTCCTGACTTGCGTGCAAGGCCACATACTCAACAGTGTAAAGGGAAATGAGAATAAGAATCATGGTGGTCCAGCATTTTTTTTTGTTAAGCCGGTATACCAGCAAAGCCAATAATGTTATAATATATTGTTCTGTTTTGCTGAGACGATAATATCACAGTAAGACATTCTATGTTGCTAAGTAGTTTATACCATGAATCAAATATTGTGCTACTAACCTAGTAATGTCCTAATAATAAAGTTATTCCTGATTATTTGAATAATGTAATCCCGTAATATTAGCGTTTCTTTCAGCATTATAGTGTGTGAGATAAAAATCGAAGATAACTGTTGTCGCAGAGAGACTGTTATTTTCCTGAACTTGCTGGGAGTATTAAGGAATATTCAAGTCAACGGAGAGGAAAATCGGGAGAGGTGTACAACGGCCGCCCGATCCAATATCGGCAAAAGTTAAAATTACCTCCATGGAGTGATCAACAGACAGAATGAACTGAGAGTTAGCGTAGTAAAGGTAAAATCCCTGCAATCAATTAAGAACCAATTGCATACTGAAAATGGGGGACCTTAGGGTCATTCTGAATGGATGAACTAAAATGGGGGGAACAGTTTAAGTTAATCTGAAATTATCTTGTGATCGGTACTGAATAGAGTTTTTAAAAAGTCCAGCTGTTACCATTTACCAATTACTTCTGTTATTTTCATTAAAATTCTGCTGGCTGGAACCTCTGAATGAGTTTGGTGTCTTCTCATTCACTGTAAATGGCAGGAATTTTCACAGTAAACTAAATACCACTTTATCATTGCAGAGCTGATGTCCCTTATATCTGATATTTTTAAAACATATCCTGAGAAGCTAGGTAAATCATTCTTACCCTACAAAGTCCAGCTAATATACTTTCCTCTGCTCACTAATATATGAGCGGCAAAGACAATGCAAGTGTTTTATACTCACACCACTTTTTTCACTTGTGCTGAGACTGGAAGAAAATATAGCCGTTCAAGTATGATTACACACAACAGAGTTTTAAAATAATATCACTGTATAAGAATTTTTATTTCAATTTGGTTTGTTCCTGAAATCAGAATTCCTTACATTGGAACTGAACTATTTCTGTGTATACAAATTTAATATACAAAGGCCAAATACTTTGGCTTCTATTCATCTTGGTTGTAAAAATTAGTGCTGATATATATATAAAGTGACAACATGGAACAGTAGCTTAATCTTCCAAGTGAATATGATGGAATTTAGGTATTTGATTCATTGTGTTGTTCAGATGTAACATTTCCTCTCATCTATCCTGGCCCCACGAACAATCCTGTGGGAGATCCAATGAATATATTATTATGGAATATATTGAAACATATTATAGAAAAAAACACCCTCAACTGCTTTCATGTTGTATCACGTTTCTCATCGTGTCACATTTAATGCCACGTTTTCCGTTACGTCTCGTTTTACATCACATGTTTCACGTTGTGTCACGTTTCATGTCATGTCATGTTTTATGTCACTACGCGGTTTACATCAAGCAATATCTTACAGCTTCAATCACAACACAATTTACATCACGACATATAATGTACATCACGACACATTTCACAACGTGTCACGATTCATGTCACGTTTTACTTATGACATGAAACATTTCCAGCTCCCTGATCACCCCAAAAAAGAGAAAATTATAGAAATGGAAAATAATCAGACAGAAACTAAATGAAAATAGACAAATCAAAGACTAAGGAAAATACATATTTAACATTAAGCGCAAACACAAAGAAAGAGAGAAAGGCAAGAACAAATTACAAGAAATTTAACTAATACAAATAACAGATCTGAAAATACAACAGTGTCCTCTGGATTGGTTCTTAAACTAAGGCCTTGTCTGCTTATTCAGGTGGCTTTGAGGGACTCAGTGGCATTATTTGAAGAAAAGCAGGGTTCTTTCCCGGTGTCCTGGCCAACATTCCTCCCTAAACCAATGCCAGCCAAAAAAAAATTAAAATGGAAACACAAATAAAAGGAAGAGACCCAAATAATAAATAAATAAAATAGATTTTTTTAATTACCAGGAAGAGTGATCTGGAGCACAGAAACCAATATACCCAGCTATGTGACATGAGAAAAAAAGTAAAATGAATACGAGAAGAAAAATCAGAAAAGTAGAGAAATGCCAGGATAGAAGAGACAAAAACTGAGAGAAATTAGATCTTGGCGAGACAAGATAATGAGAAATTATATTTTTGGAAGCTTGTTCCAACAGTTTTCTAAATATCTGGCTGCGATTTCCCCTACCTTGGCGGGTCCATGGCGGGCAACGTCAGTGGCAGGTCCTGACCCCACTGCTAGTTCCAGCCCGCTGTCCAAAATGATTTTCCCCTAATTGGGCTTGTTAAGCCCACCCAGCACATTTGCTGGCCAATTGAAGGAAGCGGGTCTGGTGACGTCATTTGTAGACGCGTCATCAGCTGGTTTCCTTAAAGGGACCATGTGCAAATTGATTTTGACAGTTGTGCTGTCAGTGTTCTACAGCATTGAGGTGCTGTAAACACTGACAAGCACAGCACAGAGGTGGACAGTTGCACCCAAGCTCTCCCATGACTCCCTCCATATGCTTATGGAGGAAGTCACAGCGTGCAGGGAGGTCCTCTCCCCTTCCAATGGACGGAAGAGACCTCCCCAGGAAACCAATACAGCCTGGTTGCACATTGTACAGGAGGACACAAGCAGGGATGTCATAAGGAGGACCAGGCTGCATTGGCACAAACATTTCAATGATCTCAGTAGATCACGAAACGTTAGTACAAAGCCACACTCAACCTCATCACTCAGCCTTTCCTACCCTACTCCTGCACATCCTGACTCACACCAACTTACCTTGCACCTCCACCCATCCCTCTCTATCTACATTATCACTTCCCCATCTCACTAGCCACCCCTCACACTCACCCTCATCCTAGTCCAATCATACCACGTGTGTATTTTAGCCAATGTTCATGTGAAGTTTCTGTTAATGTGCTATCAAACATTGAAATCTTTATTTTCAACACTTTGCATTCTTGAACAGATTTCTGTGCACCTTTGGAAGTGGCTCAGTGAGTTGCAGTGAATGGTGAGACATAACGGTACTCCCCGCAATGGTGATGAATGTGAAAGGAATGGCTTGGGCGTTATAGGGATGCTTTATGGTGTTGATGTGGGGTGGTACCAACCTGACGCATCATGTGGCAGCCAGGGTGTACAGCATCAAGTGAAGTAAATGTGGCCATGCTGAGGCCATCCCTGGCATCCCGGGCAGCAATGTGGTCGGGTGCTGATGCCCTGTGTCCTGTGCCTGGTGCTACTGGTGTTGGGGCTGATCATGGTGGGATTCTGAGGACCAAGGTGAGATAGTTTCAAGGGCACCGATGCTGATGTAATAGATGGCAGGTGAACTTGAGATGACAGAAGCGATCTGTCAATGGTGAGAGAGGTTGTTCCAATGAGGTGACACTGGATAGAGAGTTTACTCCAAACACTTGCAACCTGCATAAAGCTCAATCTGTCTTCCGAATGCAGTAAGCAACAGCTTCTGAGCTTGGAAAGTGAACAGCTGTGAGATGGGAGCTTTTATAACACATTTGGAGCTGTTAAGTAAAGAGATGATTCCATGTTCATACAACTACCGACCTGCTGACTTGACATGATCCCCGAGCAGCGTGGACCCCATGGGCGACCTCGTAAAATGTAAAGGTGAGTTAAAAATACCTCTTAATGGGCTCTTAGCAAGGTCATAGTGATCTGAATTGCCTCCCCCGCTGCTGCGTGTCGGGTCGATTCAGCACTGACAGACCCAACATCTGGGAAAGGTGCGTGGAGGTGGGTTGACAGTGGGGTCCTGACCCGCTGTCAAAAAAAAACATTTTCCCACCTGACCCGCCACCAAACGCACCCGTTGACCCCCCGAAAAATTCCCCCTTCTGTTTCCACATAAATTATGGCCACCAGCTTTGCCTCTGAAGTTAAATTAATATCTCCATCCTTCTGTAAATTGGCAGCTATTCCTACCAATTATTTTCTGTCCTCTAGTCAAATTTACTGTTTCGTAAAAGTACTATTTCTGAACAGAAGCCCAAATTTGCTTAGTTGTCTCCTTGTACTACGATTGAGCCAAGCTGACGTACTTAATTTATTCAGATGATGGTCTGTGGTTCAAAATGTAAGTAACTTAACTTTTTCACTACTACTCATGGGCCGTAATTTGCGGCCCCTACGGGTGTGTGCGAGGTGTGTACATGCCCATAGGTGCCGCGCAAGTTCCGAGTTTAGGCATTCAAAGCACATGCGCTAAAACCCGGAACTTGCGATCTGTCAAGAATCTTGACCGATCCTCCGCATCCCCGGGAAAAGCATAAGACCTGCTTTTACCAGTAAGAGTTTTAAAGAACAGAAAAATATATTTTTTTCAATAATTTTTGCATTTTAAAACCTGTGCAATTTTATTTTTAGCCCCTTTAAAATATGTAAATTTATTTTTCAAAAAATTAAATTTTTGTTTTAAATATTTAATTAAATACCATTTTGATTAATTTTAAATATGTGATTTTTTTAAATTTGAAGTGTACGTGTATTTTTGGGGGTATTCCCATTCATACTCATGGGGAAATCTAGAACTCGGGGGCACAGTCTCAGAATAAAGGGTCGCCCTTTTAGAACTGAGATGAGGAGGAACTTCTTCTCTCAGAGGGTCGTAAATATGTGGAATTCTCTGCCCCAGAGAGCTGTGGAGGCTGGTTCATTAAATACATTTAAAGTGGAGATAGACAAATTTTTGCAAGATAAGGGAGTGAAGGGTTATGGGGAGCAGGCTGGGAGGTGGCTTTGAGCCCTAGATCAGCCATGATCTTATTGAATGGCGGAGCAGGCTCGAGGGGCCAAGTGGCTGCTCCTATTTCTTATGTTCTTATGTTCTTATACTTATGGAGATTCCGTACATACGGAATCCCCATAAGTATGAATGGGGATCCCTTTCTTTCATTGGTTGGGCCAGCCCATGTGATCCAAGGGCGCTTGTGAACCGCCTGCACCCCTGGGATACGTGGGCCTCTACTCAGGCCAATACATAAAGGCCCAGGAGCGCAAGTGTCCGATACTCCGGGACCATCAGGTAAGTTTGTAGCTTTTTTGCTGGTCGGAGGCATCCGCCCGCGGGAAGCTTCCGACCGCAAATTCAGGGCCCGTATGTTGCTTTGAATCAAAGTGTATTTTCTAACTGAAACCATTCAGAAAAAGTTTTTGTTTAATTACTTCCTTCCCTTTCACATACATTTCTTGTTGATTCCGCCTCCACTCCCCTCACCCCGCACTCCCTTTTAGATCTGCTCATGCCATAAAAAAGCTGACAATTTCTCAGAGATCTGCCATGGCTGTTCTGAATTGATCGCTATGAAATGCATTAGAGCTGGCCAGATTGACGTGCTTCCTGTGTTCTCTCCCTTCTTGTGGGAAAGAGCCAGTCATAACATTTTCCACTCGCCTAATAGACAGGGTAAGATCAATAACTTGAGGAATCACGTCTCACATTTGCGTCTTAGTATTTTATGGTGCCAACTGGGTGTGTTGGTTACACTAACTTGGGTGCCAACGTTATACATTTCTAACAGTAAATGTTGTAAAGTTGAACTAAGGAGATGCAGAGAGCCCTTAGTAAAATTTAAATACATTGACATGCAACAACTATTTTACTACAAAATGCTGGAGCAATCCTCAAGAAGTTCAAATACTGTCGTAAAATTTCACAGAAATCTGGTCCCTCTTACTGGAACTATTTTTTAATCCCTTTGTTTGCCCCCCTGTTTTAAGTAATTGTTTTCTCTTCTATATCACACATCATTCTGTAGTTAAAAAGAAAGGCTTGCATTTATATAGCGCCTTTCACGACCACTGGATGTCTCAAAGCGCTTTACAGCCAATGAAGTACTTTTGGAATGTAGTCACTGTTTTAACGTGGGAAACGCGGCAACCAATTTGCGCACAGCAAGCTCCCACAAACAGCAATGTGATAATGACCAGAGAATCTGTTTTTGTTATGCTGATTGGGGGATAAATATTGGCCAGGACACTGAGGATAAGAGTACAATCACATTATAACACAGTGAATGTGCAAAGCACAGATGCTACAGTAATAGTGTAAATGTGACGTGTATCTGGAGTGAGAGTCTGACCTTATACTGGATCAAACAGAAAGGAGACTCCCTGCTTTGTTTTGATCGAGTCTTGACACCCGATTTATACTCCACTATTTCAGCATTAGTGCAAAGCCAAAATTGTTTCGCATCTACACTAACTTTGAAGTGTGAATGCACCTTGAGAGGTTTTGTAAGCAAACTTCTACACTTCTGGCAATACCAATCCACAAAGAGGCACTCAAAGCTGTCCAAGAGGTGTTTTGAGCCCAGGGTGATTTCATGTCAGATTTTACTTCTGTTCCTCTAAAATACATTTCCTCCACTACTTCCCTCACCACTAGTACAGTCAATACTGGTAACAAAACATATAAGGAATCATATAGATACTGTTACAAGCATGCAGGCCATAGCTCCATGGATCACCAGTGTTTGCTCCATCTCACTGTTTGAAATTGTGTTAGTTAAAAGTATGTTAAGCCTGATGCAAAAAGAACAGTTTTGACAATTAATCTGACCTGGCCTTCAACCTGCGTGTCACTTAAATAACATTCACATTCCAGTAATCTCACTCCTGTTACCATTCTGAAATCAGCCATGGCCACATCACACATCCTGGTACAAAGGAAAATAGCAAAGTTGGTAGTTCAATAACATCAAGTCATTATGCTGCTATTCTCTACTGTCCTAAGGCACATTGTATCTGATTCTCTCAATGCTGATTTTCTCCTTTATGTACTAGTGCTACTCAAAGACAGAGACAAAACCAGATAGTAGGTAACATTTTGCACCCAAGCCTCTCTGCAAGAACATAGCCTTAAGCTCTACGTAACGGAAATAGACATTTAAAATGTCTGTCATGATGTAAAAAGCCTGCATGGCAGATACTTACAGATTGAAATTTAATATTTATGTCTGCAAGAAAAAAATGCCCAGAGAATTTTGAGTGTGTGGTACAAATCAAAATGTTGACTTAGTGTCACTTACCACTCAGACCTTGGGCCCAATTTTTCACTATTCAAGGGCAGTATCTTAGTATGCATCCAGTCCTTGACAGTTCAGTGTCAGATCTGAATCCAAGCTGTTTAGTAGTGATACAAATTTTACTGATCGCAGTTCCCAGTTGATCCAGAGTAACGGTCATAAGTAAGAATATAACTCCTGACAATCCAATGGTAGAGAATGTTCTGTGATGATATCTGGTTTGCTCACATTCTGACTTGAGTTAATAATTGTCATTGTTCTCATTTTTGTAAATACCTTAATGGTCATGCCTAATTGTCTGTATATTTGGCTTAAGAGTCTAGGTAAGAAATAATTAAATTATTTGTAAAAATATTAGCATTTTAATACAACAACAATTTCAGAACAAAACCCAGCTATCGAAAGACCATTCTTCTCATTGGCTCTGAAAATAATACTAAAATGTTGCACAGTTATTTGAACACGACTGAAGTAGTCATTGACTTAGCACAAGACGGCATGCTAGACATATTTGGACTGTAGTTTGTTCTTGGTAGGTATTATTCTTGATGTTTTAATTACTGTAAATCCCCAGGAAATCTGCTCAAATACCACCAAGGTACTTATTACTAAATTACATTGTGCAGCATGAGCAAAAATTAACAAAATTATAATGGTGTTTCCAAATTAAGTGAGACAGAGATGACCCCAAAAAACATTGGAATAACGATACAAAATCTGCAAAGGACAAGGTCACCTTCAAATGACAACAATCTAGCCATCCAGCAGGAGGGGATTCCCATCCCTAAATGATTAACCCAGGTGGAGTAGGTTTTATGGCTTTTCAAGAAATCCAATGAGGGAGTGGAAGAGATAATAGATATGGGACTGCAAAACTCCAATGCACATGAAGATTCTGGTAAGTCTGAAGTGAAGGGATAACAATTTAAAACTGTTAAACTAGTTAAGCTTAGTGAAAAGTACATAATTTATGTTATGTAGATTTAAATACAATATCAGCATATTAGTATGTGGTGTATTTTCAAATAAAAGACTTCTAAAATAAATAAATGTCAACAATTGCAAGTCCATATTAAAGGAAGTGTTCACAGAGCTCACATTGATGTGCTGACAGTTATCTGTTACCTGTACAGATGATACCTGGCCTTCTGGAACATACTAAACATTAAATACTGCAGGCATCAAAAGAGAACCTACCAAAGTAATTTTAGATAGGGGAAATAGAGAGCACACCAGAGGACATCGCCTCCCAAGGTAAAAACACATCACATGATTGACCAGACATGGCAACGAGCGAGTGGGAGGAGGAATCAACACTAGAAATGACAGCAGGGAAACCACCACGCAAGTGTAAGCACAGAACCATGAACATAGAAGCGCTAAGCTGCCATGGGGTCAGGGTTGTTCAACATTAACTAAAGACTTACTAAGATTGTAGGAAGTAGGAAACTTCTAGCTCCATGTGCCATGCAAGAAATACTGTCCAAATAAACTTCACCCAGGTGAATAACACTTTACAATGATACAAGCCAGTTGAGGACAAGCAGCTGAGCAGAGTAAGCATATTGACACAGATCTCTTCCTCCTTCAAACACTCTCCTCTATACAGAAAATAGATATTACCAATTACAATTCCAACATGATTTCGGTCAGTTTCACTGCAGGAAATATTAATGAAATCTTAAACACCATTGTATCTGAAGTTTTCTGTGGTTCCGAGACAGAGGGATCAATACTAACCCACCCTGCACAGTGGAATGGGTTAGGGGGGCGTTAAAATCGATCAAACCAACTTATTGCCTTGTTCCTGCTGTAATTGCGCAGGCCACCATTTTAATTTGTGACTTCATTTAGGTGGCTGAGGTGCCTGCCGGAAGCCTCATGAATGCATGCAAATTGGGGCTCTTCTTTGTTATTAGGACCTCAATGTAATTTTAACTGGGCGGGACAGAAGCTCTGCCCAGAGACTAACCTGCTGAGTACAACCTTTGCGGGATTGGCTTCAGACACTGACTGACTGACTGACTGGAAGTACTATTTAAAGGCGTATTCAGCTGCTGGCATCAGATTATAAGGATCTATGTGCTATTGTGCTCATTGGATCTCCAAGAGATCTTTGAGCTTAAAGAAATTAATTGTTTCTATTTGTTTTTGCTTTACTCACCCTGATTAAACTCTCAGCTTATCATGGGTGCCATTTTTGCTTCATTGCTTTGGATGGAGGAACAGTTGGAGTAAGAGGAGCAGCAAAGCCTGAACAACCAGAACAAGTAGCAGGTGGGCCTGTTAGAAGACAGCTGGAGGTGGGGGGGGTAGGGTGGGGGGGATGTGGAGGTAGGGGGGAGGCTGCTCATAGAAAGCGTTACGTGGCCTACAGAGTCTATAGGCTGAATCACTTTCCTGGATATGATTGAGGAGCTCTGCATCAGGAGGCTACACTTCACCAGGCAGGCTGTCACCGATCTATGATGCCTCTTGCAACATGACCTGCTGCATGTTTTTCCAGTAGTCACTGCCGAACTTAACTTTTTTGCCTCAGGCTTCCAGGCTGTCATAGGAATCATTACCCGCATCTCCCAGTCTGTGGTGCATAGCTGCATCAAGCATTTGAATTTTAGTTACATAGAATTACATAGAATGTACAGCATAGAAACAGGCCATTCGGCCCAACTGGTCCATGTTGGTGTTTATGCTCCACACAAGCCTCCTCCCACCCCTCTTCATCTAACGCAAACAGCATAACCTTCTATTCCTTTCTCCCTCATGTGTTTATCTAGCTTTCCCTTAAATGCATCTATGCTATTCTCCTCAACTACTCCTTGTGGTAGCGCGTTCCACATTCTATCCACTCTCTATGTAAAGAAGTTTATTAACCATACCACTTTGTTAACACTTAATATTATCTCCCAAATATTTGAAGACTTCCTTTGATTTTTTTACACATATATAACATCAATAATCATCAATGAGAAGCAATCAACTATGCATTTTAGGTGTTCAGAGCAATGTATGTTTTCAGTTAATAGCTATGATTATTTTGCATCATACAGTTGATTTCAAGTGACACTAGAAAATTTGACATACGCTGTAATTGCACTCAATTTTTAAAAAAGCAAGTCACTCGGGGAGTAAACTAATGAAAGCAACTGCAAGTGTGTTTTAATCTTCTAGCTCCAGTCCTTAGTATGCTTCATGCTGCACTTGATTCTTTGTGGCTTGTTGCTGCTCTTCTCCACCTCACATATGATGCATATTTTTACTGCACTCAACATCTGATTCATTGACTTAACCTGGTGCACTGACTTATGTCTTCTCAATCATTGGAAGGTGCCTGGGGGAAAGAACAGTAGTATTACAATTGCTACTTTACACAAAATTAACAGCATAGTAAAAATAACAATTGCAATTCGCTCAATTGTACACTCCTTAACACAAATCATCAAGGAATTGTGAAATAAACCAGAAGCGCCTCAGGCATTGCTTTTTATTTAGTAACCATAAAAGCATAAAATGAGAAAATGTCATTCGGCCCACCAAGCCTGCTCCTTTCCCAACCAAGTACAATCAACTCTCTCATGGACTCTACCTAACCTTCTTAATCTCCTGAGGAAAGATTCTGAATTAATACTCCCTGATCCCCAAAACTAGAAAGCAAAACTCCAGAACATCTTCACTCCTTAATTGTCCTCCACTGATGACACTAATCCCTGCCCTCAGCACATGTCCTGTGGAGTATTTGCTCAGGTCAGCAACAACAGCAACTTGCATTTATAATTGTACCTTTCATATAGAAAATGTCCCAAGGTGGTTGACATAGGGAGAAAAGAAAAAAAACTACAGACAAAAGGAATAAAGGAGCGGATGCCGAGGCATGTCTTGAAAGTTGAAAGGTGACCAAGAGCACGGTAAAAAAAGGTAGGTTTTGAGAAGGTTTATAAAGGTGAAGAGAGAAGTGGAGAGATGGAGAGCTTTAGGGAGGGAGTTTCAGAGAGTTGGACTGGAGCTGTTGAAGGCTCTTTCATTAATGGTGGGGCAAAGAGAGGATGCACAGAAAAAGGCCAGTGTCAGAGGACAATCTATACTTTTCCCTATAACTCTCATTCCTATTCTTATCTTCATATTTATCCACCTCTCTTTTTAAGGAGCGAATTAACACAGCTTCAACTAATTTTGTTTGGAGTCTCAGATGTCCACTATTCAATGGAATACATTTTTTTCAATCTCTAGTTTTTTGAGGCTAACTCATTTTTACCATGTCCCCCTACTTCTGCATTCACAGTCCCAGTCAAACAATAGGTTGCTTACAACTATGTCATCTATCCCTTTCAACATCTAAAAGACTTAGAACACTTTCCCTCTCCCCCAACCTCTTTTCTCCAATGAAAACAAGTATGCAAATCTCTCCTGACAAATTACAGTCTTTAAGCCACAGAATTATTCTTGTTACTTTTCTCTGAACCCTATCCAACACATCAGTGTCTTTTGAAAATCCAAGTAAATTATATCCACTGGATAGACCTCATCCATTACTTTAGTTACCGACTCAAAGAATTCCAGATTAGTGACGCATGACTGGTTACTTTTAAGTCCATGCTGGCTGCTCCTCCTGGCCTCTTTAACCTTTAGATGAACATTGCTAACAACACACATAATTTCCTCAAATGTCTTCACCACTACAAATGTTAGGCTAACTGATCTACAACTTTCAAGTTCATGTCTCACTTTTTTGGAATATCAGCACTTGCTTTCTTCCGGTCCCCAGGTACAGCTCCTGTGTCGATCAATCTCCCAAGATATTTATCAGAGCTTTAGCCATTTGCCTTTTCATGTGCTAGGGTGCATCGCACCAGGCCTAGGTGACTTGTAGATAATTAAGAGATTTTCTGCTTTGGCGCACCCAGCTCACACTCAGAGTGCATGTCTGGAAATTACACACTCCCATCTCATGATTTCCTGTCCTTTAATTTTAATGGGTAGAAAATCACATGCTGGGGGTCTCAATTTCCCAATATGTGCTTCTGGTGTGCATTGGGAATGTAGAAACAGTGCATTTCTTTGAATGTCTTCACACACATGCTTTAGTGATGTTTACTTGTTAACTTCCTGAGCCAAAATAATTGGATCTAGAATTTGATCCCAGTCTTCATTTGTGAATTGGGAATGTGCTTATGTGCGCATTTTCACATTTTTTCTTGGGTCCAATATGTATCACTGGGAATTAACTCCCATATTTGTCACTGAAGGCTGCACAGGAGCATTGTTTTAGCTAAACTGCCTGTTTAGAGCTCAGTTGCCGACTAATCACACTGCTGTAAAGTCTTGCTGCTGTTGAATAATTCAGCATGGAAATTCTTAGTGGTAAATGTACCATGTGCTTCCTGGCAAAGTCACTAAGACTCTATTAATCTCATAATTAAAGTGTGGAACAATAGAAGAAAAAGGCCACCAGTTGTATTTTTCAATAAATTTTGCATTAAACACTGTTGGTGTTTAGTCCCAGTTGAAACACAACTTAATAAGAACATAAGAACACAAGAAATAGGAGCAGGAGTAGGCCATTCGGCCCTTTGAGCCTGCTCCGCCATTTAATAAGATCATGGCTGATCTTCTATCTGAACTCCACCTTTCCGCACTATCCCCACATTCCTTTATTTCCCTTAATACCCAAAAATCTATCGATCTCTGTCTTGAATATACTCAATGATAAGAGCATCAGAGGACAGCTGTGGCTCAGTGGGTAGCACTCTCTAGGTGGGAGGGGCTAGGAGTGAATAGGTGCTGCTGGGTGCTTGAGTACTGCAGGGAGTTGGAGTGAGTTTGTAAAAAGTTGGTGGTGTTTTTTTTTTCAGGTTTTAGGGCCTTTTTGGTCCTTAAACAGCAGCCAGATGACTGCTCAGGGGCCCAGAGTGACAGGTCCCTCAGAGGACAATGTTCCCAGGATGAATTTAATCAGGGGAGAAAATGTTGGGGGAAGGGAGAAAAAAAGGCCCAAAGATTTGGGCCGGGACCCCAGGAGGTTTGGAAAAGAAAACACGGTGGTGGTTCAGTGCGAGGATAAGGAGATTCGAGCTTGGGATATTGTCCAGGCGGTACATGAGGACTGTGGCGAGGGAAGCTGCTTTGCCTGCCGGCTAAAGCCGAATGTTGGGTATGAGGTGATGGCCAGTGGCCGAGAGGAGGTGGAAAGACTTTAACTGAGTTTGAAGGTTGGAGATAAGTTCTTGGAGGTATCTCTGCTATATTCTGAAGAGTGTAAGGCAGAAAAAAGCCCCTTGAGTGACGAGGAGATGGGAGAAGGAGTTGGAGCAGGAGGTGTGAGTAGAGTGGCAGAGGAGCGGAGCAGGCTGAGGACACAGCTGGTGAATGGAAGGAGAAAAGAGCGCAGGAAGAGGCAGAAAATTGTGGAGCAGAGAACATAATGGAATGGTGGAAAACACACCAAGTACGGTGGAAAAGAACAAAGACAGCAGCAGACAACACAGGTTGAGGGCAGAGTCGAGCCATAATATGGCTCTCCCTAAAGAATCTGGTGTCCGCGGGGAGAGAGGAGGCGGGAGCAGGGTGTGGGGTAAGTGTAAGTACTCCAAAGAAAGATGGGGAGTCGGATATCTCGGGGAGCAGGAGGGGGCAAGACAAGGAGAGGGTGCAAGAGGCAGGAGCCTTAAAGGGGCAGCAGGATGGGAGCGGGGAGACAAAGACGCCAGAAGGGAGCAAGATAGGTGCAGATGTGCCATTGTCCCAGAGAGAGAAGAAATGGGGAGCAAGGGTCAGCGGTGGAGATGAGGCCAAAGGGAGTGGCACTGTTGGAGAAACCGTGATAGCAGAAAGACTCTCTAAGGGAGACGGGGAGCAGGGATGGGAGGTTACAGAAGAGCAGAAGAGTGAGGAGTCAGAGGGGAAGAGAGACATGGAAGTGGGGGGTGGGGTGGCATCGTGTGGAAAGGGAAAGGTTAGTGAGGGGCAGAAGGAGGGAGAAGGGGCAGCTCCATGCCCAAACCTAATGTAAGGAAAAGGCTGAAACTGCAGGGAAGGTTCAAACAGGAGGTGAAAAAGAGCCGGAGGCTGCAGGAGAAAGAAAGCAATGCCCGAAAAATTAGGAAGGAGCATGAGAGGAGGGAAGGGCCAGAGATTAAACGATGGGGGGATTATCAGGCACACTTCCCTTATTCGGAGCCATGATTACTGATCAATTTTTAAAGTACAATAGATTAGAATATGTTATGGGAGACAAATTAAACTTCAGGTTTTGATGTTAATATGTGCTGGAGGAATGGTTGTGCAGAGCGGTGGAATGGATTTGTATGATCCAATGGAATGATCACGATGTTGTAAATGTTTTTAATGTTCAATAAATGATATATTAAAAAAAAAGTTGGTAGCACTCTCGCCTCTGAGTCAGAAGGTTGTGGGTTCAAGTCCCACTCCAGAAACTTGAGTACAAAAATCTAGGCTGTCACTCCAGTGCAGTTCTGAGGGAGTGCTGCACTGTCGGAGGTGCCATCTTTCAGATGAGACATTAAACCGAGGCCTCGTCTGATCTCTCAGGTGGACATAAAAGATCCCATGGCACTATTTTGAAGAAGAGCAGGGGAGTTATCCCTGGTGTCCTGGCCAATATTTATCCCTCAATCAACATCACAAAAACGGATTATCTGGTCATTAGCACATTGCTGTTTGTGGGAGTTTGCTGTGTGCAAATTGGCTACCGTGTTTCCTACATTACAACAGTGACTACACTTTAAAAGTACTTCATTGGCTGTAAAGCACTTTGGGATATCCTGAGGTCATGAAAGGCACTATATAAATGCAAGTCTTTCTTTTTCACCCACAGCTCTCTGGGGTAGAGAATTCCAAAGATTCACAACACTTTGAGTGAAGAAATTTCTCCTCATCTCAGTCCTAAATGGCTGACCCCTATTCTGAGACTGCGACCCCTAGTTCTAGACTCCGCAGCCAGGGGAAACATCCTCCCAGCATCTATCCCGTCAAGCCCTGTAAGAATTGTATATGTTTCAATGAGATCACCTTTCATTTTTCTAAATTCTATGGAATATAGGCCTATTCTCCTCAATCTCTCCTCATACGGCAATCCCCCATCCCAGGAATCAGTCTTGTGAACCTTAATTGCATTCCCTCTAAGGCAAGTATATTCTTCCTTAGGTAAGGAGACCAAAGCTGTTCACAGTACTCCAGGTGTGGTCTCAGCAAGGCCCTATATAATTGCAGTAAGGCTTCTTTACTCTTATACTCCAATCCTTTTGACTTAATACTGTTAAGATACCTAAAAAGTGCACAAAGAAGTATGAACCATTCAAATTAATTGTGGCACAGAAGTTTCACACTTAATGGATGAAATGGTAGCAAGTTATAATGCCCCTGTGAAATACTTGGGGGTAGTTTTCAGCTTCGGAGCAGATTGCCCATGAGTTGTACCCACTCAATTTTCACTCCATTGAAATAAATGGGATGAAAATAGGTGCGGTCTACCGCTGCCGCCCGTCCCGTCCCCCCCCCCCCCCACTCCCCCGGCCCCCATTTTTCCTCCTGCTGCTACTGGCACCCGTTTCCTGCTCACCGCATGTTAGATGCAAACGGGTAGGTGGGATCCGGCTTCCTGGTTCATTTTTTCTCCAGTCCAATTCTCATCCTGCCACTCCCCAGGACTGCCTGGTGGAAGGTGACGATAAGCTGAGGCAGCAGCAGTTATGGTCCTGAATTTTATAATGTAGGGAGATGGCCGAGTAAAGGCATACTCTCCTTCCATTGCAGCCCTACCTGCAATCTGAAGATGTGAAAGGTGCTAAATAAATGCAAGCTCTTTGTTAGTTATTCCAGATATTGCTGGGATAATCATCTGATCTGATCCATTTGCATTTTATTGATGGAAACTGATGATACTTCTCGATTGTTTTAAAATTCCAGTACATGACAGCTAAAGGTAGGGTGTGGTAGTGTAGTGGTTATGTTACTGGACTAGTAATCCAGAGGCCTGGACTAATAATCCAGTAAAGTATGAGTTCAAATCCTACCATAGTAATTTGAGAATTTGAATTCAGTGTTTAAAAATCTGGAAGTAAAAAGCTGGTAACAGTAAAATGACCACGAAGCTGTATGATTGTCGTAAAACCCAACTGGTTCACTAATATCCTTTCGGGAAAGAAACCTGCCATCCTTGTCTGGCCTATATGTGGCTCCAGTCCCACACCAACGTGGTTGACTCTTAACTGCCCTCTGAAGTGGCCCAGCAAGCCACTCAGTTGTCTCACCACCTTGCCACGGCAACATGGGCAATAAATGCCAGCCTTGCCCGTGATGCCCACATCCTGAGAATGAATAATAAAAAGTAAGTTACTGGAGAGATGCCAGTACAGTGAAATCAGAAGTTGCAGATGCCATCAGCTTGATGTCTTCATAGCCTGAGCCAGTAAGGGTTGCCAGCAGTTATATTGGAGCTGTCAGAAAGTTGTCTCTATTTCAGTGTTTGTTCAGTATTGGACCCCTAGCTCTAGCTTCCTGATTTTACACTGAATTGTGGATTGGATTAGATTGGATCTTACTGCTTCTTAAACAAAACAGTCGATAATGGCTGTGGCATTCCTATACAATTTAAATTCCTAATACTTGTGTGTAGAAAAAGGCCCAAACCTGTATTGGAATATTGTCCCAAAATAAAGTCTTTAGAGTAAATTCAATCAATTCCTAAAACCCATGTCTGAGGTGGAGGAGTGCATGCTATTTTAGAACAGGTATCATTTTGGTCACCCAGTATGACATTCCGTGGCTGTGGCATGGGACACTTTGGGTCCTTTTAGAAACTCATCACTTGTGCTCCATATTCACATTTATTATCCTAGGTGCGGGGTACTTTGATCATGGTTTGAATATAATCGTATCTTATCTCTTTGCTCTGTTCAATATTGTAATGTAACCAATTCACATCATAGGAACATAGAAATATAGGATGTACTGTAGAAACATAGAAACAGGAGTAGGCCATTCAGCCCCTCGAACCTGTTCCACCTTTCAATGATATCATGGTTGATGTGTATCCTAACTCCATCCACCTGCCTTAACACCATGGGCTGGATGTTACTTACCGAGACGAATTGGGGGTCTGGACTGCTGCCTTCCGGGTTCTAGTCCCGTCCCCAGCGAAGTCTGACGAACAGATGCTATTTTGCCCTGATTGGCCTTGTTAAGCCCGCCCTGCGGGCTTGCTGGCCAATTAAGGGAAAACCGGTGTCAGATGATGTCAGTTGATGACGCTTCATTTGCCGGTTTTCTTAAAGGCATATGCACTACACTTGTTTGACAGATGAATTGTCAGTGTTTGACAGCATTGAGGTGCTGTCAAACACTGACAATCACTGTCCAAAGGTGAGCCCTTGCACCAAGGCTCTCCAATTACTCTCTCCGTAGGATAAAACAGATGGCAGCTGCAGCTGAGATTGCAGAAGCCATCTGTCACTTCTCCCGATGAGACGAGGCTACACAAACACTTCACAGCTTGTCACCTGCAGAAACATCTAACCACATTAAAAATTACTTTCACAACATTTTCTTACCTCTGATACTAACCATTGTCCCATTGCATCCTTCACACCACTTCTGCAGCTGTCATCCAAACACCAACATAACACGGGCAACACGGTGGCATAGTGGTTAGCACTGGTGCCTCACAGCGCCAGGGACCCGGGTTCGAATCTGGCCTCGGGTGACTGTCTGTGTGGAGTTTGCACATTCTCCCCGTGTCTGCGTGGGTTTCCTCCGGGTGCTCCGGTTTCCTCCCACAGTCCAAAAATGTGCGGGTTAGGTTGATTTGGCTATGATAAATTGACCCTTAGTGTTAGGGGGGGATTAAATATGTGGGGTTACGGGGATAGGATAGGAAGGGATATGTTAGGGGGAATTAAATACGTGGGGTTACGGGGATAGGGTGGGATATGTGTCGGTGCAGGCTCGATGGGGATTCTGTGTGAGAAAGCAGGGACAGGGTACTGGATTTGGATGATCAGCCATGATCGTATTGAATGGTGGAGCAGGCTCAACGGGCCGAATGGCCTACTCCTGCTCCTAGTTTCTATGTTTCTATAACAACAGACCCACAGCACACCGCACTTACCCTGGCGGGGTTCCCTGATGTCGGGAAGCCCACAGCAGCAGTTAAAAAATTGGAAAAAGCCTCTTAACTGCCTGGTAACTACCTGTTAACAGGCAGTTAAGTGGCTATAATCCTCTTCCCGCCGCTAGAAGTCGGGTCCCTGCGCAAATCGGGGACCCGACTCCCGGGAAGATTGGTTGGAGGTGGGTTGGGAGTGGGTTCGGGACCCGCTCCCATTCTTTTTGACTTTCCCAGCAGTCCCGCCTCCAAACCTGCCTCCTCAGGGCTGGTAAAATCCAGCCCCATATCTCTGAATACCCTTGTCTAGCAAAAATTTATCGATCTCGAATTTAAAATTATTAATTGAGCTAGCATCTACTGCTTTTTGTGGGAGGGAGTTCCACACTTTTACTACCCTTTGTGTGAAGAAGTGTTTCCTAACTTCCCTCCTGAATGGACTGGCTCTGATTTTAAGGATATGTTCCCTTGTCCTAGACGCCCCCACCAACAGAAAATGTTTCTCTCCATCTGCCCTATCAATTCCTTTCAAAATCCTAAAAACTTAAATTAAATCACCCCTTAACCTTTTATATTCCAGTGAATACAGGCCTAGTTTATGTAATCTCTCCTCATAATCTAACCCTTGGAGTCCTGGTAACATTCTGGTGAATCTGCGCTGCACTCCTTCCAAGGCCAATATATCCTCTCTAAAGTGCAGTGCCCAGAACTGTACACAGTACTCCCGATGTGGTCTAACTAGGGCTTTGTACTGCTGTAGCGAAACTTCCTCCCCTTTATATTCTAGTCCTCTAGATATAAAGGTTAACATTCCATTAGCCTTTTTGATTATTTTTTTGTACCTGACTACTACATTTTAGTGATCTGTGTACAAGGACTCCTAAACCTCTTTGGACCTTTACTGTTCCTAGCTTTTCATCATTTAAAAAATACTCGGATCTATCCTTTTTTGGTCCAAAATTCACGACCTTACACTTAGCTGCATTGATATCCACCTGCCATAGTTTTGCCCACTCACTTAATCTATCAATGTCTCTTTGTAATTTTATGATCCCATCTACATTACTTACTATGCCACCAACCTTTGTGCCATTGGCAAATTTGGATATATGGCTCTAAGTCATTAATATAATGAATAGTTGAGGCCCCAGCACAGACCCTTGTGGGACACCACTCGTCACTTCCTTCCAATTCAAGTACATACCCATTATCCCTATTCCCTGTTTTCAACCACCTAACCAATCTCCTAACCAGGTCAATAATTTGCCTTCAATTCCATGAGTTTTAATTTTAGCTAACAGTCTCTTATGTGGAACCTTGTCAAATACCTTCTGGAAGTCCATATAAATGACATCCATAGACAGTTCTCTGTCTACTACTTTAATTACTTCCTCAAAAAATTCAATTCGATTTTAGACATGACCTACCCTTTCCAAATCCATGATGGTTCTCTCTAATCAGTTCAATCTCTTTTTGTATTCTCTCTTTGCAGCTCTTACTATCTTTTATGTCTTCCTTTGCTTTTCTTTATACAGGTTGAGCGTCCAAAATCCGGAGTTCCGGAATCCGGAATGTTCTGGAATTCGGACTCCGGGACGATTGGTGGCAAGGTCGTCCGGTATCCGTAAAATGTTCCGGAATCCGGAAAGCCTGTCAAACCGTTTCCACCACCAGCCGGGCCCAGTGAAAAGTCAAAAAATGAAATCCAACTACTGTACAGCGACAAAAATTGCAAGAATAAAAACGCCAATCCTACCTGTTCCAGGCCAGGTCTTCACAGTCACCGCACCGCTGCTCCTGGGTCCGCAGCAACTCTGCACAGCACACAAGTCCCTTTGGCTAGAACCAACCAAGCTCCCGCGCGCAAGTCCCCAGCCAGAATCAACTCTGCACAGCACACAAGTCGCTTCGGCCAGAATCAACTCTGCACAGCACACAAGTCGCTTCGGCCAGAATCAACTCTGCACAGCACACAAGTCCCTTTGGCCAGACACAACCCCAGGTGACCCACCTACACCCCATGCTGAGACCCCAGCTGACCCACCTACACCCCATGATCAGACCCCACCCAACTTGACTCCATTGCTGTGGTGTTTTTCCTGATTTAAAGATCTGCACAGGTAAAGATTGTGAATTTGTGTTGTCATTGCAAACATGTCAAAAAGGCCAACAGATACCCCAATGGGTTCAGATAAAGGAAAGAGAGGGAGGCTTACCATGCGTTGTAAAGAAGCGAGGACTACAAGGCCTGTGAGGAGAAGAACTACAAGGTGACGTCCAAAAACCGGAAATATCGCAACCTGGGCCCAGGCATTTCCGGACTCGGAACGTGTTTCTGATGTCTGAAGTCCGGAAACGCCCGAGCCCAGGTTGCGATATTTCCGGACTTCGGACATCAGAAACACGTTCCGATGTCCGGAAAAACACGAAAACCGGCTCGGCCTCGGTCCCGAGGTTGCCGGATTCAGGACGCTCAACCTGTATCTCTCCCAGTCCACTGATCTACACTATTCTTTGCACTTTTGTATGCTCTTTCCTTTAGTTTTTTGTTATCTCTCATCTCTTTTGTCGACCATGGCTGTTTTATTTGGTAAGTAGAACTCTTGTCCCTTAGTGGTAAATACTAGTCCTGTATTAAGGTAAATTATTTTTTGAACACCTCCCACTGTTGATTTGTAGTTTTACCCAATAGCAGTTTTAATCAGTTTGCTGCCGTCAGTCTCTGTCTCATCCGGTTAAAGTTAACTCCTATTTATTGTTATGTATACCAGATTTTTATTTTATACAATTTAGATTCCTTTAATGTTGCTATCCTCTATTTAGTTCATATTAATTTTATAGCCTTAGATCTAATTAATTACTCTGAATATTTATTTATTTACTGTTGCCCCTTGGTTTAATTTACTTAGAACCTCCTTCCCCCTCTGCACCTAATTCCCACTCTCACCAAATTCCTATAGTCACTCTATTTAGCAAGTCATTTTGTCCATTTTGGCAGGAAGAATAAAAAAGAAGCATATTATCTAAATAGTGAGAGATTGCAGAGCTCTGAGATGCAGAGGGATCTGGGTGTCCTAGTGCATGAATCGCAAAAGGTTAGTATGCAGGTACAGCAAGTAATTAGGAAAGCTAATAGAATGTTATCGTTTATTGCGAGGGGAATTGAATACAAAAGTAGGGAGGTTATGCTTCAGTTACATAGGGCATCTGGAGTACTGTGTACAGTATTGGTCTCCTTATTTAAGGAAGGGTGTAACTGCGTTGGAAGCAGTTCATAGAAGGTTTACTAGACTAATGGGCGGGTTGTCTTATGAGGAAAGGTTGGACAGGCTAGGCTTGTATCCGCTGGAGTTTAGAAGAGTAAGAGGTGACTTGATTGAAACATATAAGATCCTGCGGGGTCTTGACAGGGTGGATGTGGAGAGGATGTTTCCTCTTGTGGGAGAATCTAGAACTAGGGGTCATTGTGTAAAAATAAGGGGTCGCCCATTTAAGACAGAGATGAGGAGAATTTTTTTCTCACAGAAGGTTGTGAGTCTTTGGAACTCTCTTCCTCAGAGGACGGTGGAAGCAGAGTCTTTGAATATTTTTAAGGCAGAGGTAGATATATTCTTGGTAAGCAAGGGGGTGAAAGGTTATCAGGGGTAGGCGGGAATGTGGAGTAATCAGATCAGCCATGATCTCATTGAATGGCGGCGCAGGCTTGAGGGGCCGAGTGGCCTACTCCTGCTCCTAATTCGTATGTTCGTATGTATATTCGTATGTCACTCTGTTTAGCAGATTTACCCAACTCTCATCCAGCTCTGTGCTATAGCATCATGCTAACATGAATCTTTTGTGGATTTCGTTTTAAACTCAAGAGACATCAGGTCGTTCAATGGAGATGAGAATTCAGATACATTTGCCTGTAGCATGCCAAAGAATTTTTGCCAATCTGAATATGAAGTTTGAATTTTATGTGCAGGTTACTGAATGTGGATGAGACTCTAACCGAATATCAGGCACTTAGGTACATTAGAATCTGAAGCCAGGATGATCTAGGCATCGCAAGGAAGGTTCCTAGGGTAGGGGCTGATAGTAGAAAAGTAATAAGTTGAATATCTGAGGGTCTGTTTTGAGAGGGATGCCTCCAGACAGCAAGCAGCACTGGAAGAAATTCCAGTTCAACAATTAATAGGAAGCAGAGGTTCAACTTGGCACCAGTGGTGGGCAAAGACCAGTCCAAGATCCATTAGAGGAGTGATGTTTGATAGGGAAGCCTTGAAAGGAGTGAGGAATGATCTAGGAGTTGTTACAGGCATGGGGAATGATTCTGTAGCTGTTAGAGGAGCGGAGTATGGACCAGAATCAGGGGTGTTTGATTCAGAAAACAAATGGGGGAGAAAGTTAGACCCAGGAAACCAGCAGAGGAGCAGAGTGAATCCCAGTAAATCAGTGGCAGGGTCTAGTGCAGGAGCCAATGGTAGAGAGAAGTTCCAGGAAACCAGCAGATCAGAAGAGCTCTGCTTACAAACTCAGGAAGTAGCCAGCTAAATGAGGGCTATCTTTTGGTGGGAAGCAGGGTTAGTCCAGCAGAAGAGCAGGCTGTCAACAGTAGAGGAGCCCCAGGTGGTTCAGGGCAGAGAAATCCAGGAACAAATATCTGCTCTTGACTGTACTGCCAAAAACTAATACATATTTCCTAAGTTTGATTTTCTTAGTTTTCTATCTTTCAACCTCTCAACAAAGGTATAACATTTAGGAATTCATAAAGTTCAATTCAAACCTGATAATTTTGAGGGAGGCATCATTACCATCAGGCTGACAGATAAGTAATGCTCTCCCCACTAGACAACCAGGAATCATACAGTCATAACAAGGCTATCTCGCAAATCTGTACACTAGGTTTGAAGGACATAGCCATCCAGTATTATGAAGCTGCATACCGTAGTCACTCAAACACCAAGAGCATATACTTGGATGGGCTACCCTAATTGGGATCTAGCAGCTAGCAGTTACTAGTTTTTTAAATGCCTACCATTCCAAATACAAAATGGCCTCAGTTGACACAGCACATTTCAAGTTTCAGTTTGTTTGAATCATAACTACTATTTGCCACTAGACATTAGATTGAAATCTCTTCACTAGTAGAACATCAGGGATCAGATCATAGAAACATAGGAATAGGAGTAAGCCATTCAGTCCCTCAGGCCTGTTCCACCAAAACTGAACACAGTACTCCAAGGCTCTGTACAACTGAAGCATCAAATGCAAGTGCCACTTCATGAGACACTCCAGAGGTCTGATCACATTGAATGCATACATCTTCCCTTTGAAACCGCCACAGACAGATCCCGTAATGGTTTGAGGAGATTCAAGTTCAATTCTCAATCTGTTCAGTGTCAGATGAATGCTATGGTGGAAAAAAAAGAGTTCTTGTTTTTAATCACTTTCTGGTGTGCAAGTGTGTGCAAGAGGGATGGCAGGATTAGGCCTTCTGCCGATGCCACCTCATAGTGGAATTGCCAGGTTCACTGCCTTAGCCTATCTGCTGTAAAAATCTTCATCCATGCCTTTGTCACGTCCAGACTCAAATATTTCAATTATTTCCAGGCAAGCATCCCATCTTACAACCTCCACAAAATATAACTCCTCCAAAACTCTGCTGCTGTAACATATCCTGCAGCAAGTCCTGCTCACCTATCACTCCTGTGCTCACTGACATACATTGGCTCTCGATCCCAACACCCCAAATTTAAAATTCTCATCCTCACGTTTAAATTTCTGCATGACCTCACATTTCCCTATCTCTGTAACTTTCTCCAGTCTTCCAACTCTCTGACAACTCTGCATTCCTCCAACTCTGGCCTATTGGGCATCCCCCCACCTTCACCCCAACATTGGTGGCCGTGCCTTTAGCTATCAACGTTCTAAGCTCTGGAATTTCCTCCCTAAACCTCAGCCACTTTACCTCACTCTCCTTCTTTAAGACCCTCCTTAAAACCCACCTCTTCAACCAAGCTTTAGGTCACCTCCTAGCTCCTTCTTTGGCTTGACAACAATTTTTGTCTGATTACACTTCTGTGTAATTGATCAGTACCTTTGAGGACAGAGGGAGTTAGAAAAAAGTCCAGAAATGACCAATATTTGGATTATTTTGGTTTAGATTTGACCAGTTCAGATCAGGTGCTGCTCCCAGTTGGTTGAGCACATAATGTAATCCTTCCTAGTGTATTAACTGATGTGGAAAACGCTCCACAAATCCTGAGAGGAACTGCACTCAGTTCAGGCTACCCTGAACAAACGTATAAATGGAGCTGTCTGCTGGGGGACTTGGTGATGGTAATGCCATTGAATGTCAATGAGAGGTGGTTATGCTCTCTCAAGGGGCAATAGTCATTGCCTAACACTAGTGTGGCATAAATGGCAAGTGTTGTCCAGGTCTTGCTGAATGCAGGCATGGACTGCTTCATTATCTGAGAAATTGTGAATGGAGATGAACACTGTGTAATCATCAGCGAACTACCCCACCTCTGACTTGAGTTAAAAGAAGGGATCCATCACCCTAATAGGGGTATACTATAGAGCACCAAATAGTGGAAGGGAATTGGAGGAGGAAATATGTAGGCAAATCTATGAGGTGTGTAGCAGGCATAGAATAATAATAATAAGGGATTTCAACTACCCCCAAATAAAGTGGCAGGAAGAAGTAGCGAAATGAGAAAAGGGAATTGAGTTTTTACAGCGTACATGGGACTCCTTTCTCACTAAGTACGTTAGAAGTCCAACAAGAAAAGAATCACTGCTGATCTTGTAATGGATAATGAACCAGAACAGATTGGAGAAGTAAGTGTAGGAGATCACCTTAGTAATAGCGATCACAACACAGTAAGGTTCAAGATTAGGATCGAGAGTGACATAAGTAGGACTAAGGCAATAGATTGGAAAAGAGCAAATTATGAGGAAATGAGGGTGGAACTAAAGAAGGTAAACTAGGAGAAAATCTATGCTAAAAGAAGAACATCTAAATACAGAAATTATAATAAAAAATAGTCAGCATGGATTCTGAAAGGTTAAGTCATGCTTAACTAACCTGACAGAATTCTTTGAAGAGGTAACAGAAAGAGTAGACAAGGCTAATGCAGTAGATGTCATATACTTGGATTTTCAAAAGGCTTTCGATAAGGTACCACACGGTTGGCTCATGACAAAGGGTAGGCATGTGGAGTCAGGGAACAAATAGCTGAATGGATAGTAAATTGGCTAAAAAATAGAAAGCACAGACTGAGGTAAATAATAGTTATTCAGATTGGAGGAAGATAGAAAGCAGTGTTCCATAAGGATCAGTGCTGGGACCACTGTTATTCATAATTTATTAATGATTTGGGCTTAGGAACAAGTAACTCAATTTCAAAATTTTCAGATGATACCAAACTGGGGGGTACAGCTAGCACTGAGGAAGAAAGCAACATAATACAAGAAGACATTAGAAAACTTGCAAACTGGGCAGTTAAGTGGCAAATGAAGTTTAACATAGATAAATGTGAGGTGATGTATTTTGGTAGGAAAAATAGAAACATCACCTACATCTTAGAAAATAAGAAACTGAATGGGATAGAAGAGCAAAGGGATCTAGGGATACAGATGAACAAATCATTAAAAGCAGCATCGCAGGTCAGCAAAGCAATTGAAAATGCTAACAAAGCACTGGGATTTATTTCTAGGGGTATAGAATTCAAAAGTAATTAAGTTATGTTAAACCTGTATAGGACCCTGGTCAGGCCACACTGTGCATAGTTCTGGTCGCCATACTATAAAAAGAACATAGAAGCACTGGAGATAGTGCAATAAAGATTTACAAGGATGGTACCAGAACTGATACAGCTATCAGGAAAGATTGGAGCGGTTGGGGCTTTTTCTTTAGAAAAGAGATTTAGAGGAGACCGGAGGTCTTTAAAATCATGAATGGGTTGGTCAGGGTAGATGTGGAGAGAATGTTTCCACTTGTGGTAGAATCCAAAACTAGGGGCCATAAATACAAGACAGTTACTAATAAATCTAATAGGGAAATATGGAGAAATTTCTTTACTCAGAGAGTGGTTAGAATGTGGAGCTCACAACACAGGAAATGTTTGAGGCAAATAGCTTAGATGCTTTCAAAAGGAAACTAGACAAGTACATGAGAGAAAAAGGAATAGAAAGATACGCTGTGAAAGGCTGAGCTGAGGTAGTTGGAATGGGAGGAGACTCGCGGGGAGTATAAACACCAGCACAGACTAGTTGGGCCGAATGGCCTGTTTCTGTGCTGTATATTCTATGTAATTCTATGTAATTCTACTTAGGTCTTTAGTTGTAATTTATATGTTAACACTCCAATAAGAAATGTACAAAAATGAGATATTCCACTTAGCAATATTTTTTGGTAATTGAAGATCAGTTTACCAAGTTATGAATTTCTTGAGTTTGGGAGGAGATTTTTATAGTAACTAAATCAAACAAGGAAACAGCATCACCTATATTTCTGTCCTTTTTAAAAAAAATCTCCCCACCTCTCCTGATGGTGTTGACTTTGTGCTGGGTACGGTTCTCATCCTCCCTGTTTATATTTACACTTACTGTCCAGGCTCGTACATGACGAATAGCCATTCGGGTAAGGTAGGAGGTGGCTGTCTGAAATTGTGAAACCTGTACCCAAGCAAGGGTCAGAACTTTCAGGAGAGTAACATTTTTAACAAAGATTGTGTAAGACACAGTCTTATGCACGTGATTACCCATTTGGTAACTTCCTGATTTTTGCATGTACTAGTGGGGACATGTTCACAGCAGAGCCGAGGTGTTTCTCTACAGGATGGGATAGTCAGAGACAAATCATCCTGGATCATTTTTGTTCACATTCTAGTTGCTATTTATTTATTCAATTTATTCCCCATCCTCTCTTGAAAGAAAGAAAAGAAAGACTTGTATCTATGTAGTGCCTTTTACAATTTCAGGACATCCCAAAGCGCTTTATACCCAATGAAGTACTTTTGTAGTGTAGTCAGTGTTGTAATGTAGGAAATGCGGCAGCTCCCACAAACAGCAATGAAATAGATGACCAGATCATCTGTTTTAGGTGTTGGTTGAGAAATAAATGTTGGCCAGGACACCTGTTCTTCTTTGAATAGTGCCGTGGGATCTTTACATCCACCTGAGAGGGCTAATGGAGCCTCGGTTTAACGTCTCATCCAAAAGACGGCACCTCCGACAGTGTAGCAATGCCTCAGTACTCCATAGACGTGCCAGCCTAGATTATGTGCTCAAATCTCTGTAGTGGGACTTGAGCCCACAACCTTCTGATTCAGACATGAGAGTTCTACCATTGAGCCAAGGCTGAATGCAAAGAGTCCTAGGGACGTATTACTCCAATATGAGTAATTTGAGACTTGACATATGGTAAGTGTAGCATGGTTTGGAGGAACAGGTGACTTTGGACCCATGGTTCCCAATGATGTTCACCATTGGTGTTTCCTTGCCTCATGTCTGGGTCTGGTGTAGACTAATTGATAGTGATTGATTGCAATGATTAGTCAACAACTCCATTATCATTGTATCATGCGACTACCAGGATGGTAGAAGGTGAACTAGATGGATCTTCGTCTTTTTTTGTCTAGCAATTCCTATGTTCCTATCTCCCATGGATGCCAGCAATGTTCTGGTGCCTCTCCCAAGTTACTATCACCTTCATGTGTAAACTGGAATACATAGGATTACATAGGATATACGGCACAGAAACAGGCCATTTGGTCCAACCAGTCCATGCTGGCGTTTGTGCTCCACATGAGCCTCCTCTTGTCTTTCCTCATCTAAATCTATCAGCATAACCCTCTATTCCCTTCTCCCTCATATGCTTGTCTAGCCTCCCCTTAAATGTATCTATACTTTTCGCTTCAACCACTCCCTGTGGTAGCGAGTTCCACATTCTCACCACTCTTTGGATAAAGAAGTTTCTTCTGAATTCCCTATTGGATTTCTTGGTGACTATCTTATATTGATGGCCTCTAGTTATGCTTTTACCCACAAGTGGAAACATTCTCTCTGTATCCACTCGATCAAAACCTTTCATAATTTTAAAGATCTCTATTAGGTCACCCCTCAGCCTTCTTTTTTCAAGAGAAAAAAGAGACCCAGCCTGTTCATCCTTTTCTGATATGTATACCCTCGCATTTCTGGTATCATCCTTGTAAATCCTCTCTGTACCCTCTCCAAGTGCCTCCATATCCTTTTTATAATATGGCGACCAGAACTGTACGCAGTACTCTAAGTGTGGTCTAACCAAGGTTCGATACAGCATAATTTCCCTACTTTTCAATTCTATACCTCTAGAAATAAACCCTAGTGCTTGGTTTGCTTTTTTTATGGCCTTGCTAACCTGTGTTGCAACTTTTATTGATTTGTATATTTGTACTCTGAGATCCCTTTGTTCCTCTACCCCACCTAGAACCGCACCCTCCAAGTAATAAGTGATCTCCCTATTCTTCCTACCAAAATGTAATACCTCACATTTATCTGTGTTGAACTTCATTTGCCAATTATATGCCCATTCTGCAAGTTTATTAATGTCCTCCTGTAATTTGTTGCAGTTCTCCACAGTATTGACTATCCCCCCCCCCCCAATTTGGTGTCATCCGCAAATTTAGAAATTGTGTTTTTGATTCCAAAGTCTAAATCATTAATATAAATTGTGAACAACAGTGGTCCTAGCACTGATCCTTGTGGACACCACTTCCCACCTTCTGCCACTCTGAATAGCTACCCTTTACCCCTACTCTCTGCTTTCTGTCTTGAAGCCAGCTAGCTATCCATTCTGCTACTTGTCCCCTGACTCTGCATTCTCTGACCTTGTTCATCAGTCTAGTGAGTATCAGCAGATTATTCAATCATGGGTGCATTACAGCTGAGCTCAGTTCCGTCCTCATCGAACATCCATGCCTTTCTAGCTGGAGCCATCACAGACCAATGGTTGAATCTGGGACTTTCCTGGTCTATGTGGCTCAGTTGCATACTGGGTGGTGCATTCATCACAGGAGCCTTGGGTGGCTGAGTAGCAATTTACAATTGCTGAATAACAACAGTGTTGAAAGCATGAGACTGGGTCATTACCTGCCCTCTGAGTCAGGTACGTGACATAGGAAGACTTAAATGAAAGAAAAGAAAGAAAAAAATTAAAGAAATAAATTAAAATGCTTCTAATGGCTTGTGCATTTGATTATTTTTGTTAATCCAATGAGCTTGTAAGTGTCTTACTTGAATGTGATTACATGGTAACATGACTACAATTTCATATTTGTGCCAGCAGTACTGTTCCATGGTTCTTTGAACATCTTTCAATCTGTGTTATATTATTAAAAATCATTAATGCAGATGTTGTATGGTAGAAAACATGTGTATTATACAAGAGCATAAAAGTTAGTGGTGAATCAATGAATTACGTATTTCATGCTTTTACAAATTGCTCCCACGCTGTATGAGTGTATGAAAAAAATGAGTTACTCTCAAGCTTCCAGCCAATGCCACTGGCATCGTTCTGTGTACTGGAAGATATTCATATTCACATATGGGACAAACAACACAAAACACCAATAAGCATAAAACCTCCGCAGAGAATTTCCTAATGAGAATTTGTGGAAAACTGCCTCTAATCAGTGTAATTATTTCTAATTAGACACCAGAGGTACATACACTTACGAGTTTGATGGCAGAAAAACAACCTCCACCTTCCAGTTAATGGCATGCACTTTCGTAGCTCTCACAGTAACAGAGAAGGTTTCTGGCCTAATTAGAACCATTCCACTTAGGATGGGAGGCGACAGATTTGTGAAAGGACACCAACAGCAAGCAATTTTCCACGCAACAAAACTATTAGGATGGACGCCCTTTGATCCTAATTCTCATGTTGTCACTATTCACAGGGAAGGGCACATGAATGAAACAATCTCAAGTAATTTACTGGCTTTGAAGTGCTGATCCGACTTGTGCTGAATGTACAGCCAAAGAAAACTAGCCTGCTGCAAAGCTTCATAACAACAGTATTGCATAATCAAGTCTCCAAAACCTGAACATCAAGACATCAAAAGCATGGGTGGCATGTGATGAATAACTGCACATTAAACTCCTTTTCATTAATTTCTGCCTCAAAGGCAAATCTGTTAACGTTGTCATAGATTAATTTACACTGTGAGAACTTGCAGTTACTAGTTATTGTGAGCCAGGAGGCAAAAGCTAGACTGTTTCCATAGTAAACAGAATTTTACAATTGATCAGATAGTAAGGTTCGGTCCGTCCTGCTAGATTCCATTTTGGGTGACTTTTCAGCTTGAGGTAGATGTGGTCCCAAGCATGTGATCCTCACTAAACAGAAACATAGCTACTGGTGTCAGTGAACTAAATCATAGGTTACAGATTATGGCTTTCTAAGCCAAAGTACATCAGGGGGCATTTTCAGAGATGAAAATTCGCCTTGACTGTTTTGTGCTGAGACAGCCTCGATGTGGCGGCTGAGCTGTAGACTGAGATTGGACAGGTCTGACAGCAATAGCCATGGGCAGAAAAAACAAGCTGAAAAATAGAAAAGTAAAATTCAGAGGCCTAGTCACATCTGGATTTTATCATCTCTTTTTTTTCTGGGTAGTATTACACTAAACAATTATCTGCAGATCAGGAGACAGTGGGGACTTTAAAGCACCGAATTACAGAGAAAATTCAAGGAGATGAAAAGCAGCACATGCATCCCATCACTTTAATGAAATCAGCCTGACAGTCATGCCACGGCACTCAGGCACTGTCCTAACTATTACCGAAACAACATGTAGGAAAAGGGGGCTTCTTTTTATCTCATAAAACTAAAATAAAACAATGAATGGGAAACAGCTGCAGAAAAATGTAAACAGTCTTCATGATCAGTGCAGTGGGCTTCACCTTCAGAGACTGTATCTACCCTCCTTCAACCCCCCCCGCCACCCCCTGCCCACTCCATATCACGCTATTCCATTCACTCTTCTGCATCCAATAAAAGCAATGGCTCCAGTCAATATTTACTGCTGTTGCTGCCTGTGGATCCAGCAGTTAGCCGAACAAGTCAGCAACTGATTAAAATCAATTTGATTCGCTGCACCGTTTCGCAGACTGAAAGAGTGCGTGATGGGTTTTGATGCAGTAACCTGTGGGTGTATCATTATTGTCTGGCTAAGGCACAGTGCAGCAATCATCCCTAACTGCGACTGTCTCCAGAGGAGGTTCCCTTGGCCTGGTCTATGCTCACAGTACACTTGGCTTTTCTCTCATTAAATCATGGCAGGTCAAAGAAAAGCCGCCTGTTGTGAACCTGGAGCAGGAAGGAATGAATTGATAATGAGCCATGATACACTGTGTTGCCATTCAATACAGTGCTTTATATATTCTTCATCTACTGAAGAGAATCTAAATCCTTTCTCCACTGGCCAGTCTTTTAAAACACTTTTAGTCTGACAGAAGGTCAAACGTAAAGGACAAATTATATTACCAACATTTATTTTCAGGCTAATGTTACTTAAACAAAAGGTTTTCTTTTTTGCCTTTTGTCATTTGTGCGGACAAATAAAACTGATTATTATCTTAAATCCTTATGGACCAAACTGACCACAGCCAAGCAGTTTGTGAGTGCAAAAATAATATTCCAAATACGCTTATTGTTGTGAGAAAGCTAATATGTTGTGTGTTGTTTTAAAACTATGGGTGACTACACCCTTAAAATGTAGATCTTGAGCTACCGTTATAAATAATTACAATTTAAAAGAAAAAGATTGCAAAGATAGACAACAGGTATAGATATGGCTTTGAAAGATGACTCCATCCTAACTGCACAATCACAAATGGCATTTGCATTATAGGGATCAAAGGCAGCTCCACCCTAACTGTAAATGTGTATAATCTGAATGCTCCATTGCGTTATAGGGATTTTGTTTGTGTCCAAAGGAACAAGTGTGATGGTGTGTGAAACTGCAGTGGGAGCGATCATTTTCCTGGACAGGGAAGTTTGCTATTTTGCCCTCCTTTTTTGGAACTCTGTGTTTTTCATCTTGTTTCAAGAATAACGATTGAAAATTTGGACTTTTATAAATTTTGAACTGTGTAAGTTTTTTTGGCTCTTTCTGCAAGCATACTATAAAATAGTTTTAGCATAAACTTTCTGTCTATAGGAGGAATTGATGCAAAAATAATTTCCATTTACTAAAAAGAAAATAATATGGACCTGCTAATGTCTGAAATTGCAGAAATTGCAGATAATATAGATTTTATCCGTCCTTGCTGGGCTCATAAAATCTATATTACCTGCAATTTCAGACATTAGCAGATCTCTCCAATCAGCATAAAAAGCAGCAATGGAAATACAGCAAGTCAACAGTTAGAAAAAAACGATTTCAGAACCTTGAAAAGATTACAAACAATAATATCTAACCATGGCTCAGTAGTAGCACTCTTGCCTCTGAGTCAGTCTTAGGTTCAAATCCCACTCCAGACACTTGAACACATAGTCCATGTTGACATTTCTAAGAGCGTGCTGCATTGTCAGAAGTGCTGTTTTTCAGATGGGACCTTAATCTAAGGTCTCCCCTCTCAGGGGAACACAAAAGATCCCATGGCATAACAACAGAAAACGCTGGAAAAACTCAGCAGGCGAGGCAGCATCCGTGGAGAGAGAAACAGAGTTAACGTTTCAGGTCGATGACCTTTCGTCAGAACTGGAAAGAGCCGGAAATCAAATAGATTTAAGGCCAGGATAAAGCTGGGAAAAGGGGGAGGGGATCTAAGAACAAAAGGGGAGATTAAGAGACATTAAGAGACATTAAGAAATATGCAAGGCAAGTGGCACTATTTCAAAGAAAAGCAGGGGAGTTTTCCCCAGAGTCCTGTCCAATATTTATCCCTCAACCAACATCACGAAAACAGATAATCTGGTCATTATCTCATTGCTGTTTGTGGGACCTTGCTGTGAGCAAATTGACTGCCGCATTTCCCTACATTATAACAGGTCCTGAAAGGTGCTCCATAAATAATAATTGTTCTTCTTCATAGTGATTTTAAGAAGATCATTTAATCTCTGATGAGCAACTAAATTATTTGAACTATTTTTAGAGATTAAGATTGAGAAATATTAAGGGAAACCATTTTACAAAAAATAATTACTTATATTATATTCCAGTTGAAAATTATTTCTGTAGTTTAAAAAAAACTAAAATTGAAAGACTGTAGAAAGGCTGAAAATGTGTCTGTACAGAGGTCATGTACAGCCTGCTTCTGGGCCAGGTCACACATTGTTTACATTTAGATTTGTTTTATCACCCCAACTAGAGACTCAGTTCTCTATTTATTCCTCGCTAACCCAAACATGCTTTCTGTGCAACTTTGGGACCATAATATTTAGCAGGCCTAGGGCCATCTTGATAGGGACTGGTACTGAAAGTGGGTAAAGGGTTATGGAATGCAGATGCCTATGGAGTAGTGCAGCTAGAAACAGTATAAATGGGGTCAAATCGTAGCCATAGTTTGGGAGAAGGAGAAGGGAGGCATCTGGAAGGAGTAAGTTGAGCTCAGCTGGCTGTAACGGCCGATTCTTCTCTGGTGACATCCTATGTAGCCTCGATGTTGGCCGTGAGTATATGTAACATCTAGTCTTTAATAAAACTGCAAACGTTTTTAACTCCGTGTTTGAACTCATTATTAATACAGGCACAGGACTGCTTTTGTCCACATACTTAAACAAAAACACATTCCTGATGTCTTCTCTGTTTATGACATTGAATCATGTTGTAATTACATTTATGGTGCTGAGTCATTCTGGAACACAGTTGCATGGTTATGGCTATCCTCTGGTACCTCGTCCAGGTGGCTGACCTTCATGTGTGAGCTTAGCTTGAGGTTGATATTTCTCCATGTGTTACTTTTGTTCATGCCAAATCGCTACATAGCCTATTTTAACATAGTTACATTTATTTTGAATGGATTGATGCAAATTAAAATAGCACGAACGTATTAATCAATGCACTAGAAATAGTGCAAGGTGGAATTATGATCAGGAATGTCAATCGGCTGTTTAACTGTGGGTGACACCTCAAACTAGCCTAATAACATCCTCACTTCAGATGCTAATGCTTTCCAGCAGGAGTCACTGGATAGCAATGAGAAACGGGAACCCTGGCATTTTATTTCCCCTTCTTAGCCCAGAGGCCAATTGTAGGAACTTTATTACTGCTACAGCTGAGATCAGCTACATAAGCATAAGGAAAAAATGCTTGTTTATTTTATAAGCAGGTTTCAGAGCTGGCAGGTATAAGGCGCTCAGATTGAAAACCAGATTTGATGCCTTTTTGATATTAATCTGCTATAACAGTGTTGTTTTTGATAGCTAGTATAAGAGGCTCACACCTTATTCAAATTGCACAATAGGATGTTTGCATCCTGGTGTAATTACAGTACTAGCTACAGTTCATTATAGATACATAATAGGTTGATTTTCACATTGGCATGATTGCAGCATTATTGATCTCTCAGTATGTGAACACAGGTAGGGTATAAACTCGTCTTGGGCAGTAATGCAAAATGGGCACTAGTAAATCGGCAGTTTTTGCACTCCACCCAATTTTTTTTCTATTGATGTCAATGGAAAATTGGGTGGAGTGTAACACGGGCTGCTGATTTGCTATCGCCTTTTTTATGCTACCGCCCAAGGTGAACTTATTCCCCATAGCCTCTGCAAACTTTTCACCTGCAGGAGACTCAGTGCTATACTGCATTGATAGATTGTGGATTTGTGCTGTTTACTTCTGCCTGACAACATTCTGATCTTCACAGGGTTGTCAAGTGAGTTGCTAATGGATGAGATAGGGCTTCTCATCACAGGTTGGAAAGGAAAAGGGGAGGACGAGTCACCTGGGGTCACTCTTTCATGCCTCCTGTGGGTGATAGCATGGACTAGGCCGGAAAGCAGATCATCAACTCATCTCCAGCTGGGGAATGTTACTGTGAGAGCAAAAGATATAAAGGGGGAGAAATTGAACATTGTTTTGCCCGTTTTTTGGGTGTAAAATGAAGACTGGGGAGAGCAATTTTGGATCATGGGGTCATGACCTCCTGCGCCCGATCTGTCCCGGAAGTGTGCCAGCTGCCAAATTGGTTTCCCTACATTGCAACAGGGAATACACTTCAAAAGTACTTCATTGGCTGTGATGCGTTTTGATCCTGAGGTCATAAAAGGCGTTCTATAAAAGCAAGCTCTTTCTTTCTCTGCCCTGCTCTTGGAGCCACATTGTTGAGATGGTTTCTGGTCAATGGTGTCCCCAGGATGTCGTGGTGGAAGATTCAATGATGATGATGCAGTTGAAGGCCGGGGGAGGTGATTGGAGCTTTTCTTGTTGGAGATGGTCATTATCCAGTACCTGTGTGGCACGAATATTCCCTGCCATTTGTCAGACCGACCTTGGATATTGTCCAGGTCCTGCTGTAGGCTGACATGGGCTGGTTCTTCATTATCAGAGGAGTTGTGAATGGAGTTGAGCACTGTAGAATCATCAGCAAACATTAAAAATCTAATGTTTAATGTTCAGCAACATGAAAATAGTCAATCTACCATGAAATTGCACCCAAAGATCCTTTAGAAATTCTTTCTGTAAATATATTTGCTTTGATGTGTCTTTTCTGTTGTATTTGTTTAGATTAACGTTTGAACTGATTAATTAAAAAGATTTGCCAACCTGCCACTTAAACTGCAGTTGAAAGAAATCCTGATCCAAGCATAACCCTGATTGAAGCAGCAAATTTATAATGGAGGTAAGGTAGGTGGGGATGGTTGGGCCGAGGAACATTGGGCCAGAGAGGAACATCATAATTGTTTAATAAAATAAAATTTGCATGTGCTATAAGACTTCAGAACTGCATCTTTCTTCCTCTGCGCCCCCCATTTAAAAATTATTTTCACCACCCCATGTCCCATCGTCCCCCACTGCACATCTCATTCGCAGGGTGTGAGCAGACATTGCAACCCCATGTCTTTGTCAATATTGCTCCTGAACCAGCAGCTATAAGTGGTGTAAAGCCTGATTGATTGACCCTCTGATATTTCCTCTCTACTTAAAAGACAGGACCTCTCCCTGATGATCCAGCTGAGTTTATGAACTGATCAACCACTGAGTGATGAACTACCACTCGATGCTGTGGCACTGCCTTCACTACATTGCAACTTTAAGAGGTAAGAATATAAAGGCATTTAATAAGCTATTACGGTGGTTGAAACTCTCAGCACAGTTGAATCTTGATGCAGAAGGGCCGAGATTGCCAAGAAATTTTCTGCTTGAATCAGGGTTATGCTTGGATCAGGATTTCTTTAAACTGCAGATTAAAGTAGCTGGTTGGCAAATCTTTGTACCACAGCTCATTTAATTATTTAGTTAGAAATTTAATCTAAGTAAAAACAACAGAAAAGACACATCAAAGCACAATACTTGACAGAAAAGCTTTCCAGAGAATGTTGGTATCTCTGGGTGCAATCTGTTGGTAGATTGACTATTTTTGTGTGGCTGAAAATTAAAAATGAGATATTGTGGCACATTTTAATTCTTGAATCAGGAATTCTATACAACGGCAATGAAGGGGAAGTGGCTTTCGTACATTGGAATTGTTCTGGATTCGGTACAAAGTTATCTACAGCTGCCAAAAAATATGCTATAGTAGTAGCTGTGAACATTTGCTATTGTAAAGTGACCTTACTGAGGGTTCCAACATTCACTCGTAAAACCTGTAAGAGCCCCTATGAAAGATTCTTCATTTAAAATGTTTCCAAACAATTTATGTTAAATATACTGAACCTTTCTCTAACATCCTATTTCCAAAACTAATTCATTTAATACTATTTCATCCACACTTTCCATTTATTAACAACTATAATTAATTAAGATAGTAGTAGCCTTTCATCGAATGATGATGTTACATTGCTCTGTGTTCCAGGCTAAAATGTATGAAGTATTAGCAATCTTGGTACATAAGACTTTTTCTTAGAAGATTTCACTTGTATAGGGTTCTTTTTCTACAGAGCTAAACATAAGATGTTGTGCTTCCCTCATGGCTCAGCAAGTTTATCCAGTGAGTAATGAAGTTAGGTACCATCTCCAATTCTTGGTTTGTGCTAAGGTAACTGGTCAGGTTTGGGATGATAGCAGGGACACTACAATTGGCCTCTGCATCCCGAGGCAAGGGAGGGGACGAGTTCCTGCTTCTCTTAGCTATGTAGCAACTCCTGCTAAAAATACACATGTGTGCACATCAGAGTGCTGGTTTGGAAGGCTCTGCTCCCAGCAGGGAACCTCAGTGAATGGGAACTTGGATTCGAGAGTCCAGCTTGGAGATCTGTGTGCCCAATTTATGGCACTCTAAATTTTGTGACCAAAAAATCAATTTCCAGTGGGAGCCCCAATATACCTTGCAATACTATTCAAATGCATCACAATTGATCCCTGGAAAAAAACTCCGAATTTGAGAGAGGCTTCATCTCATAGAGCATTCTTGCCCATATAAAATGGCAATGACTGTCTCAATGGTCTGGCCTTTTACAGTTGGCTTTTTAAAGTTGTGTTGCACTTTGCAGTGTTGATTTGTAAGCCTTTTTGGTGCTTAATATAATGCTTTATCGGCACTTTCATTGGTACATTTTTCAAAGAAATATAGAATTTTAAAGCACAGAAGGAGGCCATTCGGCCCATTATGCCTATACCAGCTCTCTGAAAGAACTATTCATTTATCCATTTCCCTTTAAAAACTATTATGAATACCACTGCCAATGCTGTTTGTGGCAGGAGATTCCATGCCCCAATAACTCTCTGCATAAAAAGCATCTTAACCTCTCCCATTTCTTTGCTAATGATCTTAAATTTATGTTCTTTAGTTACCAATCCTCAGACCAGTGGAGGTAGTTTTTACCAAATGACCTTATCAAAATACTTCACAATTTTGAATGTCCTATTAAATATCCTCTTACTCTATTTTAATGGAAAAAAAAACAAGTTTCTCTCATCTCTTCTCATAACTAATACCTCTTATCCCTGAGTAGCTATTGTACTGAGTCTCTTTTGCACTATCTCCATGGCCTTTACATCATCCCTAATTTTGTGGCTATGTGGAACATTCTTTATTCCAGTCCGACTCGGGTCCCCTCCCTCACCTCTTTGTCTGTATCGGTGCCGTTTCCTGCTCTCAGCCGGAACTAGAAAATTTCATTCACTTTTCTTTCAATTTCCATCCTTCCCTCACCTTCACATGGTCCATCTCCGACTCTTCCCTTCCCTTCCTCGACTTCTCTGTCTCCATTTCTGGGGATAGGCTATCGCCAAAATCCACTCTAAGCCCACTGACTCCCACAGCTACCTGGACTACAGTTCCTCCCACCCCGCTTCCTGTGAGGACTCTATACCATTCTCCCAGTTTCTCCATCTCCATCACATCTGCTCTGACAATGCCACCTTCCATACTAGTGCTTCCGATATGTCTCCCTCAACCATGTCCATTCTATTTCCCGCACTTCTGCTCTCACTCCTTCCCCTCCCTCCCAGAACCACGATAGACTTCCCCTTGTCCTCCCCTTTCACCCCACCAGCCTCCGCCATTTCCGTCACCTCCAGCGTGATCCCAGCACCAAACACATCTTCCCCTCCCCTCCCCTTTCAGCATTCCGAAGGGATTGCTAGAGTTCAACAATTTCAGACCATAACCTCTGCCCATGTTTTTTCACATGGCAGCTGTTGATGATTCTGCTATTCCCATTTACACCTCTTCTAGACTCATCTTTTGTTTCTTTACTTGTCCCATTACCATCTCCTTTTGCTTTGTACCATCATCCCTTTTGTCATTGAATCTCTCCTGCCTTCCATCCTATCACAGACCTTCCCTTTTGTTCTTTCCTCCCCTCCCGCCTTTCCCTGCTCATGCACTTGCTTAAAATCTGTTACATCTCTAACTTTTTCCAGTTCTGATGAAAGGTCATCAACCTCAAACGTTAACTGTGTTTCTCTCTCCACAGATGCTCCCTGACCTGCTGAGTATTTCCAGCATTTTCTGTTTTTATTTCAGATTTCCAGCATCTGCAGTATTTTACTTTTTGACATCATTCCTAAAGTTAGGCGGCCGAAACTGGACTCAATATTCTATCTGCAGTCTAATTAATAATTTGTATAGATTTAACATTACTTCTTTATTTTTGAACTCAATGGGGGAGAAATTGGGCACCTTAGCGCCTCCCATTAGCGCCTCTAGAGGCGCTAATGGGGTGCGAAGCACTTACCGACCGGGTGTGGCGAGAAGATTGACTCCCGCTATATTCGGTGGGAGGTTTATGGCAGCGGTATGGCATTGCACCCCGATCTCCTTCACCCGGAGATCGTGACATCATCGCCGTGCGCATCACCGCGGTAGTGCCCCTTACCCAAATCTCAGTTCTGCCCCCTGCAGTATCACCAGGCAACAACACCGACAGCTGCAGGTGGCATCCATCGGGAGGCCAGGTGCTTCGGGGACGATACTTAAAGACGAGGTGGTCAAGGTAAGTAAAAAAAATTCTGAACTGCTCTTCCTCTTTTTTTTTTCTTGTCTTCGCCAGCGATCGATCAGCCCGGCACTCTGCTGCAGTGCATCGGGCTGATCGGGCCAGATCGCGGCTGCTGTCGGGGTCCAGGTAAGTTTTCCTCTTGCAGAGCCCGCAGTGATGGCCCTTCCCTTTAAGGGAGGGAAGGAGCCTTCCAACGCGGCAGCGCTGCACGGCCCATTGTGCAGTGCTGCACACCTACTGCCCTGCCTGCTGCCTGTTGTGCGCCAGGAAGGAAGTGGAGTGCTTGATTTAGCACTCCACTTCCTTCCTGGAGTGCAAACCCCAAATTTTTTTAAAGTTGAAGAACATTAGCGCCTGGCGCTAACTTTTTCAACTTTTAAAAGTTAGCGCCCCAAACAGGGCGATACCGAGTTTCTCCCACAATGACCCTATTCATAAAACCTCCTATGTGCTTATCAATTTTTCCTCTGACTTTTAAAGATTTATGCATCTGAACACCTCGGTCTCTCTGTCCCCTACTCCTTTTAAAGTTTTATCATTTAGTGTATATATCTTCTCCTTATTCTTCCTCCCAAAATTTATCACCTTATATTTCCTCGCATTAAATTTCATCTACCATCTATGTGTCCAATTTAGTAATCTGTCTATGTCTGCCCAAAGTCACTTACAATTCTCTTCACAGTTAACCATGCCTTCTATTTCTGTGGCATCTGCAAACTTTGATGTTGTGCCCCCATACCCAAGTCCAGACCATACATATATTTTGTGAGGGGGACTTTCAACTTGGGAATGCCCGTTTTATCTCCAAAAAATGGGCGTTAAGGCACTGAAAGTTGGGTCACAATCCCACATACCCATTTTGTGCCCAGAATTTGCCCATTTCCACTTTGAATCAGGGCTTCTTTAAAGCATCCAGCAGACACCTGCCTGAAAATGCAAGAACCTAATGAGGATGCTAATTAGGGTCCTGCGCTTGACTTAGGACCCAAATGCCCTCTTCAACAGCTCTGGCATTCCATTCGCCAGTTCTAAATTAGTCACATGAATCATGGGCGGGAACAGCCTGAAGGGCACTATTTCTAGCGACATTTAAAGGGACATTTAAAGCTACTCTCAGGCAAGTCACTGGTTAGTTTATTTGGATGGCTAGTCTGCTGCTTTTGAGCTTTTTGGGGAGTTTTGGCTGCTGGAACTGACAATAATGGTTTGTGAAAATAATTTAGTAAGTCCGCAGAGGGTTTTTGTCCAGCAGATTCTGGCAAACCTCTGATTGGTTTCAATGGGTTTGGTGCTTGTATTGCCATTGTGGCTCGAAGAGGAGGAAGAGGAACAGGCTAGAGTCCAGGGAGCTGAGATACAAGAAGGGCAGCTCGCAGGGCACCTTACCCCACATGAGGTTACAGGCCCAGAACGTACTACCTGCAGTTCACCGATGTATGAGGCAGGCTGCCACAGAGCTCTGTCACCTGCTGCAGCACCAACAGTAGCCTTGCACAAGGTCAAGTACATCCTTGCCTGTTGCTGTCAAAGTCACTGTGGCCCTGAATTTTTATGCCCCGGAGTCATTCCAGGCTGCACCAGGTGACATTTGCAACATCAGCCAATCAGCGGTACAGGTCTGCATTCACCAGGTGACAGATGTGCTCTTTGCCAAGGCTAATGGCTTCCTATCCTTCCCCTTTGATGGGCAAGTCAGATGAGATCTGCCTTCAGCTACTCTGTCTCACAAGGGAGGCTATAACATATCTATGCCATCTCCTGGAGGCTGACTTGCAGATTACTTCTACCCATAGGGATAGCTGTTCTAATGCTGCGAATGTCCATACTACTAACACTACTATGACAACTTGCATCTATATAGTGAATTTAACATAGAAAAATGCCCCAAGACATTCACTGAGGCATAAGGAAATAAAATGGACACCAAGCCAAAGCAGATATTAGGAGAGGTAAACAAAAGCTTCATCAAAGAGGTGGGTTTTAAGGATGACCTTAAAGGAGGAGAAGGAGGTGGAGAGGGGTAGGGGTTTGGGGAGGAATTTCAGAGTGTGGGACGTAAGTGTCTGAAGGCACAGCCATCAATCGTGGGGTGAAAAGAGGGGGATTGCAAAAGAGACCAGAGTCAGAGGAACAGAGTTTGGGAAAGTAGCTGTAGTGGTGTAGGAAATTACAGACATAAAGAAGGATGAGGCCATAGAGAGATTTAAACAAAAGGTTGAGAATTTCACATCTGAGGCATTGGGAGACTGGGAGCCAATGTAGGTCAGCGAGAACAAGGGTGATAGGCGAACACGACTTGATGCAGGATAGGACATGGACAGCAGAAGTTTGGATGAGCTGAAGTTTGTAGAAGGTGGAGGATGGGAGATTGGCCAGGAAACCATTGGAATGGTTTAGTCTGGAGGTACGACTGGCATGGATGAGGGTTTCAGCAGCAGATGGGCTGAGGTAGAGGCAGAGGCAAGTGATATTTTGGAGGTGGAGGTAGGCAGTCCTTGTGATGGAGAGAATATAAAGTTGGAGGCTCAGCTCAAGGTCTAATAGGATGAGAACAGTCTGGTTCAACCTGAGACAGTAGCCAAGGAGGGAGAAGAAGTTGGTGGCAAGGGTATGGAGTTTGTGGCAAGAAATGAATATGATAACCTCAGTTATCCCAATGTTTAGCTGGAGGATATTGCAGCTCATCCAAGACTGGATGTCAGTCCAGCAGTTTAACAGCACAGAGGTAGTGAATGGGTTAATAGAGGTGATGAAGGCATAGAGCTGGGTTTCATCACTGTACACGTGGAAGCGGACCCAATGTCTGGAGATGATGTCACCAAGGTGTAGCATGCAGATAAGGATGAGGAGGAAGCTAAAGAAGGATCCTTAGGCGACTAAGGGGTGGGAAGAGAAGCCATTGGTACAGATTCTGTGGCTGCGATTCGATAGGTAAGAGTGAAACCAAGCAAGTGCAATCCCACAGAGCTGGGAAAAGAATTTTTCTTTTATTCATTCTTGGTATGTGGGGGTCGCTGGCAAGGCCAACATTTATTGCCCATCCTGAGTTGACCTTGAGAAGGTGTGGTGGGCCTTCTTCTTAAGCCGCAGCAGTCAATAGGGTACAGGTGCGCCCACAATACTGTTACTTAGGAAGTACCAGGATTTTAACCCAGCGAAGGAATGGTAATATATGTCTAAGTCAGGATGGTGTGCGACTTGAAAAAGAACTTTGAGATGATGGTGCTCCCATGCACCTTCTGCCTTTACCTTCTCGGTGGTGGAGGTTGTAGGTTTGAGAAGTGATACCGAAGAAGCCTTGGAGAGTTGCTGCTGTGGTAGTGAAGAGAGTGGATGTTTCAGCCAGTGGATGGCGTACCGATCAAGCGTACATCTTGAGTCATTAAGAGTCAATGCCTCAATGAGAGACATTGGAGGAAGATGGTGTGGTCAGCTGTGTTAAAGGCTGAAGTGACAATGAGGAGAGATAATGCAACATGGTCACATTCACCAAGAATGTTGTTGAAGACTGTTAAGGAATTTTGGTGTTACGGGACGGATAGAAAGCTGATTGGAGAAAATCAAACAGGCAGTTGTAAGAGAGACGGGCATGGATCTGAGAGTTGACAACATTACTGCACTAAATTTTTACACCATTGGATCCTTCCACTGGTAACATATGACAACTCAGTCAGTTGTCTGGTTACCAATGCATCAAGGAAGTGACAGAGCCTTTGTTTGGAAAGGATAACATGTTCATCACTTTCCATTTGGATAAAGGAGGCATTAGCTGATAGGGTACAGAACTTTTCCTAGGTGGCAGAGTCCCCAATAGTTTATAGCATCATAGATAGCACTTATGTGAGCATAGACCACCAGGTTCTGGGTCCTCCACTCGCACCTCCTCACCTGTGAATACTGTCTCAACCTGTGTTACCTCCTCAAGGCCACTAATCGAATTCTCTGGGATATGAAGAGTTGTGTTTGTGTTTTCACTGAAAGATTGCAGGATACTACGTGGTGTGGTGCTGGGCCGCTAGTAGTGTTGGAGCCTGCTCTTCCATGCCTACAATGACACAATTGGGGCACATTTTAGAATCTAAGCTCTCCATAACCCTTTAAACAGATTGCAAGATACTGTGTGTGATGTGTATGTAGTTGTGTGTATGCTTCTGCAGGACTGAGTGAGAAGGGGAACAAGAATTAAGAGCAGAATGGCAACAGGCATGAGATTGTGGAGGCTTGCTGCTTAATTTTTGTTCTACTCCCTCCATGCTCTTATATATCAGGATATGGGGTGGAGGGGGATCTTACTCCATTTGGGACCTGTACTTTGAACTTTGTGCTATCTCATCATGCAAGTAGTCTTAAGATTCTGTAAAATGAAGTAGCACATGCTTATTCATTGATATGTGCCCAACCTGCAGGCCAAACTGTGTATCAGTTAGTGACCATACATCATGCAGCTAGGTTAAAGTAAAAAGGAACTTGCATTTACATAGCACCTTTCGCAAAGTACTTCACAGTGACGGAATTACTTAGAAATTTAGTCACTGTTGTTTTGTGGGCAAACACAGGAGCCAATTTTCACATGGCAAGGTCCCACAAACAGCAATGAGATGAATGACCAGTTAATCTGTTTTAGGCGATGTTGTTTGAACAATAAATGTTGACCAGGACATCAGGAGAAATCCCCTAAAATAAAAACACAAAATGCTGGAAATACTCAGCAGGTCAGGCAGCATCTGTGGAGAGAGAAACATAGTTAACGTTTCAGGTCAATGACCTTTCGTCAGAACTGTTTTTATTTCAGATTTCCAGCATCCGCAGTATTTTGCTGTTGTAGGAGAAATCTCCGACTCTTCTTTGAATAATGCCATGGGATCCTGAGAGGGCTGACAGGGCCTCGGTTTAACATCTAATTTGAAAGGCTTCCACTGAGCCAAATCCCATAGTCATTGTGTTATTATCATTTGAGTTATAAAGCCTTTGGAAGATTTGAGTTTGGCAAACTTTCAACTGTACGTCGCATCTTGACTGTGTGTCCTGCTGAGGTTTGAGCATGTATGAAAGGCCATGTAAGGTTGTGCGAGGGCTTGGCACGGGTGAGAACTAAATGTGGAACAGATTAGCAGATAATATTTTGTGGCATGGAATCTTGGGCCATCTATTGGGCTGTTTTATCTTGCTGGATTCCTTAATGTTTGCTTTCTTCTCCTGTATCTGTTGCAATTTGGTCCAGATATTGTAGATTGCTTTGAGTCTGGCTGCAACTTCCTCCTAGCAATACTGCACTACTGTCACAGAGTCATAGAGTCATAGAGTTATACAGCACAGAAAGAGGCCCTTTGGCCCATCGTGTCCACGCCGGCCATCAAGCCCTGTCTATTCTAATCCCATTTTCCAGCACTTGGTCCGTAGCCTTGTATGCTATGGCGTTTCAAGTGCTCATCTAAATGCTTCTTGAATGTTGTGAGGGTTCCTGCCTCTACCACCCTTTCAGGCAGTGAGTTCCAGATTCCAACCACCCTCTGGGTGAAAAAGTTTTTCCTCAAATCCCCTCTAAACCTCCTGCCCCTTACCTTGAAACTATGCCCCCTTGTTATTGACCCTTCTACTAAGGGGAAAAGTTACTTTCTATCTACCCTATCTATGCCCCTCATAATTTTGTACACCTCAATCAGGTCCCCCCTCAGCCTTCTCTGCTCTAAGGAAAACAACCCCAGCCTGTCCAGTCTCTCTTCATAGCTGAAGCGCTGCAGCCCAAGTAACATCCTGGTGAATCTCCTCTGCACCCTCTCCAATGCAATCACATCCTTCATATAGTGTGGCAATCAGAACTGCACACAGTATTCCAGCTGTGGCCTAACTAGTGTTTTGTACAGCTCCATCATAACCTCCCTGCTCTTATATTCTATGCCTCGGCTAATGAAGGCAAGTATCCCATATGCCTTTTTAACCAACTTATCTACCTGTCCTGCTGCCTTCAGGGATCTATGTACATGCACACCAAGGTCCCTCTGATCCTCTGTCCTTCCTAGGATCCTACCATTCATTGTGTATTCCCTTGCCTTGTTTGTCCTCCCAAAATGCATCACCTCACACTTTTCAGGGTTAAATTCCATTTGCCACTGTTCTGCCCAGCTGACCAACCTGTCTATATCGTCCTGTAGCCTGAGGCTTCCCTCCTCGCTATTTACCACCCCACCAATTTTCGTGTCATCTGCAAACTTACTGATCATACCTCCTACATTCATATCTAAATCATTAATGTAAACTATAAACAGCAAAGGACCCAGCACCGATCCCTGCGGTACACCACCAGACACAAGCTTCCAGTCACAAAAACAACCTTCGACCATCACCCTCTGCCTCCTGCCACTAAGCCAATTTTGGATCCAATGTGCCAAGTTGCCCTGGATCCCATGGGCTCTTACCTTCTTGACCAGTCTCCCATGTGGGACTTTGTCAAATGCCTTACTGAAGTCCATGTAGACCACATCAATTGCACTACCCTCCTCCACACACCTAGTCACCCCCTCGAAAAATTCAATCAAATTGGTCAGACATGATCTCCCCCTGACAAAGCCATGCTGACTATCCTTGATTAATCCTTGCCTCTCCAAGTGGAGACTAATTCTGTCCTCAGAATTTTTTCCAATAATTTCCCTACCACTGATGTTAGGCTCACTGGCCTATAATTCCTTGGTTTATCCCTACTACCCTTCTTGAATAATGGTACTACGTTAGCTGTTCTCCAGTCCTCTGGCACATCCCCTGTGGCCAGAGATGTTCTGAAAATTTGTGTCAGAGCCCCTGCAATCTCCTCCCTTGCCTCACACAGCAGCCTGGGATACATATCGTCTGGGCCTGGGGATTTATCCACTTTTAAGCCCGCTAAAACCGCTAGTACCTCTTCCCTCTCAATACTAATTTGTTCAAGTATATCACAATCCCCCTGTCTGATTTCTATGCCTACATTGTTCTTCTCCATAGTGAACACAGATACAAAATATTCATTTAAAACCCCACCTACATCTTCTGGCTCTACACACAGATTGCCACTTTGGTCCCTAATGGGCCCTACTCTTTCCCTGGTTATCCTCTTGCCCTTAATATACTTATAAAACACCTTGGGATTTTCCTTTATTTTGCCCGCCAGTGTTATTTCATGCCCCCTCTTCGCTCTCCTAATTTCTTTTTTAAGTACTCCCCTGCACTTTCTATACTCCTCTAGGGCTTCCACTGTTTTTAGTCCTTTGTATCTGCCAAATGCCTCCCTTTTTTTCCTAATCCATTCTCGTATATCCCTTGACATCCAGGGTTCCCTGGGCTTGTTGGTCCCACCCTAGACCTTTACGGGAACATGTTGCCATTGTATTCTCTCTATTTCCTTTCTGAAAGACTCCCACTGCTCTGATGTGGATTTTCCTACAAGTAGCTGATCCCAGTCCACTTTGGCTAGATCCTGCCTTATCATATTAAAATCGGCCTTCCCCCAATTTAGAACCTTTATTTCCGGTCCATCTTTGTCCTTTTCCATGGCTACCTTAAATCTCACCGAATTATGGTCACTGTCACCAAAATGCTCTCCTACTAACACTTCTACCACTTGCCCGGCTACATTCCCTAGAATTAGGTCCAGTATCGCCCCCTCTCTTGTAGGACTTTCTACATGCTGGCTCAAAAAGCTCTCCTGGATGCACTTTAAGAATTCCGCACCCTCTAAGCCTTTCACACTCTGACTATCCCAGTTAATATTGGGGAAGTTGAAATCCCCTACTATTATTACCCTATTATTTCTACACTTCTCTGAGATTTGCCGACATATCTATTCCTCTATCTCCCCCTGACTGTTTGGGGGCCTATAGTACACTCCCAGCAAAGTGCTTGCCCCCTTTTTGTTTTTGAGTTCTACCCATATGGCCACATTAAAGGAACCTGCTAAGATATCATCCCTCCTTACAGCAGTAATTGACTCCTTGATTAATATTGCGACACCCCCTCCTCTTTTACACTCACCTCTGTCTCGCCTGAAGATTCTATACCCCGGAATATTGAGCTGCCAGTCCTGCCCCTCCCTCAACCATGTCTCTGTGACAGCAACAATATCATACTCCCATGTTGCGGAGATGCCGGTGTTGGACTGGGGTGGACAAAAATGAGAAGTCGCACAACACCAGGTTATAGTCCAACAGTTTTATTTTAAATTATGAGCTTTCGGAGCGCTGCTCCTTCGTCAGGTAAAGTGACTGTACCTGACGAAGGAGCAGCGCTTCGAAAGCTCGTAATTTCAAATAAAACTCTTGGACTATAACCTGGTGTTGTGCGACTTCTCATTTTTATACTCCCATGTGTTCATCAACACCTTCAATTCATCTGCCTTACTCGCAAGACTCCTTGCATTAAAATAAATGCCATCCAGCCTTGCCATACTCCCTTGTGCCGTTACATATTTGCTCTGCCTTCCAGGCTGACTTGTTTTTTCCTCTATATTTGGCTGTGCATCACCCCCTACTATAGCTCCACTCCGTATCCCATCCCCCTGCCAAGTTAGTTTAAACCCCCCCCAACAGTACTAGCAAACCTCCCCGCAAGAATGTTGGTCCCGTTCCGGTTCAGGTGCAACCCGTCCGACTTGTACAGGTCCCACCTTCCCCAGAAGCAGACCCAGTGATCCAGGAAACTAAAGCCCTCCCTCCTGCACCAACTCTTTAGCCACGCATTCATCTGCTCTATCCTCTTATTCCTATACTTACTAGCACGTGGCACCGGGAGTAATCCAGAGATTACAACCTTTGAGGTTCTGCTTTTTAATCTGTTACCTAACTCCCTAAATTCTTGTTGCAGGACCTCTGGGGATAGTGTCCTGGAGTTGGCAAAATTTGCAAAGACAGGGGTGTGCGGTGGGGCGGGAGGGGGTGTGGGCAAGGCCGAAAAGAAGGAAAAGTCAAAGTGGAGGCGCAAAATAAAGTCTGTGGACAAGTGGGGGAGAGGCACTACAATACCATTATTGAATCTCTCACCATCAACATCCTGGGGGGTCACCATTGACCAGAAACTTAACTGGACCAACCACATAAGTACTGTGGCTACAAGAGCAGGTCAGAGGCTGGGTATTCTGTGGCGAGTGTCTCACCTCCTGACTCCCCAAAGCCTTTCCACCATATCTACAAGGTACAAATCAGGAGTGTGATAGAATACTCTCCACTTGCTTGGATGAGTACAGCTCCAACAGCACTCAAGAAGCACGACACCATCCAGAACAAAGCAGTCTGCTTGATTTGCACCCCATCCACCACCTTAAATATTCACTCCCTCCACCACCGGTGTACCGTGGCTGCAATGTGTACCATCTACAAGATGCACTGCAGTAATTCGCCAAGGCTTCTTCGACAGCACCTCTCAAACCCGTGACCTCTACCACCTAGAAGGACAAGGGAAGCAGGTGCATGGGAACACCACCACCTCCAAGTTGCCCTCCAAGTCATACACCATCCTGACTTGGAAATATATTGCCATTCCTTCATCGTTGCTGGATCAAAATCCTAGAACACCTTGTCTAACAGCACTGTGGGAGTACCTTCAATGCACGGACTGCACGGGTTCAAGTAGGGGGCTCACCACCACCTTCTCAAGGGTAATTAGGGATGAGCAATAAATGCTGGCCTTGCCAGCAATGCCCACAACCCATGAATGAATAAAAGAAATATAAGAAATAATCAAACCCTTGTTTAATGTTTGCTAAGTAAGGTACCTTCCTTGTGCCCACCTCACGTAGCAGCATGTCCACTTCAGCAAACACTTCGATAGTACAGGATCAGGCTCAACTGTGATGGGCCCTACAGAAGAGTAGCCTGCTGACACTTGTAATCTGAGCTCACATCAGAAGAATAGTCACCTCAGTGAAATAGCAGAAGACTACTTCGACCTAAATCAGTGCTTTCAAAGAAGGGGAGAAAAGTGAAGAAAATGAAGCAAGTACATGAAATAAAGTTAATTGAAAATTCATTGAACCTTGTGATTTTGGTGTAATTCGGCCACTGGTAAGCAAAGTGATGTAATCAATGATGGTAAAGGCTGCTAGTGACCTTGTGAATGTAGTTAATGCCTGATACTGGGTAACTGGCAAACATTGACTGAGAAATTCCTCGGAGCTGCTCCCACTTCGCCGGTGTAAATCCTGCACTTTCGGTGAGGTAATGCTGGCAGAGCAGCATCAGCTCTAAGGAATCTCCTGGCCAATCTCTTTGAATTTTGTTTGTATGAGATATAAATTAGTAACTTGATTTTATAGGGCTTTCAGTCTAGTCAGTGTAAATTGTTTGGAAAGTAGCAGTTCCCACTAAATATAAATATGATCATGGAACAAAAGAGAGATGATAACAAAGCTGCTTTCTGTAAAATTGTTCTGAAGGAGAAAACATCTACAATTAATTTATTGGAAAGGTATGCGACAAATTTATATACAAGTAATTGACTGAACACTGTAGAAAAAGTTATTTCAATGACTGGTCATAACTTAAGCCTGTTAAATTCTTTTCATTCCCACTGAGAAACATTTATTTATGAGCAAGGCTTTTATTAAAATGATAAGAGATTTATTCGGTCAAACTTTAATTGGTTTCTGGAGACGTCTTTTTGCATTAAGGGTAAAAGACAAAGTTTGATATTTAGAATGATCATGGCAACACTTCCTGTTCTCAAAACTGTAATCATAGCTGCAAGTTGAGGGATGCCTAGTGCTGAAATTCAACCAGCTGAACTGCCCATCCACTCAGCTACTGAGGAACAATTGAAGGAGGATGGCTGTAAGGGGAAGATTATATATGTGGCCTCAGAGCAAATAAGTAAAAAAAAAAAATTGATGCCCTGAATTTACTTGCTATTTCTGGTGAGATTTTTTTTTTATTCTTTGGATATGGGTGTCGCTGGCAAGGCCAGCATTTATTGCCCATCCTTAATTTCCTCAGAAGGTGGTGGTGCCCTTCTTCTTGCAGTCCGTGTGGTGAAGGTGTTCCCACAATGCTGTTAGGTATGGAGTTCCAGGATTTTGACCCAGCAACAATGAAGGAATGGTGATGTACGTCCACTTGGAGGGGAGCTTGGAGTTGATGGTTTTCCCATGCACCTGCTACTCTTGTCTTACTGGGTGGTAGAGGTCTTGAGTTTCGGATATGCTGCTGAGGAAGCCTTGCCCGAGTTGCTGTAGTGCATCCTGTAGATAGTACACACTGCAGCCACAGTATACCAGTGGTGGAGGGGGTGGATGTTCACACTAAAAGCTGCATACCTCTAATTTTCTGGATGGGTTCTCGGGCGGGGCCTATTTTTGTCAGGTCTCCACCCCACAATGGTAGCAGTTTCTATCATGATTTGGGCCTTCCATTTTTGTGCTTGCCGATGCTGCTGGGAGCTCCTTATAATATATTATAATAAGAATGGCCAACAATGGACAGCACAGAACCCATGACTTGCACTCCCATTGCACTAAGGGTTAAAAGAGGTGTACCTGTTGCCAGCATCAGTGAGACTGCTAGAAGTGCTTTACTTTGGAGCCTCGAGCTTGAAGAAACTTTGAGGAGTTTTCTGGAGCTACACGAGAGCTGTACATCAGACCTTTTTGGTCTTAATTGACCATGCAAATCGACATAATTTGAATAAATAACTGAACACAACATAAGTGCACCCTTTTCTGTATGACTATAATCTCTGTGAATAGCTGAACACAAATTAAGTGCACATTCTCCTTCACTACACAAAAGTGAATATAAGTCATCCTACTCTTTCGTTACACCGTGCTTGCCCTGGGTGTGTAAATGTGTCTTTCTTTCATCTATTCTATTGCTTCTCTCAGGTACAATCTGAGGGCCAGTATCACAAGATGGTCGGCTGTTCTTGTGGCACAAAAGGCTCATGGGACTGAGGTGGCCCTTTCTTGTGACAGTTTGGTCCTGAGAGGGAGCTGGTGCTAGCTGCATCTCTGGAACTTGTGCCTTGGTAGTCTGTGTGCCACTTGCATGGTGCTTTGATGGGAAGGCCGGATGCCTAGCATGTGCAGCTGTCGTGAGAAATAGCAGTCTCATGTAGGCTGTGTCCAGCCGTCTCCATCGTAGTGGACCCTGGATCCTTGTCCCCACTGATCAATGGGCTGTCTTGTCTAATGGCAGCTATCAGATCCTGAAAGCCCTATGAGACAACAGTTTCTGAAAGCTGGTACACAGGGCACTTTCTAATCTGTTTTCTAGCGTCACCAGGTCAGCAATGCTTCAATGGAGGTGGAGTCACCAACTGATCCTGGGCTGCGGTGTGGAGCTGTCACAGATTCCAATGAAGCTTCTGATTCCTTCATTGATGTCTGCAATGAAGAAGAAGCTTACATTACATTGCCACAATTGACGCCTTAGACTCTAGAGTCACAGCTGTCAGTTGCGGCAGTTACTTAGTGACTGACCTCACAGCCTGCACGTAGGTGCAATGTTCCCAAACATCCTCCTTTTTAGGTGAGAACTCAGGAGTTCTGGGTCTCACAACTCTTTGTTGGGAAGGTGGCGCATGCTCACCCACTTCTCCAGTTCTTCGTGCTTTGTGAATCACCCAGTGCCACTTGCTCACTAACACGGTCTAATTCGCCTCCCCACCCCCACCCCCTTTCCGGGTGACAATATATGAACTGGTAAATGTAAGTGACACAGGGAGTGACATTGCAGGGGTTGGGACAGGAGAGAATAGGGCATAATATTGCTCCATGGACTCCTTTTTCTCTTCCTCATCATCATAGTCAACAAGGAAGACATTTCTGGGCTCCTTCTCCTGCTTGTTAACTCCCTACTCTATCTCCCATCGCTGTGGAGGAGGAATAGATGGTAAAAAGCTAAGAATGGGTGCCCATAACCTCCTTTGGATTAAGGAAACAGATTGGGGTGTGAAAGCTCTACTGCGAAATAGCTCGTTGACAAGGCTCACACATACAAACTCTTGGTAAGGTACTGGAGGATGAGTGGCATCTGTGAACTATACTTCAACAAGAAGTCAATGCCTTCAGGAGAAAGGCAGGAGAATTGTGGGATGAACAGTTTCATTTCCTTTTGAAATGGACTATGTTCTGGATTAAAAACTGTTCCTTTCTGGGTAATAAAGATTGTGCTGCGAAGGAAAAATAAAACTTAAGCTATAATAATTACTCCCATATGTGAACCCTTGTTCTTTGCTTGAATGGAGATTACATTAAAAATTTATATCATTGAGGCTGAAGTTTGTTCAGAACCTTGGTAGATTGAGTAATTTAAGAAAGATGTTTTATCTATTGCTTGAGCGTTTATCAAATGTCTTAGTAAAGTCAATGAGTGAGCAATTAAATGTTGAGATCAGCTCACCAAGCAAGATAAGCTCAAAACTTGTTTTGTTTCAGTTTTTATCCTCAGCTCAGGATTTAAATTGTGGTTTTTGGCAGACCTTAAAACCAGGGTTATTTTTCAGGGTAAGTGGAGTAGGCGGTGGCCTATGGTCTCCAAATTTGTCCAGAGACTCTGATTTCCCTGAATGTTTTGTATAGTTTTCAGAATTGTAGGGGCCCCAATAATATACTTTGATCAGAAAAGCTGAAGTCATCCCCCTGCCCAGCTTGCAATACAGTCTGACTGAGACCACAGGGATGATAGGCACAGGGCATGGAAATATATTTGTTTAGTAGGAGTTGCTGTGCTGAGGGTGCAGTCAAGTCCTATTAATTGGGCGGAGTAAAGGGAGCTTTCGTCTGCATCTGATTCATGCTAATCCTGACTTGGGAGTGTTTGTTACTGATACTGGGCGTAAATTGTGGTAAATGTTTACATTTCCCATTATGGGAAATACCTGTAAATAATATTTAAAAATTATAATAATGAATGAAGCATGCAAGCTTGCTTTAACCAGTTTGAAGTTCCTGTTCCAGCATTAAAGTACTTGATTCTAATAATCAATTTTTCTTTGTAAAAGCTCACATTTTTAAAGCTATATTTGAATTTCAGAAGTAGTAGTTGTATATGCCTGATTATACTATAGTGGAGTGCAATGTCCTCTTTAATGTAGGGTTGGCTAGTTTTTTTTTTGGCTTGTTAAAGGACATGGCGCATGTTTCAATTATCCGTACTCCAGAACCTTTTTCTAATACAATTATGTCCATATCTGCGATAAGGAAACATTTAGTTTTACTAACTGCAGCCATATCTACAGTTTGCCAAATTATTAAATAGATATTACAAAACAAAAGTTCACATTACAAAATAATAGCACTTCATAAAATTACAAATGATGTATAATTTGAAGCTTCATTACAATGTTTTGACCACTTTAATTGGAAATGTTTAAAAGTTTGGAAGCAGTGATATAACTTTGTGCGGGACTGAACTGCCAATTGTAAATTCTACTGAGTAAAGCAAGACACCTGCTGAGAAAATCATAAAACACACAAATAAAGCTCTGAAATGTTTGCACAATGTAAACTACTCTTCTGCCCAGAATAATGTCCCGCTACCCTGCAATTTTCTTTAAATATGTCTATTATTGTCCAGCAGTCAGTATATTTTACTTATTTTATTAGTGTACAAACTTGTTTTAAAGTTGTTTTCTTCCTTACAAACTTTCTTTTGTAACCCAGTAAATTGTTTGCTAAAGACTTTTTTTCTCTCTGTGTTCGGCCTTATCTTCAAGAGGTCCCTGTGATCAGCACATAGACATAGAGCTGGAAGGCAGCTGCTGCGGTTAAGGTGAGTTAAAAAGGCTGTCGTATCTACAAGTGGTATTTTTCAGCAGCCTCCAAATGTGATCGAGAGAAAAAAAGACATCATTCCCATTGTGACCTTGCATTAATGTGAGTTACATAGAATCATAGAAATTTACGGCACAGAAGGAGGCCATTTGGCCTGTTGCCCCTTTCCAGCTCTTGGTCTGTAGCTATGTCGGTTACGGCACTTCAATTGCATATCCAAGTACTTTTTAAATGCAATGAGGGTTTCTGCCACTCTTTCAGGCAGTGAGTTCCAGACCCCCCACCACCCTCTGGGTGAAAAATCTTCTCCTCAACTCCCTTCTAATCCTTCTACCAATTACTTTAAATCTATGCCCCCTGGTTATTGACCTCTCTGCTAAGGGAAATAGGCCCTTCCTATCCATTCTATCTAGGCCCTTCATAATTTTATACACCTCAACTAAATCTTCTCTCAGCCTCTTCTGTCCAAAGAAAACAACCCTAGCCTATCCAATCTTTTACGGTAGCATAGTGGTTATGTTACTGGACTAGTAATTTAGAGAGAAATTAGTTCAAATCCCACCGTAACAGATTAAGAATTTGAACTCAGTGAAAGAAATCTGGAACCATGAAGCTTAGGATTGTCGTAAAAATCCAACTGTTTCACTAATGTACTTTAGGGAAGCAAATCTACTGACCTATATGTGACTCCAGTCCCACATCTATGTGGTTGCCTCTTGCCTCTTAATTGTCCTCTGAAGTGGCCTAGCAAGCCACTCAATTGTATCAAATCAGGACAAGTAGGGATGGGCAATAAATGCCAGCCTTGCTAGTGATGCCCACATCCTGTGAATTAATTTTTTTAAAGTATTTTATAAAAGATGGTATAATGGATAACTGTGTCAACATACAATACCATAAAAAAGCAAAATACTGCGGATGCTGGAAATCTGAAATAAAAAAAAATGCTGGAAATACTCCGCAGGTCAGGCAGCATCTGTGGAGAGAGAAGCAGAGTTAACGTTTCAGGTCGATGACCTTTCACCAGAACTGGAAAAAGTTAGAGATGTAACAGATTTTAAGCAAGTACAGTGGCAGGGAAAGGGGAGGGGAGGAAAGAACTAAAGGGAGGGACTGTGATAGGGTGGAAGGCAGGAGTGATTAAATGACAAAAGGGATGATGGTGCAAGGCAAAAGGAGATGGTAATGGGACAAATAAAGAAACAAAAGATGGGTCTAGAGGAAATGTAAATGAGAATAGCAGAATCATCAGTACAGCTGGCGTCTGAAAAAATGGGGGCAGAGGTAATGATCTGAAATTGTTCAACTCAGTGTTGAGTCCGGAAGGCTGTAAAGTGCCTAATCGAAAGATGAGGTGCTGTTCCTCGAGCTTCTGTTGAGCATCACTAGAACAGTGTAGGAGGCCGAAAACAGAGAGGTCAGAGTGGGAGTTGTCCAGAGAATTAACCATAGAACTGTGTTTGTCATTTCACAAGATCAAAGCCAGATCATTGGCTGCCTCTTCCCCATATGAAGGATGAAAGATCATCACGTAAATTACTCTGGGGCACTTTTATACACCCTAAATGCTGGTTAATGAACAGCAGTGGTACGGACCAGGATTCAGTTGGCTGCCCACCTTCTTTGATAGGGAGTGAAACATAGCTCAAACTGACCTACAGAAGAAAAAAAGAGGAAGCAACTATAAATTAAATAGCTGTTATCCTGTTTAAAGGGAAGCTGCTAAATAGATATTTCCACTTTTAAATCAATTCTGCAGTAAGATAGACTATTGCTCACACTGACAATTCTATGCTAACTGCAACTCAGCTCGCCTTCCAATGGCTCAGTTGCTAAAGGCAATGTGTAATTGAGCCATAGCAGAAGATCCCAGGTGTGATCCCACTCTGTAGTGAGATAGCTGAACACAGGTGCAATGACAGTAGAGATATTACATTTGCTCTCAGTGTCCCTGGGCTAGGGACTGTAAAATCAGCCATGGTTCCCACTCCTGATTGCTCTCTTGTGACCTTTTCTGGAAAGTGCACAGGTGTGATTCTCAAATGAGGACAGGATTGGGCTTGGCTCTGATGCTCCCTATGGTCAAATTACTTGCCAAGACTCACTGTCTAGGCTCACGCATGGAGAATGGCCACTTGACTAAGTTATCAAAGGCCATCTGGTACACATGGACATGAAGCCGAGCAGGAGAAATTTCTTTCAAGAGAAGAGAAATTGGCAAAATGAAAACTAATTGCAAATCTAATTGTTGTTCATTTATTTACCATCTCTCTGTACAATAGTACAAATTCACATCTGAATTTTAACTTGCTGTCACTCAATGCATTCCCTACTTTGTGGACAGGATATCAATGGATCTAAATCTGTTTAAATTTGTTCTTGGAATGTAGGCAAAACTGGTAAGGCAGCATTTATTGCTCAACACTAGTTGCCCTGGGGGCATTAACAATCAACCATATAACATGCAACTGGATTTACATGTAGGCCAGACCTGGTAGCAAGTTCCCTTCCTTGAAGGACATAGTGAACCAGTTGAGTTTTTACAACAATCCAACAGCTTTTATGGTAATTGTTCTGGTGTCAGCCCACCAATTATCAAATATATAGAATTCAATTTCACAACGTGCTATGATGGGACTTGAACACACAACCTCTGGGATGCTAATGCATACGATAACCACTAGGCTACCGTACCTTCTATATTTTAATTTAATACAAAGCAAGATCAGCTAATCCTGGTGGAAATTAGCTTTAAAGGGAAAAGTCTTTTGTCAACTTCTGCCTGCCGCATATGTATTAATAGAGTGATCTGATTTTTTTTCTTAAGCTAAAAACGGAGTTTATCTTTACTCTTGCCTCAATCTTGGAACCCTTGGATACCACAATTCACCCCAAATAACTACAAAGGTAGTAGCATAGGTTTCATATGGGTAACCCTCTACTTACCAACCTCATAGAAGAAGAAGATGCCTACAGGAAGTAACAGCGCATCAGATTACATTGCAGAAGTATGAAAGACCCCTGACATTCCCTTCCCCCTACGCTGATATTATTTTACGAATCTTGGTACTCATACAAAGGCATGAATGAAGAGTTGTGATTCAGGGCATTGCACTGTGCCACCTTCTGGACCCAGACATGCAGACCAGCTTGCATGGCTTTGCCACTGGCAGTCAAAGTTGCAAAAATGCTCAATTTTTCTGCCAGTGGCTCATTCCAGATTGCAACTAGGGACCTGTACAATATTACAGTACATTCATGAATCCATCAGGTCATGGATGTTCTGTTTCACAAATCAGGGAACTGTATTAATGTCAGCATGCAAGCAACATGACAGGGCCAAATATTTGTAGACATCTTTAACATATTCACTGCACAGTATTGGATTGTTGCCATCATTTATATCAACATCTTCAACAGGTAGGATTTCATCAGAGAAGTCTTCACATAACTCTCAGAGATGTATACATGTCTGGATTCATCAAAGTACAGAGAACTGTAAGTAGAATCCATATCAACATATGGACCTATCTATAAAGTCATTGAATTTCCTTTGCACGAAGAGATTCCATTCTATCAACGTGGAGCTGGTATGTTACCAACAGCAACAAATCCTGCACATCAACGCCTGCTTTGCTGGCAGCTGACATGATGCATTTGTCTTGTAGCTCTCCAGCCTGACAGCTCTTTTTGGCAAAGACTTGCAGGTATCTGGTTGGCTCCTCAGCAACAAGGTCTACACTTAGCTTCCCTAGCTGATGACATAACTGCAAGGGCCTGCCTCTACAACTGAACATCGCTATAACAAGACACATGCAGTCACCCAATTGGTCATAGAAAGGAAAACTGACAAATTGAAGGTCGCTTCAGGAGCCCGGATCAGTCCAGAGGGGCACTGGAATACACTCCAGACTGTGTTTCATGTATTGTGGTAGCTTGTTGTGACTTGCACAACTTACCCCTCCAAAAAGGACTGGAACTGTAGATCCTGGAGGAGGAATGCCAGCCTGGTTTGGCAGAAGGACACAGAGCCCATCAGCAAGAAGGGTTGGAAACAGAAGAGACAGCAGCCACAGCTGCCAGAGAAATACATAGAGAGATCACTAGGGAGACCACCTTGAGGGAATGACACCACTGCCCTCACTACATATTACCCTCATTCCCAGCACTTATACAACAGATCTGTAGGGTGCAACCTACGGAAAGAAGTAAGGCCTCTGAGAATACAAAGGCCACTTCCCTCCACCAATACCACAATAATCAAAGGAACACTACATTCAATACACTAGCCAAAGAATATTTCATCAACAGTTCTTACTTTTGCTCATCACTATTCTTCTCTTGAGGGCCACTGCACAACTAATCTTGCACTCTTTCTAGGTTCTACCTGAGGCCAGTGTCACAAAATGCTTGCCTGCAAACATGGACCGAGAGCCTCTTGGGACTGATGCGGTTCTCATCTCATGAAAGCAGAATCCTGGGATTGACCACCTGCTGGCTGCACTTCTGCTGCTTCTGCCTGGGCAGTCTGACCCTGCCTCCTTCCTGTTACATGTGTAGGCATCTGAGGGGGTTGACTGGAGGGCTTGCATGTGTTGCTCTCCAAGAAAGAGAAACATCATGTGTTTGGACCCCTGCCCAAGTTCTAGCTGGCCACTGATCAATGGGAGAGTTAACCCGAAAGGTTCCCGCTAGATCCTGGAAGCCCTGGAGATGTTGGCTTGGATCCCAGTTCCAAGGTTCTGGAGCCCAGAAGACAGTGCTCTCATGTCCCAAGAACTGAAGTCTCTGCATCTGTTGAGGATGCACTGACTTGTCCTGGGCCTTTTGTGATGGGACAAACAGTTGTAGATGTGCCTGTCACACACTCCACTATCCTTGATGCTGGCATATAGGATGGCAGTGGACTCCACCATGATCCTTGACATTTGCTACACATCCCGGGAAACCACCCTCAGTAACTATATATTGATGTGTTGCTTGCTGAAAATCCTTCTTTGCAGAGCAGGACTCTTGAGTTCTGAGGCCTTTTAGTCAACAGCTACCCTTTCCTGAGCCTTCCATCAGGACTGGCAGGCTCCTCTTGCACTCCTCACATCCCTGGCTCCCTCATGTTCTGTGACTTACCCACTGCAAAATCATCAGCCCACTATCTTTATCCCCCAGGGTGAATGTTTCCAGGCTGGTGAGTGGGAGAGAGAGGGCCAATGATGGTGTTGCTAAAAACATAATAAGTACAATCAGCTGTTTCAAAACTGCGGGATTCACAGAATCGACGAAAATAAGGCATGAGGAGCAGACGCAGGAGTGGGTGGAAGCTTCCCGGCTGTGAAGACAGAAAAGCCAGGTCTGATACAGTGAAGATCATGCAGCAGAAGTGGGACAGTGGGAGTACTCAGAGCAGGCAGCTATCCTTGCAGTGCAGCTAAAGCCGGATTAGCCAGCCTGGACAGGAAGTTACAGTTTGAATGGCAGGAGGACGCAGGACAGGGATCGGTTTCAATCCAAGAACAGTGAAAGTTGGAGCACAGCAGTGGCATAATGGTGTTCTGCAGGGGGAAGAAGTGGGAAAGGGGCCTTGGAAGACAGGAGCAGCAGAAACAAATGGCAGGAAATAGCTAGGATGGGGGATTGGTGCAATAAAATGGTGAGAGCCGAAATGTGAGTGGGTCAAAAGCTGGCAGGCAAAAAAGGAGAGTGGGGCTTAAAGTGGCCCAGGAAGTGGACAACATAATAAGGAAATGCAATAGCAACAGCTAGAAGTAGAAGATCTATAATTACAGCATGACAGGCAAACATTGTCATTAAAATATTGACATAGGGTTTTCCATTGTCTATGCCAACATAAAAATTGCGACTCAAAAATCAAGGCTTAGGAAGTAGGGTCAATGTGAACAGGAAGCAACTACAATATGCAAGATGTTTAATATATTCTAGATAGTGGATCTCCCATTACATTGCTGATGGGAAGCCAAAGGATATAAGGAAGTGGACATGGTGTGGTGATGGTAAGTGAGAGGATGTGACATTTGCGAGCTAATGTTAGTTATAAGATGATTTAGGAGGTGCTGAGTGAAATAATTGAGGATTTGGAAGGAAAGGTATTTGAGGTGGAGTGAAGGGGTGGGGAGGTGTAGTAATTAGTTGAGAGGTAAGGGAGTACTGGGGGTATTGAGTATTTGGGGATTGGAGTACTCAATGATCAAGGCTTGGGGTACTAATAATATGGTCAGGTAAGTGAGCAGTGTGGGTGGAGATGTTAGTATATGAAGGAAAGGTAGTGAGTATTGGTGTAATAAATAGTTGAGGGTGTGGATAGCGAGTACTGGAGGATAGGATAGCTAAAGAGGGAGTGAGAAGTTTGGGTGTTAGGTGGTGGATATGGGTGAAATAATGGGCCAGAAATTCGGGTCTCCACGGGTGAGTACGCGCTGGGTACTCACCCGCAGACCCAACGAAAGTGGCGGTTTCACGCATGCACTGCGCATGCGCTGGAAACCGGAACTTCCGTTCCCCTGAAGGAAGGGGTTCAGAGGTCGAACGCGTGCGCCGGAGAGGCAGCGCGCACGCAGCGAACTTCGTTTTTTTTTTCAGGTTTCTCCGTGAGGGTAAGTACGGAGAAGCTGCGCGGGGAAAAAGGAGGCGCAAGGCCTGCTTCTAACAAGGTAAGTGGTGAATTAAGTACAATTTAAACATTTTTTCAACAGGTTTATCTTTTTTACATACTTCAAAGAAAGGTAAGTTTATTTTTAGCACCGTTAAAAAGTGTAATTAATTTTTTCAAAAATTTAAATTTTTGTTTAAAGTAGTTAATTTATGTAATTTATAGTTATTTTAAAAATGTGATTTAAAAAAAAATATTTGAAGTTTTAGTGAGGTTTTGGGGCTGATCTCTATTCATAGATTTGACAGGTCTTCCTGTCAAATCTATGAATGAAGATTCCCTGCTCCGATTGGCTCTCCATGGCCCACGTGATCCCAGGGGACGCTTCGAACTAACTGCGCCCCTGGGATATGCAAGCACTGCACACCGGCAGCTGGAGGAGGCCCAGGAGCCGAGTTCCACGCGGGCCCGAAGCACAACGGCAGGCGCGGTATGTAAGTACGCGCGCGATTCTTGCACCCGCGGGAAGCCGGAGAGCCGAATTTCTGGCCCAATGCGTATTTTTGGGTGAGTGGATAATTGGGAGAAGGGAATAGCTTGGTGATGCTCAGTGGGCCCTGGGGAGACAATGTGTATCCATGATGGTAGTGAGCATCAGCAGGGAATGGACATGGGAGAGTTGGTGAAAGCAGCGTGTAGGATCGGACCTATTTAAGGTTTGTAGTTTGAAATGAATATAAATAAAGGAGTAATAAATATAAACAGGGAGAAGTAGAAGTTAGATGGAGGAATGGATATGGAGGAGCAGACAGTGAGCAGGACTTAAACCGACGTAGGGTGGCATGGAGGGGCAAAGAGAGAATAGGGCAATAACAGCCAGTGTGATTTATTTATTTAGCCGCAGTTTACTTAAACAATTAAGTTGCTGGCCTATTCCCCCGAATCCCAATTCTATTTATTCAGCCCCAGTTTATTTAATTAATTCACTTGATTCCATTGAGTCAGCTGCAGTTTATTTAATTCATTTGTTTGATTCCATGACTCAGCCATGAATTACTCAATTAGTTCACTCGATTCCATTGACTCAGCCGCACGTTATTTAATTAACTCGTTCAATTACATTGGCTCACCCACACATTATTTAATGAGTTCATTGGAATCTATTGCCTCAATCATAGGTTATTTAATGAATTTCCTCGATTCCATTGAGACTCACCCAGACATTATTTAATGAGTACCCAGGAGCCCTTTCATTCAGCCACAGAATATTTAATTCAGTGGCCCAAAGCTTAAAAATTGAGCAGGGGGAGGGAATAAACGGGAAAATCGGGTGGTGTCAAGAGGGTAACTGGGTGGGGAGCAGTGGATAGGCCAAATCAGAACAGCACGGCCCTGAAAATCAGGCATCAGGAGAGAGTAAAGGGGAAATTTGGGCAGGAGGAGTAGGTAAACCGAAAAATCAGAGGGGGAGTGGTAAATGATTAAGAAAAAAGGAAATGGTTGTCAGAGCTGGGCAATGCAATTAGAGAGGGAAGCTAGTGATTATGAGTTCAAATCCCAACACGGCAAGTTATGAAATTGAATTCAATAAATCTGGTAATTTGTTGACTAGCATAAAGATCATAAAAGCTGCCGATTGTCATAAAAATCCAACTGGTTCACTAATATCCTTCAGGCAACAGAACCTGCCACCCTACCTGATCTGGCCTACATGTGACCCCACTACCACATTATGTGGTTAACTCTAAATGTCTTCTGAAGTAGCTCATTCCGCCTTCTATGGGTAACTAGGGATGAGCAACAAATATAACTTTGCCAATGTCACCCACATCCAAGAACAAATAAAAACACAGTGCCACAGTAGGCAGAAAGGCCTCTAGGATAACTATTAAAGAGATGTGATTGCCAAATATTGATATAGAATTTTAACATTATATAATGTTGACATATGTTTTAACTTTATTAAATGTTGACATAGGATTTAACCTTTACAAATGTTGACACACAAAGCATGACTCAAAATCGTGAAACAAGAAGTAAGGTTGACGTGCACAGGCAGTGCATGCCATATTCAAGACTTTTAATATAGATAGATAGTAGATTTGCCATATCATTGTTCACAGAGAAAATGGGCGCATTTGTAATAAAAGAAGTGAAGCTGTAAATTAAAAATGTGAGAGAGAAACTTAACAATAATTATAGTAAGAAAATTGTTGATTGATTTATATAATGCATTGAATATACAGATTTTTAAATGTAATGGGTAATTTAATTAATTATAAAATGTAGGTGGTAATTAGTGATGTTTGTGAATGTGAAGATTGTCATGTTAAATTGTGGCTAGAATAAATGAAATAGTGCTTAATAATGAAAGCTTGTTTCTGCAAGTTGTTGAGCAACGTCTGATTATGGAGGTGGGGTTGGTGCTGTCGGCAGCAATAAAGGGGTTGCCAAAATATATATAAACAATGAAATGTTTTTCATAAGGTGGTTTTGGCTGAGAAAATAATCTAAATATGAGAATAATGATGTGTTTGTAGAAATATTAATCCTGCTAAAGACCGTCTGCATATTTTTTGGATTGGTTGCAGTTACAGTAAGAAAATGGCCAATTCTGCAGGCTATGCTGGGTTATTTTGATGATGAGTTTTCTGGCTTGAAATGGGGTTTGCAGTGTTGGTTTTATAAATGATGTAAGCGTAAATAAATCATGACTTTGGGAGGGGGGCTACAGTATATTGGATTGACTAAGAGGAGCAGGGGGAGGTCAGAAAATAAATACTGACCCAGCAAGGAAGAAGATGAGGGATTGGGACCAGAGATTGCACTAATGAAGCTGGGAGGTGGGGTGAGGCATATTGGAGTGGTTGGGAAGAGCAGGACAAAATAATGGCGGGTGTGGTAAAACTAAAACAAATGGATATTTATAGTAGTGAAGGAGATAGTAATTAACTTTGTCACAAGGCTGGGGTTGCACATAGGTTACACTTAGGGGATTCTTATGAGTGCAGATTTATATTCATGCAGTGACAAATCAAGTTATAATGTGACTTATATCTATGGTCATCTCCATAATGTGAGCAATAACATAATATTAGTGGGGGGTTTTAAAACAACCTAGTTCAGAAATCATAAAACTTCAGAGATTAGGGCACATCTTGAGTGAGAATAAACTAGAAAAATGTGATTCTATTTTTTATTATGAACTTTGTATTCTTCATGGTGAGGGATGTTAGTTCTATGGAATGGAGCACTTTCTATTTTACACGTCAATCATGCCCAGGTTAAGTATAGCACCGTTAAATGTGGCATAATTCTGCCCCCACAATGTGCCTCAGCCCCAACCTCAGAAGGGGTTTTTATATTTTCCCATGCCAGCCACCTTATGACCAAATTAAGGGCAATTTTGTGTTGTGGCTCAGTGTTCACTGGGTATTGAGACTGCCCAAGCTCATTTCACACAGGGCCCTTAATGCTTGCAGAATGTTTGCCCTATCAGTGATATTGTGATCATTGTTTCACATTTAAATCAGCTAATTAGAAGGCTACTTGATAAATAAAATAAAAGTCTATATAAAGAAATGACACAAATGCTGCGTAGAATTGGGTCAGAGTATCAGGATTTAGAGATTAGTGGTCTGAACTACCAAATTGTTACTGACATTTCACAGCAAGATTTCTCATTTGACAGACCTCAGCAAACCATTTATTTATCTGTAAATGTCTGTGTCAGAGTGGAAGAAGCTTGATATCACTGGCGAGTGCATACATGTAATCCTTCATGCCTTAACTTCCATGGAAACTACCTCTAGCTCACTGTTAACACTCCCTGATTGCTTTCTGATTCTGGTTATTAAAGTGAATCTGAAAAGACTCCAATTATTCATGTAAGAAGAGATCGTAACATTTGAAAGCAAGGGGACAACTATAATGGAAAGGGGATGACTCAGAAAAACACTGTTGCTTGAAGTACTAATATTTGAATGACGAGCGACATACTTACAAATAATAGCCGTATACTTAACGCTAATCAGAACGGGCGCCATCCACCTCAATAAGGTCGCAATTTTCTTTCATTATAGCCATATCGGGATAGAAAAATGTAGGATTCCACTGAGCAAATTACAAGGTGTTAATAATAATATAATTGTAGCAATCTTCTAACTTTTTCTTGAACCTATAATCAGCACAAGTAGCTTCTGGAATAAGCATACAGTTTGGGTTAAGAGGACAGTATCACATTTTTTAGAAGTGTTCTTTGAAACTACTAAAAGTAAGGCATGCTGCAATCTGCCTTGTCTTTTGGCGATGTTCAATGACTTTATTAAAGGTTTTGTGATGTCAGCAACACAGCACTTTTATGGAGCCATAAACAAAATGACGAATCATGATGTCATTGCTCTCCAATCAGGTCACTCTAATTTGAGTCATGAGACACCTTTCAGTCTGTTACAGAATAGTTGATCTAACAATCTAATAATTGGGGCAAAAATAAACTACTGTTATTGCAGGGCAGTGTATCTACTTTATTAAAAGAAGCAGTACAATGACGACAAAGTGCTTTGCAAGACACTTTGCTATGTACATTTTTTTCCTCTGTCTAATTTTCTCTCCCTTTTGCTGACAGTGCTGACTTATGCTAGAATAGGTTTCCAGTACCTCATCCAAGTGACTATTTTTCATGTGTGAGCCCAGACAGTGTCTGTTGGCAGATAGATTTGGCTGTGGAGCCATCATAGCTGAGCTCGATGCTGTCCTCACCCAATATCCACATAGGTACACTTCTGAGCAGTGGTCACTGGCTATCAATCAGCAACAGTGGGCCAAAAATTCGGCACTTGCCGGGTGAGTACGGACTGTGTACTCACCCGTAAGGCCGCCTGAAGTGCCGGTTTCCTGCATGCACTGCGCATGTGCGGGAAACCGGAACTTCCGGTCTCGTGAAGGGAGCGGTTCAGAGGTGAACCGCGTGCGCGGTAGAGGCTGCGCGCACGCAGCAAACTTAGGTTTTTTTTCAGGTTTAACCGGGAGGGTAAATATTGAAGAGGCTGCGCTTTTAAAAAGGAGGCGCAAGACCCGTTTTCAACAAGGTAAGTGGTTAATTAATTACAATTTAAAAAAAATTTCAACAGGTTTATCTTTTTTAAATACTTTAAAGAAAGGTAAGTTTATTTTTAGCACTGTTAAAAAGTATTTTAATTTTTTCAAAAATTTAAATTTTTGTTTAAAGTAGTTAATTTATTTAACTTATAGTTATTTTAAAAATGTGATGTTTTAAAAAATTTATTTGATGTTTAGGTGTTGTTTTGGGGCCGATTTCAATTCATAGATTTGACAGGTCTTCCTGTCAAATCTATGAATGAAAGATGGTCTGCTGCCATTGGCTCTCCATGGCCCACGTGATCCCAGGGGTCGCATCGCACTAACTACGCCCCTGGGACACGCAAGCACTGCGCGCCGGCAGTTGGAGCAGGCCCAGGAGCTGAAGTCCCCGTGGGCCCAGAGGTCAACAGCAGGCACGATAGGTAGGTGCGTGCAGGATCCTTGCACCCGCGGGAAGCCAGGGAGCCGAATTTCTGGGCCATTGTCTTTGGCTAATATTCTCTGCACAGCCCGGGAGTACTGAGACCAGTTTTAGCATCCCTGGTGCCACTGAGCTTGGGGTTAGCTAACTTAGCACAGACTGGCGATAAAACTGTGAAAATCCTGGTCTGTGTTGTTTAGCACAACACTGGACAGTAAAGCAACCAACCAAGTGGACAGCTTGATAACTATGCATATAAAGAGAGGAGGGCATGACGAGGGCGCTTATTCATTACATTTCTTCTTAGTTAAAAAGTAAGATGAAAGCTACAAATAAAACTTTGTAAAAATGAATGCTGCAGTACTGTGGCCTTCTGTGGCCATAGTTTCCATAGTAATCAGCACCGCAGAGTGGTGGCAGAGTTTTGTGGTAGATGTTCCTAGTTGTTACAGGAATGGATTCTGGCCATTGACAATTCAGGAGTTGACAATTCTCCTTTAAGTTAACACATTAGCAAAGGCGAGTATGGCCACCATGAACGCTTAACCAGTTTGGACATTCTGGGGGTGAAATTCAGCTTCAGCGGGGATGCAAAATGAATGGTAGAAAATCAGCCGCCCATGATACACCACACCCAAATTTCATTCCCATTGAAATCAACTTGCCATTCTTCATGACAGTGAGTATTGGGAGGCTATTTGACTATAAGTGACATCACAGCCAAGTCTGATACTGCCCTCACCCCAACTGTCACACAACCTGTGCAACAACATCTTGCATTTATATAGCACCGTTAACACAGTAAAACGTCCCAAGGCGCTTCACAGGAGTGCTATCAGACAAAATTTGACACTGAGCCACATAAGGAGATATTAGGACAGGTGACCAAAAGCTTGGTCCAAGAGGTAGGTTTTAAGGAGCAACTTAAAGGAGGAAAGGTAGAGAGGTGGAGAAGTTTAGGGAGGGCATTCCAGAGCTTTGGGCCTAGGCAACTGAAGGCACGGCCACCAATGGTGGAGCAGAGGAAATCATAGTAATCATAGAAATCCATAGTAGTTACTGAATTTTGATCAGGAGACAGAATCCTTAGGCAGGTTTTTCTTTCCTAAGCAAGGGACACTGAGGACATCTGTATTACCCCTACTGCTGCCCTGGCTGAGATTAGCTAACTCAGCACATAGTGGGGATTGAACCTAGGACCTCACTGATTTGTGTGGCTCTTTTGCTCATTGTCTTAACAAGCCGAGTCATCAGGAAAGCTCATCAAATGTTATTTAGTTCCATTTTATGTTATGGTGTCAGCCATGGCTCAGTTGATAGCGCCCTCGCCTCTGAGTCAGAAGGTTGTTGGTTTAAGACCCACTCCAGAGACTTGAGCACAAAAAATCTAGGTTTACACTCCAGTGCAGTACTGAGGGAGTGCTGCACTGTCAGAAGTGCCATCTTACAGATGAGACATTAAACCGAAGCCCCGTCTGCTCTCTCAGGTGGATGTAAAAGTTCCATGGCACTATTTTGAAGAAGAGCAGGGGAGTTAACCCTGGTGTCCTGGCCAATATTTATCCCTCAATCAACATCACTAAAAAACAGATTATCTGGTCATTATCACATAGCTGTTTGCGGGAGCGTGCTGTGCGCAAATTGGCTGCCGCGTTTCCTACATTACAACAGTGACTACACTTCAAAAAGTACTTCATTGGCTGCAAAACACTTTGGGACGTCCGGTGGTCGTGAAAGGCGCTATATAAATGCAAGTCTTTCTTTCTTCATGCCAAAATATTCAAATATCTTGCAGTATTTTACTGATAACACATTTGGAGTCATTCTTGCAGGATTTATACATGTGATGGTGTATTTGTAGCAGATAATTTTGATTTTTTAAAATGTTTTTTATGCCAAAAATGTCTATTAAATTTTAAATCTCAGAGCATTTTCAGCCAGCAACACTGGCATAGTTATGAAGCTGATTCATCAAATAGCACTGGCATCATGGTTGAGGATATCTGTAGTTGTGCTTAGTCATGGTAAAGTTAGAGTAAAACCTATCTACACACACTTGAAAATACTTTCCCTAGAATGTAAAAGAGCCTGGATGGGGACTCCAAACTCCATCCATGTGACTTGAGGCTCAGCCATTTCTGAGCTCATGAATAACTGTGATTTAAACAAAACTAATGTGGAAGAGGCATCTGGTACTGCACAAATACAAAATTGTTACCCATCTATCAGCCATAGCTCAATGGTAGAACTCCTGCCTCTGAGTCAGAACAGTTGTTGGTTCAAGCCCCAGGATCATAATCTAGGCTAGGATTACTGCACTGCTGCTGTTAATCTTTCAGGTGAGATATTAATGAGGCCCTGTCTGCCCTCTCAGGTGGAGATAAAAGATCCCATAACATTATTAATAGAAGAGCAGGAAATTTGTCCAAGCAGAAATGTATCCTTCTACCAAAACCACTAAAAACAGATTAACTGGCCATTCACCTCATTGCTGTTTGTGGGATCTGGCTATGTGCAAATTGTTTGTCTACAAAACAACAATGACTACATTCCAAAAGTAATTTTAGGATGTCCTGAGGATGTGAAAGGCGCTATATAAATGCATGTTCTTTCCAATGGTCAGACGTAGCTCAGAGCATAGCGAAAATAATGGCTGACAAGTGAGGTGCTGAATACTGACAGATACTTCCTTGCCAATGAAAACACGCACAGAAAGGGGCAGTATGTAGGAAACAAAGTGTCATATGGTTGTCAGTAGCCATTTTTCTGAAAGGCAGCAGATCTAATGGAGACTTTGTCTCATTGATTAGCAAGGCTCGTTCGTCCAGACCTAGGAAATGCTCAAGAATTTCAGTGCTCAAAGAACAATACTGAAATATCTTCCTGAACTAATTTATTCACCCCTTCTAGCCACATGTGTAAAATGCTTTCCCCAACATAGAACCATAAAATCATAGAATGGTTACAGCACAGAAGGAGGCCATTCGGCCCGTCGAACCTGTGCCGGCTCTCTGCAAGAGCACTTCAGCTCTCGCTGTGTCCTGGCCGACATTTATCCCTCAACCAACACCGAAAAAAAATTATCTGGAAATTTATTTCATTGCTGTTTGTGGGAGTTTGCAATGTGCAAATTGGCTGCTGTGCTTCCTACATTATAAGTGACTAAACGTCAAAAGTACTTAATTGGCTATAAAGTACTTTGGGATGTCCTGAGGTCATGAAAGGCCCTGTACAAATGTAAGGCATTCTTTCTTTCAGAGTGTGAAGAAGAGCAGAAAGGAAGTGTAGTAAACTCTTCCCCGCTACCTAACCAGGGGAGGCAACCAATGGAGTGACAGCTTCAGGGGAGGGGTGGGGGGTGGGAGGGGGGTGGTGACTGTACAGATCATGGTTGTTTAGTTGAAAAAGAAGAAATGCAAATATGACCACATCATGGCTGGCCAGACTACGGAATTTCTTTCTGCACTGCAGCCAAGTTCTGGGGTATTCACCGCTGACATTGAGATGGCCAAAAATCTTCTTTTACGTCCTCTTTCCAACTCTCTGCGGGACATGGCGCCTATCACAGGTGAACAGGATGTCCCTCCTCTTTTGAGCTTCGTGTAACAAGATGGCCACTATCCTGTCCAAAACTCCAGGCATCCTGCGGCTGCTCATTGGCACAAACATGCTGCTTCTCCTATGTCAGTGGTGGTAGGGGGGTGGGGGAGTGCAATGTCCCTTTAGGCTGCTGCAGCCCTTTAAGACCTGCTGCTGATCCCAAGCCTACAATATGTTACACTATGTAAATGATGCCGAGCCTGCAGCCCGAGGGTGGGTTCAGCAACCGTTGGAGTTAGAAATGGTTGCAATTATTGTGAACTCTGTTAAGTGATACAGCAAGTAACAATACAATATAGCTCAGTCATTGACTATACCATTTTGAGTCCCCTGAAATATTCTTCACACACTATGGTGTAAAAATATTTGAGGATTTAGTGCCTCTGTGACGTGCCTTGGGACCTTTTTCTACTTTGAAGATGCTATATAAATGCAGTTGTTTGACTCCTATACTGACCCTCCTGTGCAAATATTCAGATAGCTGCTTGGAGGTACCCCCACCACAACCCCTCTTCCCCCCACCCCATCTAAATGATTGCCCTGAACCTTTTGCAGATCGAAGAAAAATCATGTGGTAGTAAGTAAAATTACAATAAACTAAAATTGAACATCACTTACCTTTGTGTTAGCTTGTGTGGCACTGAGGGATAGTCACAGCAGTTTGTTTTCCTGTACTCCTGCTGGATTGTCTGGGATGAGTGATTTTTTATAGTTATAATTAGCATCACAGGACATAGGCAGTCAAATGAAGATCTAGCTCTCAAATTGAGGGCCATTCTAGTATCTGTGTGCTGCCCTTGTACTTAGTTCCCAGTTTGCATTTATAAAGCAATTATTGTTTCCTCCATGAAGTGTTAGAAAGTTGCAATTTCCCTGGCATTGCAGAAGAAAGAATTTTCTTTATGATGACAAATTAAGAGAAGGCAAGGCTAACAAAGATGATGAAAAAGCAGTGCTTTGGAGTTTAAGAAGTTAGATTTGGAATGCCATAAGATAAGAGTATATCTGATTTCTCACAGTTTTGTAAGATGAATTGCCTGAATCATCACAAGGGACACAGTTCATGACAAAGGCTCACTGATTCAATACAACTGGAAATGATGCCTGTTCTACATGTCCATTGTGTTGTGAAAATTGCTGCCTGAAAAGTTGGCTGTCGCACTCATCAAATAGTTTGCACTAAAAATTTTTTTTACTGTCCAAGAGTCATCCTGCTTAGAACTCAGGTTAGAACGGCCTGGCAAAATGGCGGCACTCACCGTTGACCTCGAAGAAAGCCACCCACAAAGTTTTAGCGGGCTCTGTGGCATCAACTTCCCTTTTTCCGATGTGATTTTCCATGTGGCATCCAGCAACAGTGACGTCATCAAGCTGGCTGAGCAACTAATCAGAAAGAAAGAAAGACTTGCATTTACATAGTGCCTTTCACGACCACCGGACATCTCAAAGCGCTTTACAGCCAATTAAATACTTTTGAAGTGGAGTCACTGTTGTAATGTAGGAAACTGAAGAATTCTCACAGACAGCAAACCAGGAAGTAAAAAGCAGGTTTTAGCATTCACTTTTTAATAATTTTACACAAACAAAATAAAGATTGGGACATACACATGGGATTAAAGTAGAAGATGAAATATCATGAACAAACTTCCAAAAATAAATAACAATTAATGGAATTTTTCTCATGAAATGGAGGAATTGACACTCCACACATATAAGATTAGTTTTTCAAGGCCAGAGAGATTGTTCAGCCATAATTATGACTTAGTACGCTGTTAAAAACTCAGTTGCACCTCATTCAACAAGGCTTAACTTTTTCAATGGTTTTTACAGCAAGAATAGTGCATAAAAAGTTGAAGTTCATGTCAATCATTGATTTCTAATTGATTCCATCTGCAAAGACTGCAACAGCGCACCCTGTGGAGGAGCAGGGTATCACTAACAGCAACTTCCAGATTTCCGCGTTTAACTGCACATGTGCAGATGCTAGAAGTTGCTGTCAGTTTTACACAGTAATGATGGTGAACACTGACAGCTTTGCCATCATTACAACCGCAAATTCTGGGCCAATATATGATTAACAAAAACACATCCTTTTAGGTTGACCACTCCGTCCTCCTCCAACGCCTCTCCACCGTTGTCCAGCTGGGTGGGACTGCACTTGCCTGGTTCCATTCTTGTCTATCTAATCATAGCCAGTGAATCACCTGCAATGGCTTCTCTTCCCAATCCCGCATCATTACCTGTGGTGTCCCCCAAGGATCTATCCTTGGCCCCCTCCTATTTCTCATCTACATGCTGCCCCTTGGCGACATCTACCGAAAACACAGCATCAGTTTCCACATGTACGCTGATGACACCCAGCTCTACCTCAGCACCACTTCTCTCTAAATTGTCAGACTGCTTGTCCAACATCCAGTTGTGCCTATTTCCACCTCCGTAACATCGCCCGTCTCCGCCCTTGCCTCAGCTCATCCACTGCTGAAACCCTCATCCATGCCTTTGTTACCTCTAGACTTGACTATTCCAATGCACTTCTAGCTGGCCTCCCACGCTCTACCCTACATCGGCTGCCCGTGTCCTAACTTGCACCAAGTCCCGTTCGCCCATCACCCCTGTGCTCGCCGACCTACATTGGCTCCCGGTTAAGCAACGCCTCGATTTCAAAATTCTTACCCTTGTTTTCAAATCCCTCCATGGCCTCATCCCTCCCTATTTCGGTAATCTCCTCCAGCCCCACAACCACCCCCCCCCCCCCCCCCCCCCAAGATATCTGCGCTCCTCTAATTCTGCCCTCTTGAGCATCCCTGATTATAAACACTTAATTGAGAGGTCGCACAACACCAGGTTATAGTCCAACAGTTTTATTTGAAATCACAAGCTTTCGGAACTATCGCTCCTTCCTCAGGTGAAGTAAATTGGATACAGAATCGTCAGAGCATATATAGATGGAAAAAAAAGCATGTGTACTTTACAATTGCAGACCAATAAATTAAATCATCCTGACTATCTGCCGAGGTGTGATAAAGTTAATTAAGTCAGCCAGGAAGGTACCACATCAAAAGACATATAAACACTTAACCATTGGTGGCCGTGCCTTCTGTTGCCTAGGCCCTGAGCTCTGGAATTCTCTGTCTAAACCTCTCCGCCTCTCTACCTCTCTTTCCTCCATTAAAATGCTCCTTAAAACCTACCTCTTTGACCAAGCTTTTGGTCATCTGCCCTAATTTCTCCTTATGTGGCTCGGTGTCAAATTTTTTGTCTTATAACACTCCTGCGAAGTGCCTTGGGATGTTTTACTGCGTTAAAGGCACTATATAAATACAAGCTGTTGTTGCTGTTGCATGTAACTCGTTGTAGACAGTTCCCTGGGACAATGAAGAGTCTACAGGGATTTCAGATGAATGACAGACTTTGACTGCAGATGTGTATGGCAGAGAGCAATACGATGAAACTACGCTACTTGCATTTGCAGCATTTCCCTTACTTACATAACTTCCGGGATGAAAATTCAATGTTGACGTTGCATTCTAATTTGTCAATTGCTGCAAGGTTCAGTTCCTATGACTCACCAAACCTCCGACTGAAACTGCTGATGATACTGCGCCCATTAAATATTTTACTGTCTTCTGCTTTGTGCAAACATCTGAGAAATTGAAACAATATCTTGCACTCCTTTAATTCACATTAGATTTCTTCTTTTCCAAGATATTTGTACTTGGATTGTTCAGAAATATAACTACTATTAAGTAGAGATAACAAAGAGCTTACTTTCCTGCTTTTTACTAGGCGTTGTCACATTGGGTAACCATGGATCATCATAAACTTACTGGCGTAATGTATTTTTAGTATACATTCTTAATATGAAACATCATGAAACTCGATCACTATTATTTCCTAATGCTACAGTTATTACATAACAACGTAAACCCCTGCACTTCAATTCATTGTAATTCTTTGTGAAAAATGCTTTGAGATGTTTCGACAGGATATGGTCCTATATATGCTTGTAAGTATCATTTTTATTAAGTTTTTATTTCTTAAATGGCAAATGGATTGTAACACAATGTATTGTAATCGCCCATTAGACTGGCCTGATTGGTCGTAATATGCAGGTATGCAGAAGCCTGATAAAACAGTCAGGAGTCCAGGCAGAGCCAGAAGGTTTGAATGAGGTCGGGGCCTGAGTGCTTAACTGTTTCTGCAGAATCACAGATGCTTGGGGAAAGAAGGACTCTTCGGTGTGTTCTCAGCAGCAGCACACAGCGTTAAAATAAGGAAGCAGATTCAAATTTCTCAAACTGGCTGCGAGTCCGGCAGTGACGTGTGGGACTTCCTTCGGATGGTTTTTATATTAAAACTGCTACATAAAGTTAAGTAATTGTTGTTGTTGTTGTTATGCCATGATTCTTCAGAAAGCATTAAGCACTCAGGCCTCGACTCCACTCCAACACTCTGGGCCAACTCTACTGCACTCTTCAGCTTCCAACTGTGATATGCAGATTGAAGAGAGTGCAACAAAATTGGAGACATTTTCCTGGGTGTGCACACTGGATCGCCTGAGAAATCAGGCAGGTCGGAATGCGCGCCTGTAAAGGAACCCACCTGATTTTCCTCTATTAATGGAGCAAAATCAGGCTTCCTTTACAGATATACACGCCGACCTGCCCCATTTTCCAACATTCACTGCATCCAAGTGATCCAGGTAAATCTCCCCTTATAATTACAGGCCAAATTGAGTGGCCACAATTTGCATTACACAGGTGACTGTTTAATAAACAACATTTGTCATTGACTTATATTAGAATGAATTGGGGCTTCAAAAGTGGCCATAATAAACAGGTGCCCATTAGTACAAGTTGCAATGTATATGGAAGTGAACTCATCAATTATAGAAATTCCAGAATTATTTTCTGAACTTACTTCCCCCCTCCCCTCCCCCACCCCCTCCCCACCAATTAAACTACAACCATGTTTATACTGATCTACGGCCACCAGCTCCCATAGTCCAGGTCTTCTTCAACTGGCGGTCAGATGAACATAAAGCTATTCGATTTTGTGAGACCAGTGACCAGGAAAATCTGCTAGCCCCACTTGTTTTTCTAATTCATGCCCCTAAAAGCCCTGCATCAGCAGCAGTACGATCTGGAAGGCTTTAAAGAAAGTCTTCTGATAATATACATGCCCTGTAATGTGGACATCATGATATAACGTGATGAAGAAAGCCAGGGACATGATCTATTTATGATGCCATGATCCAATTACATTGTGCATGTGTTGTGGCTACATTGTACAAGTGCCCCCCTCCCCCCGCAGAACTTACTTTGCCATTAGTCCAAAAGGAGACTGGTGGTGTGCCTGCTCTTAGATCACTCTCCAAAGACATGGTGCATAGTATCAAAAGACCTTACAATGCCATCAGAAAAGTGAGAGAATGATTTTACGCAAGGGGAGCAATTTATTGTCTTTCTTTCATAGCCAATCATGCTACCCAGGTGCATCTTTGGTAGTCCAGTACTTAGTCAACCAATATAGATTATCTCTCCAATATTTGTATACAGATTTTTTAAAGTAGAAAGGCATTAGTTTACCTAGTTGACCTTCCTTACACTACCAATTTGTAATTCTTTCGTACTGATGTTTCAGCAGAGCAAAGCAAGTCCTATAATACTTTTATAATAACACATACGCATTTTACAACTGGCACATATGCCAGCTCTAGTAAATGAATGATCCTTTGATGGAAGGCAACTATCAGAGAAAATATGTAATGTTTGAGAGGCAAATGCTAGAAATTTACATTTAAACTTACTGTACTAAGTTACTTTGGGTTTGAAAGCAATGCCAGTGTTTTTTTAATATATTGATGATTTATGAGTACTTTGTGTTTACTAATACTATTTGCACATAGTGGAATTTCGTGTTACTATCAGTTCGTTTTAAAATGCCGTCAAAAATTGACAGGTAATCAACCAAGATGCTTACTCAAACTATAGCGAATGCTGCAATCTGATATACCAGCAATACTGAAATTATATATATTTTTAAATTCACTGTCCTTGTTCATTTGATTTGAGAAGTCTGCTTTAAAGTTGTACATTTCAAAGGTGCAAATGCCATGTATTAGTATCAGAGTTCCACTGTGCTTTTGTAGCCTTGGACTACTGGCTATACTGTATTTTGACCTCTTGCACATAAGTTTGAAAATATAAATGACTGCCAGACTTTACTCCATTCTTGAAGGAACTACTCAAGCGAAAATAATGATGTTCTAAATTAGATCTATTGTGCCTTTACAAGTTGCATGAATATTTCTTACACACTTCAAAGGTTGCAGTGACCAATCTGACTATTCCTTGTGCTTGTATTGCAACAATCACCATCAGTAGGTCAAAATGAAAATTATAACCATATTTTTCAGTTTCAAAGTAAATAAAAAAGTACAGAGGCAAGCAAAACAACATTTTTGGCAATTAGGATGCAAAAACTTCTGTTAGCTTGAGTTTTTTTCCGTGTTGTGGAGATTTCAGAATTACCACAGAGGCCAAATCTGATGAAGTCATGATCTAGAAATTTGATGGTGCTGCGTTTGTTTTACAGGCATAAAACGGGCACCTAAGGGTCCAATTTAGCATGCGTCCGCTCATTCTGCACCGCATAAAACGGGCACCTAAGGATCAAATTAAGCATGCATGTGCTCATTCCACACCGAAAGTACGCCACTTGCCATATTGTGAGAAGTCGCACAACACCAGGTTATAGTCCAACAGCTTTATTTGAAATCACAAGCTTTCGGAGCGCTGCTCCTTCGTCACCTGACGAAGGAGCAGCGCTCCGAAAGCTTGTGATTTCAAATAAAGCTGTTGGACTATAACCTGGTGTTGTGCGACTTCTCACTTTTGTCCACCCCAGTCCAACACCGGCATCTCCGCATCACTTGCCATATTGATTAGGGCTGCTCAGTAGGCATTCAGGGCCACACGCCTGTAACTGGCGTTAGGCCCATTGCATCTGCAAATCGGGATCTAACGCCTGTTTCAGGCTCCTTTGCCAAATTGGATGGCAATTGATCGCTGCATGCATCATGCTGTCACGTTAAAAGTTAAAAAGTTTTAAAAGTTTCTTACTTACCTTATAGTGGAGCAGGAGTACTTCCCCAGGCTCCCCATTAAAACCACAGGCTGCTGGCGGCCACTGCTCACCCTCCTCCCAATTGCCTCCCCAACCAGACTCTCCGGAGGCCCTCAGCCGATCTTGCTATCCCCCCTCGACCTGCAAGTGGCATCTGGGGCCATGAATGATGCCCGCAGCTCGCTGCCACTGTCCTAATGAGGCCAGCGAACCAATTTGCCATGGTCCTGCGAGCTGCGGGCCTCATTAGGCTGCACTGCACCGGGATTGCACCCCGATTCCATCATAATCCAATTTCTCAGCCCATATCTTTGAAGCAAACTAGGTTTTTCCTCGTAAATTTGTGAATAATACTGTTATATAAAAGCGCAGATCAAACATAAAATTAGGATGATGCATGCATAAATACCGATTAGTTTATTCTATTGAATTTTTCAATTTAATGAGCTTCTTGTACTGGGTCTAAGTTAGCTAACATTTCACATAATGCCTTCAATAATACTTCTGTTATTAGTATATCTGTGGGGTTTTTTAAAATCAACATCAAATACAAGTAAAACAATGACTCCAATCCCTTAAGAACTGAATTCTTCTGATACTTTCAAACTGTAATAGATCCTTGTTACATGCAACAGTTCTCTATAATCTGATTTGTATATAAGGTTGACTGTACATTTCTATAAATAAATTGAGACATGGAAAAAGCCATGGCAGGAATATATGTGAACCAGACTTGCATACAAAAGTACTTCCCTGCATGCACTTGTTTGTAATCATCTAAGGCCTGCAAAATAAAGAGGTTTTAAGCCATATAAATTGTACTAATTTTGAATCCGTTAATGCATGTTAGCATGGCTTATATACAGTTTTATTCTTCCTGATATTTAAAAGGCGGAATGCAATCTAACACTGCGACATTCTATGACTAAGAGTTGCTGGCTGAAAATGAAATACAATCCCTTAAATGCCATGAACACCAGTATTTTATGCCGATAATGTATTCAAAAGTATTTTGCATATAAATATATAATTAGTCACTGTAGGTTTTTCTTCAAGTCTTCCCTAGCCTGATTGCTTTTAATGTCAGCTTGTCAAATAATGTGCTATAAACTGCCAACATGAATCTTTTTGTGTAGTTTTGTGCTAACATTTACAATCTGTATTCACTCTATTAGCCTTTAAGGGGTCAGCATAGAGGATTATTAAACCGCATTCCTGAAAACATTAGAGCTGTTGCTGTGCCAACCCCAATGCAGATATACACTCCTACTGTGGCACTTATTGAAGTCTCCATAGCAACTGACCCAGAGGACACTATACTCATAGATACTGTTATAAACCTTACAGACTATTGCACTGAGGATCTGGCTCCGCTGCAAGAAACACAAATAGTTTCTATAGTTTTTTTTAATGGAATAAGCAGTATCTTAGATATATGAACATCATTTTCATAGTTTGTTAGATAAGTATTATCTTTGGTTTTATTTGCTGTACTTTACACTGTCTTGTATCAAATTCAATCTTTAATAATAGAAACATTGTGATAAGAGTAAAACTGGTGTCTCAATTTATCTTATTTCTACTCTGCTATCAGCCCATCAATGTCCAAATCTCATTCACTTGCTCAGCTAAGGACCTCAATATTTTGTCCTGCATTTCGTATAAGGAACAATTCCTGTCCAATAGCCATTTCAAGAGCATCATTTACACTGTGGCTGCAGGATGGAATTAGTTGCGAATTTCCAGCTGATTCCTACTCAGGTTTCTCAACTGCTGCACAGTTATTTACTTTGATCCCAGCCGGAGTAAAAACTGCCACCTCGGGATAACGGAAATGAAGTCTGCTGCACATCAGAGGATTCATGTCATGCCGGTATAAATAACTCATGTGAGAATCTCCTAGCATTTTTTGCAGGGGAACAAAATAACATATACATTGGGTTGGTAACTTAATATGGCCTCCCACATAAATCGAAATGGGTGAAAGTTCAGGGTAAACACTGTAAAACTGCATTTAATTCTTAGCATTACCATCTCCTTTTGCCTTGCACCATCATCCCTTTTGTCTTTTAATCTCTTCTGCCTTCCATCCTATCACAGACCTTCCCTTTTGTTCTTTCCTCCCCTCTCCCCTTTCCCTGCCCCTGTACTTGCTTAAAACCTGGTACATCTCTAACTTTTTCCAGTTCTGACGAAAGGTCATCGACCTGAAATGTTAACTCTGTTTCTCTCTCCACAAATGCTGCCTGACCTGCTGAGTGTTTCCAGCAAATTCTGTTTTTAGTTTAATTCTTAGCATTCTTTTTATCCAGTCAGAACTGAATGTGAAAGCTTAGTGTAAATGTAATTTAAGGGTAAGGGTAAAAATACAAATAAATTGATTAAATTAATCTATAGGTGGGCACACTAACTATCATCAGTATTATGCAACTGTTGCCCATTTTATCTATGTTTATTTGACTATCAATACTATATTGTCATATTTTTAAATGTATTTAGACATTTTTGGCCTCCATTTTCAGCCATTAATAGCCGATCTAGCTGTGCATCCTGTTCAGGTGTCCGTGTGTATATCCATGCCTTTCTCCAACACTTCTTCATTTCTGATGTGTCCTCCCATCAACTAGCCGTCCCTGCTCTGCTCAGTATTTTTTCTGTTGGTTTGGTCAATATCAGCAACTCACTGTCTGTCTGAGTGAAAATGGCAATCAAACTGAGATTCAAGCCTGACCACATTGTATTTTGGTAGTCAATAGTTTTAAGCACAACTGAGGATTTTTTTTTTAAATATTCATTTTGTTGAGTTTAAAAAAAAATAGGCATTGACATTTAAAGAAAGGAAGACTTGCATTTATATAGCGCCTTTCACGACCTCAGGACATCCGAAAGCACTTTACAGCCAATGAAGTACTTTTTGAAGTGTAGTCACTGTTGTAATGTAGGAAACGTGCTGATTGAACATCCATATACAGCTTTACAACCAATAATGTACTCATGCAACATAAGTAGGCTTCTCATCAATGTCAGCTCTACTTCATATAATTAATAATATTTAACCATTAAATGTAGTGAGTTAGAGTTTAATAACAAGTAATCTAATAACTAAAGGAAAATTGCAAATCTTTTAACTTCACTCAGGTTCAAACTGGGTCAAGATATTTATTTGTTGTTGATGCATTCATCTCAGCACTGAAATCATGGCGCCCATTCACCCCTGTGATTTTTCGTGACCCTCTCCTCAAGTACTAATGTTAGGGTACAATTCTGCATGTGCAGGCTAGGCTCGACTGTCTCACCCAAATGCACTTTCATCCTTGGTGAACCTAGACAGTGAACCTTGGCAGGCTGATTGGCTGTGGAGGACATAACAGCTGAGCTGATCTTGACAACCGCACACCTTCCAGCAGGGGGCACTGGATTGTGAGCATGAGTCGGAATCCTGCCAGATTTTTCACCTGTTTAGCCTATAGCTACTGGCTCCATTTAAAAAAAAAATCATTCTCAGGAATGTGAGCCCAGCAGCGGGAGGCTCTTGCTAGCTGGTGGGGAACCTAAATTCAGAGGTCAGTTAAGAATCAACCATGTTGGTGTGGGACTGGGCTCACATATAGGCCAGACCAGGTAAGGACGACAGGTCTCCTTCCTTAAAGGACATTAGTGAACCAGTTGGCTTTTCACGACAATCCAACAGCTGATTATTTCTAAATTTGAAAAAAAAAATGAATTCAAATTCTCAACTTGCCATTATGGCTTTGAACTCATGTTCTTATTGGATTATTAGTCCAAGTCTCTGGATTGCGAGTCAGTAACACAACCTCTACACTATTGTACTCTATTGTAGCATGCATGCTATGACCTTGACTGAGATCACCTAGCTCAGCACAGCCTGGGGATCAAACCTGGGTTTCCTAGTCTGTATGGCCCAGGGCCATTCATTAACCATCGGAGGAGCTGCTCAAATCTTTTATCAATTTCTAACTGTGCTTTGAAACAATAGGCCACTTCTTCTATAACTGATATTTCTTATCTGTCATGGGACCAGACACCAAAACATGTACCAGGTTTTAAAAATTGTTTTCTTAGCTACCAAAAAGCCCACAAAAACAGTTGGGTTTTATAATTCAAACCATATGTTTTACTGGATCTGCCAACAATAACAAAGCAAAAAGGAAAAAAAGCACTTTTCTTCTATTTGATGCACATAAAGCAAGGTACCTTCTTTTCTGAAGAGCAATACCAAACCCCATCCCAGAATGAATTCTTATTCTGGCTAAACTACTAAAGGTAAAATAATAATGACTTAACACTTCAGTCATAGAAGCATATTAGAGAGAAAGTGAATGAGTAAGACTGAGGCAAAATGGCAGTTATGGCAATGGACCTCCATCCACCTTTCCACTTTAGAGTAATAATGTATAAGAGGCCCAACCCTTACGCAATTAAAAATTACATGCTTCAGTAAATGGTGTGCCATAAATTGGGAAAATCAGGAGTTCCAAAACACTTCAATAAATAAAACTGATATCCTTAAAAAATAACTTTACTTTATTCTTGCCTTGAATCTATGAACTCAATTAAGGGAAGAAATCACAAGCTAAATATGGATAAGGAAGGTTATTTAGCCCATCTTACACCATCCATTCAGACTGGCCCGAAAGTCTCCCTAAAATAACTCCAGGATTCTTGCCTCCACTACTCTATCCCATAGGCCGTTGACCTTTCACGGCATTCTTCTCATTTTGTGTGAAGAGGAACTTCCTGATATCAATCCTAAATATGCCTTTTACTAGTTTCAACCTGTGGCCTCTTGCCCAACCCTCACTATTTAATTTAGGTGTCAGCCTTGGCTCATGGGTACACTCTTACCTCTGACTTAAAGGTCATAAATGTAAGCATCACTTTAGAGACATCATCTAGGCTGACACTTTAGTGCAGTACTGTGGGAGTGCTGTGCTGTCAGAGATGCTGTCTTTTAGATGAGACTTTAAACTGAAGCCCATCTGCCCATTCAGGTGGATGTATTTGAAGAAGAGCAGGGGAGTTCTCCCGGCCATCACTTATCCATCAACCAATATCACTAAAACAGATTATCTAGTCATTTATGTCATTGCTGTTTGTGGGATCTTGCTATGCACAAATTGACTGCCACACCACATTTTCCTACATTACACAGTGACTATACTTCAAAAGTACGTCATTAGCCGTGAGGTTGGTTGCGATGACCTGAGGTCATTAAAGACACTGTATAAATGCAAGTTCTTTATTGTTTTAAGTAATTTTACAGATTTACCTTTTCCATACTATTTACTATCTTACATACCTCTATAAGATCATACTCAGGTTCCTCTTTTCCAGGTTGAAGAGCCTGTCTTTCCAGCCTTTCCTCATAACTCAGACCTCTAACACCAGGGATGAGCATAGTGCCTCTTCTCTCCACTGTTTCCAGTGTTTGAATGTCACACTTGTGTCTCAGTGACCAGAACTGGACATGGTACGCAAGATGTGGTCTGCTGAGAGCAATGCACAGTTTGATTACGACACCTCTGACTTGCATTCTACTGTTTTGGCCATATAGTTCAACATTGCACTTGCTTTATTGACTGGTGCTCCACATTGGTGGCGCATGTTGGGAATCAAGTCTACTAAGATTCCACGGTCTCTTCCTATTTCATCCTTAGCTAATTCAACACCATTCATGTAATAAGCATTGTCCATATTTTTTTTCCGATTTGCAGTACTTTACGCTTGTCTGCATTAAATTTCATCTGCTATTGTTCTGTCTACTTACATATTTTGTCCAGATCATTCTGTAATTTCTGAGCTGATCTTCAATTCCACTGCCACTCCTAGTTTAATATTATATTGATCACATTTTTCTATTTTTTAAAGTTATCCAGCATCTTACATTGTTAATGGAAAACATTCTACGAAGTCTTCAAAATGGGACTCAATAATAGCTCACTGATTTTACATGTGACTAATATTGATTTCAAACATAGAATGAATCAAGACCACCATAACAAAGACCATGTTGAAATATTGTACAACTAGTGTATAGGGGCACTAAAATGAAGAAATAAACAACACAATGAGTGTGTCAAGATCCTAAACTGAACTGATAAATAATACAACCAATGTGTCAAGATTGCCTATTTCCACCTCGACAACATCAGCAGCCTCCATCTCACCTCATTCCCACTGTCACTGAAACACTTATCCACAACTTTGCTACTTCCAGACTCAATTATTCCAGCATTCTGCTTTCCAGCTTCCCAGTTCCACCCTTCACAAATTGCTATTCGTCCAAAACTCCGCCGCCAATATTTTATCCCACTCTAAGTCCTGCTCCCCTATTACTGATAACCTCAACAACTTTCATTGGTTCCTTCTTCCTCAATGCATCAATTTTATAGTCTTTGTCCTCATCTACAAACCTCTCTTCAGCCTTGCCCCTTCCTACCTCTGTACCCTCCTTCAGCCATGTGTTCCTGTATGTGCTCTCTCCTCTTACAACTCTAGAATTCTTTGCACCCTACCATCTCCTTGTACTCCACTTTCAGCCCCAGAACCTTCAGTCATATCAGCCCCAAACTCTCCCTAAACCTCTCTGACCTTGGGATTTCTTCCCCCTCCTTCAGAAACTCATCAAAACCTATTGCGTTGATCATGCCTTCCAGCACCACCCTAATCCTTCTCCTGCCAGGGCTCACTGTCCACTGACTTTCACGTTTGTGAAGTGCTTTTAGACAGTGTTAAATACAAGCCACTGTTTTGTCAGGACCCTACATTAAATAAATAAATAATACTGTACAGCCAGTGCATCAGGACTCTAAACCAAATAGTTACATGGTACAATCTTGAATTATAATTATGACACAGGCTATCTTTACCTTGATGTATTAATGAAAACTATACCCCCTTCAGACTTTTGTCAACAACTTTAACATTACTTTAAAACAATTAAAATTAAAATAAATAATTTAAGTACTACATTTGCTCCTTTTCTCCCTCATTCCTTGCCCCCTCTTTATTCTCTCTCTTTCTCTTACTTTTATTAGTTTAGCTTTACTTTTATTTCTCTCACATCTAATCTAACCTTTCAATTTTCATCTGTTTTAACTTTTCAGAACAATAATCTTTAAATACACTTCTTGTTTATTTTCTTCTTCTCTGGCCTCCCAAACATTCATTTCAGAAGTAAAAGCAACTTCCACAGAAACTGGTCTTTGATTGAAAACCAGCTCCGAAGGACAAAATGCAAAGATAACTTAATTGTATTACAGACTCCCACCAGGTCAAAGTTTATATGTAAGGGTGTGGTGGTGCTGTCAGCAACCTTCACCACCTGATCACACCCTTTCCATGGCACAGTAAGGCTTTAAAAAAATAGAACATATCAGCATGCAATATTCATGTGTGTATGAATGTTTTTTTCTTTTTGCATTTTTAAAATTAAAATCTAGATCTCTGAAGCTACACTTCACAAAGTGGTGTGTGTGTGTGTATGTGTGTGACTAGCACTACGCAGAATACAAAATGAATATGTAAAGAATAGGAGCAGTTTGGCAGATAACCATCATTTTCCCTCTATCTGACAGCTCTCAAAACTGTCCCAGACGGAATGGGGTAGATTTCAAAGATAGAATCGGATTTGAATGCAAAATGTATCCAATATAACATCCAGTTAAATGCTAAATAAGAATAAGAGCTAAAACTAAATAATCCAATTGTTTGAAGATGCCAAGCTGTCTGGCAAAGTATGTCGCATGACAATTTATCAAATCTGTAAACAAAGGATTACACAATGACACAATTGGTAATGGAATAACATCAGAACATTAGCATATATCAACAGCTGTATCTTTTTTAAATCAAGTTCCACACCAATTAGCAAAAAGTTCAACCTGCAGCATAAATTTACCCCAGCAATCAGCATGACAAATATTTAGTGGATATTTGAAGCCAGCTATCTCTAGCTGCTCCAAGAACTCGGCTAGAATAATCTCTCCCCATGTAATAAGAATGACTAGGCTTATCAGTTTGGTTGAATTAGTGGCACTCTTGCCTCTGAGTCAGAGAATGTTGAAGATGCTGCTCTTGGATGAGTTGTAAAACTGAGCCCCCATCTGCCTATTCCAAGCATTCAGGTGGGCACTGTTCAAAGAAGAGCAGGGAATTTTCCTAGTGCCCTGGTCAACATCCATCACAACTAATGCCATCACAAATAAATTAACTGATCATTTGTTTCATTGCTATTTGTCTACATAAGTCATTGTGTTTCAAAGTGCTTTACATGCAATTAAGCACTTTCTGAGAGATGTGATAAGGCAGTATATAAATGCAGTTCTTTCAAAAATATATATGATTAAATATTAAGCAAAAGTAGAATGCTGAAAATTTTACTTATTTTCAGTGTAAGTTTCATCTTTGTCAGTTCCATATTTCTAAATAATGACAGAGAAAGTCACTATATTTCATTCATCTCTCATTCTCTCCAATTCTACTTAACAGTGGAGTCAAATTAAGATCCATTATAGTCAAAAGAATCCAATTACCTCAGCATCCGCCTCCCTCCCAATTATCAAACCACCAAAATAAAATTTAGTTTAAGCAAAAGGAAACCAGTTAATTGTGATAAAGGCTTCTTCCTACCTGCCCAGTTCCTTAGATCCAAATGGATGTACAATGCCTCCAATAATCTCAAAACATACCAGGTATAGCTTCTGCTTAGATGTGGCAGAACGGTTTTTCTAAATCAATTTAAATTTGCCAGAGAAAACAATCATCTTAAGTGGAATTTAAACTTAATGATCTTTGAGACTTAAATTTTAAGATGCATCTGCGACTGTTTTGGTCATAATTATAGAATTCAATTCTTAACAAAAACTAAAAATTCTGTTGTGTTGTAAATAGGTGGTTAACTTTTTTGATTATTTTCATCACTAAGGTTTGGCTGGTATTTTTCCTTATAACTTTTGCCCTTTGTTAATGACTGCACTCTGTGAGAAGATTGTTACCATACTGCTTACAGTAGCAGAGCTACTGTTAGGGTCTGTGGTTAAAATGTTTACCAAACATGTTGGAGGAAAATATTCCAGAGAGTGAAGCGCTCAAGTTCTGATGTCTGAAAATACAATGGTCAAATTACTGATGGAAGTAAGCTCAACCAACTCACAGTTTGTTCTTGGTGAAACTATTTCAATTACTGTATAAAATCCCAGATAGAAACATGTTTACTCTTGCATATGATAAAAATCTATTGTATTTCCATCCCAATGTGTTTATAATTTACATGACATCTGCAGTAAAATAGTGTATATCTATCCATCTGTGCATCTAATTATAGTTATGAGTGGTGCTGATGAGAGGGATAATATTTAAACTATTGACACTTCAGAAAAATTCCTGTGTTGATGTTAATATTTATTAAAACAATAGTTAAATGCTTTCTAAATTAAGAGACATGATTCAACCTATTCATTGTATTCTTCTCATTACATGACGAATATTTGCCTGAAACAATGGAATATTTTTAAGTTAGCTGTACGTAATTATATTTAGGCTATATATGTAATTCCAAGTACAAATCCTTCAATAAATGAAGCATTTATCTTCAATTTGGAGATAAACAATTTCGCTTTTTTCATATAATCTTACGGATTTTGGGTAACCGACAACCTCGATCGCCTACAAATATGATATTCGATAAACGCATTCAAATATTTTTACACCTTCAACGTTTCAGTTATAAATTCTACCCGCGCTGATCGAGAGCTGTTGCTGCATCAAATAATTTTAATTTCGCCGCCTCTCTGTGGAAATTGAAGGGATCTGTGTAAATTTGACACCGGAATTATTTTAGACACAATCAAATGTCAAGCTCCAATCTTCAGAAAATTAAAAACAAACGGAGGCAGACAGAAAATGTGCTTCTAAATAATTTTAGACATTTAAGTCCACCGTTTTGTAGTCTACATCATTGCTTAGGTACCGAATTGAAGGAACACTGATGTTTAAAATTGTACAGATCTAATATCATCGTTCGCAGTTGTGCCCGTAGCAAGGTCATCGTATTTGAATGCATTCCTGATTTTATAATTATATATCTTCTAGTCATCAAAATATTTTTATCGTGTTATATATCTATATATTCAGAGTAGATCATTGATTTTTTTCTAATTCTTTAATCTGGTATAATCAGATATAATTTCGCGTGAAGTTATTTACAAGTTACTATAGTAAAATATTTCCTTGACAGAATATTTGCTGGTTGTTTTGATTTTTTTGCACGAAATTCGATAAAAAAAATATCTAAACATATGGAAGGTATAATCGTGACGACTCTGTTTCAGCCTGTATCAATTCGACCCCACTGTTAGGGATTATTTTACCAATGTTGCTCATTTAAAGCTTTATAAAACTTCAAATGTCGCAGTGGTTAAGGGTGGATTATGAATAAAGCAATCGACTAAAAATCACACAAATATTGACATCATAAACGAAAATCAAGAAAAGTGTTTTCCTTATATACAAACGCAAAAATAAAGACGAGGAGATACCTGCCCTTTAAATCGCTAACGGAATCCCATCCAATACCGACTGCGGGTTATTTTTATATCACCAACAAGAATTGCTTCATGGTTTAGAGAAACACACATGCGTTCCGTGCACTCAGACACAACATTATTACACACTAACCAGCATTTTAACCCGTGATTTACTCAATCCACTTAAATCCCAAACCCAACACAAAACTTATTTTTTTAAATTAATAGAGGCACATTTTAAAACTAAAATCAATTGAAAACGCACTTAAAAAGCAGGCTCATTGTTTGTTGACATGAAAGTATGCGTGGGATGTGTCAGGAAAAGCTAAGACATTAAGTAAGTGGAAGTAGAGCTGTGGCAAAATCTGTAGAAAGTAGGAGTGAAAGTTACAATAATTATTATTCCATAGAGCATTTAAGACAACATTTGGACCGAACGATTCTGAAAATATCAGACTTTGTGTGAAAGGCAGGTCAGTTTAACGGTTATAAACGCCTGAACCAATTTGAGTGTCATTTTTGCCTGTAACGGCATCATTGTTCGATACCAAATCATTCCTTCAGCGTAACTGCTACTTATTTAACAGAACTCACATCTGACGAGAAACGCGACTAAAAATGCCTCGAAAGTTTTGTCCATGCATGCATTTAACAAAAGGCAGGGGCTCGTTCAATATTCCCTATGTTTTACCATGTGCGTATTCAGAAATTATACAGTGTTACCGTAATTGTGGTCGTGAGACGTACAAGGAAACGGATACTATACTCCAGGCAAATTATTGTGCTGTTAATATATATAAATATGGTACAGATTGGTAAAAAAAATAATGAATTAGATAAAATGTGTGTCATACAGCTTAGATTCTATAATCAAAAATAGGGAAAATAAAAGAATTAGTATATAACGGAGAGACAGGGGACGAGTTATAGAAATGTCTGTCCTATTCCATTCTGATTCACAGGTCCTTTCTAGAACCTTACTAAATAAATGATCTGCGGGCTGCCTCGTTTTTTTCACCATTCCTACAGTCTTGAAACGATAAAACCGTTATTATTAGAATGATATCTCATCACTGTTCACTGGACAATAGATGCGCCTTGAAATATCTGTACAGCAAAAGTGTCCATATTCGGTTTAAAAGCTTCTGTCTATGCACATCACATCTAACAGTACAGATCACCTGTAAGCACCTGTGTTCAAACTACACCAGGGTATTAGGACAAATCGAATTCATTCCAACTCGCAGCTTTCAACAAGCTATCAGGCGCTGTTACAAACCCCGACAGTAAATGATCTTTTGTGTTTATTTTTGTAATGGAAACCCGAGAATAACATTGCATGTTGATCTGTATTATAGCTTTCTGTACTCGGATTCAATTGTGCAATGCACACCCTCAGACCAGCTTATGAGCACTAATTGTGAATATATTTCTTAGCTGTGATTTCCGGGAGCCTTTACTGTTGCTGTTAAATAATTAACGTCGTTTTGAAAAGGTATGACATGTTGCTATTAGATCCCTTTACTGTACTAATAAACGCTGCATCGGAATGCATTTGACGGCATGCATTTTACGTGCAGGATGTTCACTTTAAACCCTACTGGCAAGCTGGTGTTTTACAAGCGGTTACGCTGTGTTCTTTTTTGCTCGCTTTCTTTTCCCATCCTTGATTTCAAAGCTGGGGACGGGCTCTGGAATCAGCTCTGCCCGGGGGTTGGGGCGTGTTCGGCGGGGGCGGGTCGCTCCTGGAGCCGGCCAAACTTTCCAGTGCGTTCCCTAGGGAGATCGCCTTTGATGTCGCCGATCCTGGCGCCTACAAACAACCTCACTTGTCTGCCTCTTCACCCTGCTGACTAATCGTGACAGACTGTTTATCCACGCAATTAGCAAGGCAGACAGTTCTCAGAACAGGTGGCTTCAGGCACAAAGAACAAAGTATTACATCCATTCTTTCCCCACATTTTATTGCTTTTGATTAAGTTTTTTTGAGGGGTACTTTTTTTGCGCCCGTACTTTTTTCGGGGTAAGGCTGGGGGTGACGATCGGCTTCTCTTTTCACTTAATTAGCTGCATGTTTACAATGAGATTAGAGCCCCGCAGCTATCACTAACCCATCACAGCGAGTGGCCCATCTGATTAAGGACTAATTTATTTAAAACGATCATTTACTGCTACTGGCACTTTCATCAACCAATCTCGTTGTCAGGACTACAGCGCCACCCGGCCAGAAGTCTCTGATTGGCTGAAAGTTTCGCCCCCTTGTAAAGTTTTGCAACCTTTACTACAGTTCCATGCCTCTCTGACCCTTTAGTTGGGGAAGTTGCTTAGTTTGGTAAAGGATCACTTTCTCCCGAGTTGTAACTTTCTTTTTATGTCTTTTTATTGCCCGTCATGATGTCTTCGCCACAAGGCTCAACATTGAAGGATAACAGCGTCTCTGACCCAGAGATCCAGAGGGTTGCTGAAACTGCTTTGAACGATCACAAAGTCCAAGTGTCGAGTCTCCCTTTCAGTGTCGAAGCGTTGATGTCTGATCGGAAGCCGCACAGAGGTATTTTACCTCCTTCGGATGGAGCAGGCGGCAGCACTTCGCAAAAGCTTCCCTCCAAGTCAGTGGCCAGGGAGTCGCAGAGTCCGATAGACTCTTCCTGCTCACTGGAAGGTTTTATAAAAACTTACGACAGTTCGCCAGTGAAATCTGAAAACTGCAAGGAAGAAGATTGTGTGCCGTGGGGCAAAAATTCAAGTTACTCGCCGCCTCCAAATAGTGAGTTTGCTTCAGATTAATGTATCCACTTGATCTATGCTGTTTGTATATTTATTTCGGTATATATATATATTAATGCTTTCGAAATGTTTGAAGCTTTAGAAATCAAAGGTAAACCATTCGTTCTCCGATTGAGATGAGCAGTGCTATAATTTAGACTTTAGTTTAGAATATTAGAAAACTCTTGCCTCAGAAGCACATCTCTTTAAATTTTAGTGGTGATTCTCTGACTGACGGCAGAACCCGGTGATGCTGTAAGCACTCATTCTGTACTTTCAAAATGCCCCGGCTGCCGACTGCTGTAACTAAACGTGCTGACGGCCAATTAAACATTGAAATCAACGTGTAGACATCGTTAATTGATGTGAGCAATTTGTTCAGAATACTCTCAATATCGGCAGTGCTATGAAGAAAGGCACACTAGTGACTGCGTTTTAACATTAGATTTGGCGGGACAGTTGTCAAATTTGCAAAATAATTGAATATATATATATATATATATATAACCAAACAATGGCTAGTTCAATCCTATCATAATTAGGTAAAGATTCTGTACAGTGTTTTCCTGTGAAAGATTAGAAATATATTGTGGTGGAAATTATTTAAGGGTAATTATTACTGTTGATGGTATATGTTAAGGAAATTATCAGTTTATAAACTCCACTGTGGACATAAAATATTGATCAGTCCTTCATTCATTTTTACTAGGACATTTGAGCCCCACTTCTTGCACACTGAGAAAGCACAAAACCAACAGGAAACCCAGGACGCCCTTCACCACCTCTCAGCTCCTGGCTCTGGAGCGCAAATTCCGGCAGAAACAGTACCTGTCCATCGCGGAGAGAGCAGAGTTCTCCAGCTCCCTCAACCTCACAGAAACCCAGGTTAAAATCTGGTTTCAAAATCGCAGGGCCAAAGCAAAGAGACTGCAAGAAGCCGAACTGGAAAAGTTCAAAATGGCAGCGAAGCCCATGGTACCCCCGGGCTTGAGTCTGACTTTTCCCATGAATTCCCCAATGCACGGAGCTTCACTTTATGGACATACTTATCCTTTCCATAGACCTATGCTCCCAGTCCCCCCTGTAGGACTTTATGCCACTCCTATTGGATACAGCATGTACCATTTATCTTGAAAAAATCATTATAGAAGACTCAAAACTTTCAAATATATTTGAAACGATGCCAGCGCTTTTAACATTGTTTTGATCGCTGTCCCTTTGAAAGGGATATTATGTACTATTTTATATATATATGGAGATTTATTATTTCTTATATACCTTATATTTGTGAATAAATTAAATAATTGTTGAATATTACGTTATACTGGTCCATCTAGTTTTCATTATTACATCCCTGGTACATAAACATAATTACACCTGGAAACAAACACACACGGGGATAACGTGTTCTACTGAAAAGGTGACTGCTGTTATTTATGCTTACCTAACTGGATTGGAGACACAATTATTCCAAGGTAAACCATTTGGGGTGCTTAACTTTTTGCAGCCTTGTTAAAATAAAACATGATAAATGCCTAGTATTCTGTACAGAAGGATAGCCTAGGAATCGAGTTTATTTTTAATATCTAAGGACAAGTTCCTTCATACTACCATTCTAATGCTTTTCCCCAAAGTCTTGACAAACTTCTTAAGTGTCATTTTTCTTGTGTGACAAGCTAAAGAAACAACATTATATATTAGTTGTTGTCAAGTTGAAAATAATGCCATTTCCCCTACTTGACATCCATGTTTCAATGTGATATAGTGCAGGGTTTAGCATTTCAAAGTTGTCTTGATTCAAATGTTAGTCGAATCTGGCTAGATTAATGAAGCAGATAGCTAACCTAATGAAAACCTGATGAGATCACATCTTGGATATTGTTTCCTATAGCACATGAGTGGACATACATGGTACTCTTGAACTTGTAATTCTAACCTATACAATCTTTTCAGCATTTGACTTAGATCGAAAAATAAATCAAAAAAAGTAGCTAGTCAAAGTAAATATGGAGCTCAAATCAATTTCATTTCACATATATTTTAACTTCTGGCATATGCAGTAAATTGTGTAATTCTGAAGGTCAGACAGATTCCAACTCGCTGCCACAAGAGATCTTTTCCACACTATCCGTTAGTTCAAAAATGATTAACATTTTTATTTTCTTTGTCAATTACTCACACAAAAGTGGGACAATTTTCTAGGTTTTTCCCCAATCATTATTATGGCCAGATTTGAATATACAACTGGTCTATTGGAATATTAAGGTCTTTATTTTGGAGTTCATATTGCATTATAGGAGTAGGCAATTTTATTATATTTTATGGGGACTATCAATACAGTTTATATGCTGGAACAAAAGTCAATGAAATTCAATGCCAAATGACACATTACCCTTTAAATCATGGCTGCTTTCCATCAGATAGTTTCACTGTACAATTTCTAGGTACACCCACATGCACGCGTACAATTATAAGCATATTTTAATGTAAAGTTTGACACATTTAGCTAATTATGTTAAAACATAATTCAACACATAAGTAGAAACAAGTGTACAACATGCATACATGAGGGAGAGGGACATACCTGGTTTGAAAAAAGCATTTGAATGATCACATGAATAGTGTGTGAATATAGTTGTAAAAGTTTCTAAATCAACTTCAGCTTGAGAATTCTCTAGAAATAATAAAGATCAAAATCACTGGGCAAAAAATAGAGCAAAACAACAGGAGTGTCTGTTGTGATCATTATAATTATTCAAACATCAAAGCTCTTTGATGGTAAACTAATAAGGAATTATGTTTTGCAAAATGATGTAAACAACACCCAGTGCCATCTGTCAATGGAGTGGATTACCTTTGAAGTCACACCTCATAATTTAGAAAATTGAGAAAATAATTTTAGTTTGCACTGGGAGCGTGGAATTGCATGGGAAAAGGAATGCTATTATTTTATTCGAGTTGATTGCTTTGGCTCCACTGTGGCTGTAGCTGGGGGCAAAGTAGAGCACCATACAGACATACTTTATTAGGTTCCTGTAACTCTTGAAAGGCCTTTTTATACTTTCTTTGATTTTGTCTATTGCTTTAAAAGGGCTCTACTCTGTAATTACTGTGTAATATGAAAAGCATTATTTTAACTTTGCACAATTTCCACAGGCAACACACCAATTAAGAATGTTTAATTACTGAGACTGGGCAAACACAAGGAAAGAGAATTGTGTTTTAAACCCAGTTTTCACGGGTGGGTGCACTAATTAATACAGTGTCTGCCACTCCTGTGGATTTTTAATATTAAAAGACGATAGGGCGGAAGGTATTTAGAGGCAAACTCCTGCCGAAGTTTTTTTTATATGATTTGGTTCATGCTGGTGGAACTCTCCTAGAGCCTTGTGTTTAAGCGTTTCTTTTGATGTAGCAGTTCTATTTAAGAATGTGTTCGCGGTTATCAATCACGCCAGCCGCCTCTTTAAAGACTGCCTTAATCTGATTTAATTGCTCATCTAGCGCCGGTCCCCCCTCAGGCTAGAGCCGCCTTGCTCAATTACACCCAAATGCCAAGCAATCAATAAATAAGTAATGACAACAAGTTTAAGGATTAGGTGGCTCTGAGGAGTCGAACTGGAAAAGATTACAAGAGGAAAAAAAAGTCACGTTAGCGACACTCTTAATGATTAAACATACACCACATAGACAGTGAGACGGTTGACAATCCTTGCATGTTCTTCTGGGCTCTCCAGCCTGCATTGTCTTGTTTCCCTTTATAGTTACACTATAACAGACACAGTACAATACAACAACACAAAGCTCTTCCATTTGTTCCACCTTAACTCATTTGCACGTAGTGGAATCCCAATTCAAGCGTGCAACTTATTGGCAAACTATTTATCAATGTGTCAGGCGTTTCTGCCTCTATCATACAGTGCGCAAAGACCTCTGCAACAAGGGCTGATTCCGGAGCGGAGCCACCACTCCATAGATTTAAATGAAATATACATTAATATCTTTCCGCCCAAGTACCACCGAGACGAAACAATTACAAAGGTTCAATCAATGTACTTTCGTTTTGTCTGGTTGTATAAGGCGGATTCAGGGACGTCCCATGAAAGGGGGACTGCACTTTTAATGGGAGCAGATTTATCATCATTCCCCTCTGTAGTATCAACGTGCAGATATGCCAGTCTAATGCAATTTTCATTTCTAATAAATATACTTTCCAGCTGAGATGAGCTGGTCTGGCAAAACCGAGCTGATCTCATTAGAGCTTGACATTTTTTTCTTCTTCAAACGTCTCCATGTATTACCAGAAAGCAATATTGCGCTTGGAAATGTCATTCAGTATCAATCACGCAATGCAACCTTATACTCTGCTGGTTTGTTTACCCGTAAGATCTGTTAATCAGTGCTTGATTGCTTAATTCATGAGACATTGCTTGAGAAATAATGATTGAATTATACTGATTTTGCAATGCAGATTTTGCATTGAAGCTCTGTGGCGCCGGATTCCCTTCATAACATTTAAAGGTAGTTCCCCACAGAGATTGTTCTTAATCACCCTCGTCACCTTGCTTCCTGTTATATATATAATACTTATATATATTTCATATTGACAATACAACAGTATAATATAAATGACATCAGATCGCATTCAACTAAATATTACGGCCAATCCGTATTTCCCCACATTTTCGTTTGCAGCATCACTATTAATGATATAGTCAAACCTCATAATATTACAGTACCCGATATTCAAAACCCACGAAAGTAACTTTAAAGTTCATCACTTCCACGCTGAGTTGTTTACGATACATTTACATTTTCCAGATTAGCATTTTCTTTAAATGTTTGCTTTCTGTATTTGCCGGATGACAAACTTGAAGATCTAGGAAAGGTCTAAGTTCAACCACGAAAACAATCTTTACATGAATGTTTCATCATAGCGTACTTGCGAACACTACGTTGTACCTAAGTTATTTTCAGACTGAAATATAAAAAGGCGGGTGGGGGGTGGGGGGGGTCAAGTTTTGTCGTGAATTGGAAGTTGCCGTGTGTTTTTCCACTCTCGCTGAACTGTTGAGGTTGTCTGGGGAGGGAAATCGAGGTATCACTTGGTATAACTGTGTACAGCAATGCCGAGGCCAGTTCGAGATACATTTCGAGAACGGTGAGTATTTTTTGGACCGTATCAGGCAGATTCCGGGCGTTGGGCGATGAGTCTGCGTACAGTGCGGTGCCTCTGACAGCTCTCGCTGCTTTATTCGACTGCCACCAATTTCGCTCACAGCTCCACAGGTCGCAGTTCTGACTGCGAGGAAGCGAAGGCGGCGTTTGAGAAAAAGAACATTCTTATAATATCTCTGCACGTTTTATTTTTGTCATTAATATCTCTGTATAAACATGAAGATTAAAACCAACACACGGGCTTACGGCACAGCACGAAGTTGGGCCACAGCTTTGGCCTTCTCATTTATCAAAATATTTAGCTTTCAATTTCAGGTCAGCTCATAACATTTGAAATTAACTTTTGTTGGAGATATCTGCACAATCAGCTTGAGGTAGAACAAGAGTCTGCAACCAAAAACAGGCTGCTGGAATGACGTTGAAATAACTGTGTAAAAGACAGTAATCGTGATATTATTACACACATCTCTACAGAAATATGTCTGTTCCAGTATATAAATTGTCGAAGCATTGCAACTTGATCCTCTTGTTTGAAATCTACTTTGTTCTTTTGTTGCAGCCTCCTCGAGTAGTATTTCACAATCGTTCATATACCCAGCAAACTTTAAAATGTTTGTAAAGTATAAGTGGTTTCCTCAATCAATTGCAACTAACGATAACAGGAGTAATCAATGTAAGCAGCGTCACCCTTCACTGCACGTTGTAATTAAACCGTTCAAAAATACTTTCCATCTTCTAGTAATATTTATTTAGCATATTATAGAATCTTTTCGAGTTTACTTTTTTTTAATCCTTTCATATCGACTAATGCAAATGTCAGTTGCCATTAGGCTGCTCTGAAGGCGAATGCAACAGTCACAGCTGATTGAATGACCAGTCAGTAGAGTTACTGCATTTCGGGAATCCACAGATTAAACAAACTTTCGAGTGCAATTTCAGCCCCAAACCAAACTAGGAATAAGTGTAAATAAATATGCCATTAACTCCAGCTCACTTCGTTGTTGTTGAATGATTACCTTTTTAAACCAGGTTGTAGGTCGGTGTAGGTGTAATTGCCCTAATTAATTACCCAGAATAAATCATCTCAACCGCTGGTGGCACAATCTCGAGCCAACTAAAGGAAATCAGCTTGTTTTAATGGAAAATAAAATGTTTTATTCACATTCCTTCACAGCCGACCTGCGTCAATACATAATTTCTGTACGTCTCATCTGTTGGAAACCGAACAGGAACTGCACAGACAACGCGACATCTGTAATAAGCAAAGTTTAACGCTGCCGCTTATGTCCGGTAGCCGTAACAATAAGTGACAACTATTCTCTACTTTAAACCACTTCTCGATATTCCATTCTTGAAATATGAATGAATTAGACCACATTTACATAAAGTAGCATTACTTTATGTACGATTTGTGGGATAAAAAGCCTTTAGACATACCAACCAGAGGGAATCTCCATAAACGCAATTTCGCTCGACATAGCGTCCAGCGCACGATCCAGACATAAATGAATACATAATGGGTCAAATTTGCAGAAGGAACGTGATTGCTACTCATAACATAAATAACATTTCTATTACTATTAATGTTCGAAGAACCTACCGCTGGCCTCTAATCCACTTCATTAATAATACATTATTTCATGACGACGGACACACAGAAATTAACTATTGAAGAAACAGAGTCTCCTAGAAGTACAAATGATGCTGTATATACTGGCGCTAAATATGGTTCTGAGATACCCGAATCTTCTGTTCTCTGGCAGGCGCTCTTCTCTTAGGCTCTTCTTCTTAATGCCAACTTAAAATGCCTTCTTTATTATGGTTTTTATTCGATCCAAACAGTGTAAGTAGGCTACCCATTTCCTTTTAACTTTAAGGGAAGCTGCCCTCAAAGCGGCGGCTCTGTATTCGATCAGAACTGGAGAATCGTTTATGTTACATCACCTCTTAAAAACATAACTGCAACTTCGGAATAATCCAGCACACCATCGTGAAGTCTTTATAGAACCGTTTTCATTGCTCAGAATTATACTCATGCTATCAATACAGGATCTAGGTAAGTATGAGAAGGGATATAAACAGCGTTGCAAAAATATACAATAATGGCCAATATATTTTATGTGCTGGGCAGGCTTTCCGCGAACCTCAGTAAATGGTCAGGCACGATGGATTTCAGTTTTGTTGGACATTCACCTGTGTTTTCAGATTGCAATAGGCAAGGAGATTATTCAGTTTGTGCAAGCGGAAAAATCACAATTTTGTACTGATTCTCGCAGTAATCGACTCGAGTATCAAACACTCACACTAGGGATTTAAAGCATGCTGACCCTACATTGATTTAGGCGGCACGCCCATTAATGATAAGTCAATATGAGAGCAGTTTCACGATTCTCTAGAACGCGGTGCATGTGTTCTACAATGGTACACTGTTGCCACACGGCTATCCGCGCAAGCTGCAGCTTTAACAGTGCATTTTAATTAACGACAGCTAATTAACACGTGTGCTGGGTTTGATCGTTCAGGTGAACAAGTTCTGCAAGAAAAAAAAACCTTGTTGAAACTTTATAAGCGGGCAGATAGAGCCATGAAGTCGGGGAAATGGTGTCATTTAGCTCTGTGAAATAGATCTAAGAGCCCCTTTTCAGGAGTAAATCAATCAATATTAGGGAATATTGCGGTAACACTATCGAAATTGTTCAGTTCGACACAAATGTTCTATTTGAAAGTAGATCAGCAAGTTTTTTGTCAGAACTTTAATGATCTGTATAAGTCAAACAGAAGCAGACAAACCTTTAAAACAGTAAGCGCTCTCAAAATGAAAATGTGACTGTTGCTAACCAGGCACATATCCTGTACAGTGTATATTTAAACGTGAGTGTGAGAGCGCGATGGAAACAGAAATATATGCGAACAACATAATGGCAGTAGCTCCAGCAAGCAGAGCTGGTCAATCTTAACACCTCTGCTGAAATAAGCGTCACAGATTCGCGTTTGTGAGATTTGGGGAACAACACAGCCATCTCAACACCAGACGCTGATAGTTCACTTCAAATGGCCAATCACAAAACCCTCTAACTTAATCGAACGCAGTTTTGCACTGATTGAAATCAATATTTCAGGTATCTGCCGTTACAATTTATTTGTGGCAAGGGTATTTTTAATTCAAAATGTAACCAGAGAACCTAAGTGACTCCATAGATACTTCATTTTTTGGAATAGCTGTGACTATGGGTTGCTATTTGAGTCTACTACAATTACAAATAACTGCGTATTTTATTTCACCCTCAGAAATGTAAACCGCCGCTAACTTAAAAATCACAGTATTTGTCAAATACAAATTAAAAAAAAAACTTTTTAAAGAAAGATGTCTATTCGGAGTGGAGTTTCCATTAAATTACTCACATCTTGGACGTTTTATCGAGAATATAGCTTTTTATATTTCGTGCGTCCCCTAATACCTGTTATGACTACTTCGCGTATATTTTACAGGTTAGAAGATGTTTATATGCAATCGGTATAAATATACAGATACATACCACATCACCTATTCCATCATTTGCTTGCTTTTAGATTCCGTATCTTATACTTTATAAAGAATCTATTCCACAAACAGAATGAGCAAGACGCAGAATTGATTTTTATCAGAAATACTTAACACAAAATCTCGGTTCTGAATTACTTTAATGCTGTTACTTAATAACTATATTCGGTATTGCACAGACGATTATTGAACCATTCCCAATAGCTCATGAAACCCCAAGACCGGATGACAATTCACCGATAACAAAACTTTCACTTAGACAGTGCCCTCACATTACCTGATGGGTTGTAACCATAGATATTATATTTCTTTAAGCAATTATAGCTTTTAATTTACATAAAACATAGAAACATAGAAAAATAGGAGCAGGAGTAGGCCATTCGGCCCTTCGAGCCTGTTCCACCATTCAATATGATCATGGCTGATCCTCTATCTCAATACCATATTCCCACTCTCTCCCCATACCCCTTGATGCCTTTTGTGTCTAGAAATCTATCTATCTCCTTTTTAAATATATTCAGTAACGTGGCCTCCACAGCCTTCTGTGGTAGAGAATTCCACAGGTTCACCACCCTCTGAGTGAAGAAATTTCTCCTCACCTCAGTCCTAAATGTCTTACCCCGTATCCTGAGACTGTGACCCCTCGTTCTAGACCCCTCAGCCAGGGGAAACATCCTCCCTGCATCCAGTCTGTCTAATGTAAATAGTTTTCAAAAAAACTTATTCTGTAGCAATAGAAAGACAAATAACAGGCATCCGCAAGTTTAAATCCTGGATCTCTTGTATTATGTTGCCTATTTACTGAACAAATAATAATAATGTCGAATTAAATTGTTCTCATCTTTTTGGGAAAGGTTTGCCTGATCATTAAATATGATAATTTAATTACTTAATAATCTTTATTTTATGTTAGTTTAGAAATTCCAGTTATCCAGGTTATTGGCCTATTAAGAGACAGGAATACATTTTCTTACATGTGTGTGAAGAAAAAAATCTTTCACCAAACTTGACCGTTTAATAAAAGATTTTACCATCGCAAAACCAACCAGGATATATATTCCACAGTTGGTAAAGAGTCGGGGCGACATTTTCGTGACCTTTGGGACAGATTCTCAGCACCCATAGCAAACGTAGAGCCAATCACTCCCGAGTTTGCAGCTGGCGTCAGCAGTGCACTTACACTGGCTTCTTCCAAACCCCTTCCCCGTTCGTCACTGCGAAGCCGCTTCCCACCCCCCTCAGTTATGTTCTGACCTCATGACAATACATTGAAAGGAAATATGAGTTTGAAAGTGAACTGCTCAAGAGCAGGTTGAGGGCGCATTCACTGTATTAACCACAGCCACAGCGTGAAGCAAGTAGCTCGGCTTCACACTGAGCTGCTGTTACAGTGTAAATGGAGCCTAAATCCGATCGCAGGGACCCGAGGGAAGAGGAGCGGGACACTCAGAAGGAGGTAGTCTCATTGGGCCGGCTTTGGGACTCGGTTCAGTCCTTGATATCTGATTTACACAAGTTTAGTGCAATGCCAAGCCAAAGCCACTTCTCAACCAACCCTAAACTTATGTGAACGCACATTGCACTGTGGTATGGAATCTACATGGCAAGGTGAAGCCCTCTGCTGCTGGGTGGTGGTGGTGGGGTCAAGGTCGAGTTCCCAGTACCACGGGGACTCAGACTGCTAATCATCGAATGGCGCTATAGTACTAAAGACATTCAGCAACTAAAGAAGCAGAAACCCAGTGTGATCCTGTGCTTGAAATTACTGCTGTAGTTATGTAAATACATATTTTATCATTCCTATTTAGATGTATATTATTTTCAGACCTCAGTTAGATCAATATTATTACAATGCAAAAGAGCAAAGGTGTGACCAGAGTAGAAGCTTGAAGTTCCCAAGCACAAGTATTCAGGAGTAAATATGAGCAATAATACTGGAGCTTTATGTAACCAAGCGTCTAACTTTTTCTTTACTAAGTGGATGTGATTGCATTTTAACACAAAATTCGGCGTTCACTTCACTATCAGTGGCGAGAACGAGTGATGAGCCGTGGATTAACATTGGCACTGGCTGCCAGTCCGAAGGGAGACGGATTTGAGTAAAGTGAGGAGTGTAAGAAGGCAAACATGACCAGGCGCAAACTGTTAAACGTTAGATTCCAACAATACCATTCAGAGGACAGTACTGCAGGACCGCTATGGCGGGGAGTGGGGTGAATTTATATCACATCGCCATCTCCGTTTGCAGTTCGGAACTGCGTTGCAATTCGGCCTTTATTTTAGTGTGATCATTTATCAAACCAGCATTTGTTTATCATAAATGACTTGGAACTCCGCTTTCCGTTATTTTTGGTACATACTCTAGGCCCGCAGAGTAGAATCGACGGTTCAAAGAGTTTGAGTAAAATGTGTGTTTTATTTTTCGGGGAGGAACTGGCTGGTCTGAGTTACAGACTGTTGGAACCGCGTTTAACGCTGTCACCAAACTGCTAACAAGCATCGCCCCGGGCTCACTGCACAAACTTTCTGGAGCTGAGTGGAGTCTGCAAAGCGTCCTCTTGTGGTACAGCGCAGATTGCGGAATGTCCATCCACCATCGTTTGCTTTTATTGCGGACTCTTTGTGACGAAGCGATAGACAATCTGTGCATTACGCTGCCAACAGAAGCCTTTTGCTCAAAAATATTCAAATACTGGTAAAGCACAAACCACCTGGAGTGTGGTTTCACTTCCCCTTCGCGGCTAATTCTCTGTACCCGGCGCTCATCGTCTACCACTTGGGAACCCTTGGGGCAAATTCAGGATATCGCGCTGAAACGGTGCAGATTTTTTCCCAAAAAAATTATGAACAAGCATCTATAAAAATGTTACTGCACAACGCTGTGGGAACCTGCCATGTGCCGTAGCTTGGTTGGGGCATAACTGTCACTGTGGTACCAGAGTTTCATGGGATGGCGGGATAAATGCAAACAACTAGTTGGGACTTTGTATCACTTCACATATTGTATCGGATAGCTTACAGCTATTTTGTATTGAGTTTCAGATTATAGTTTATCTTTGAGGCTGTCGACACTTTTTCATAAAATACATGAGCAGGAAGGTGGCAGTATACCTGGTAAATCAAATCCCAATCTAACAGGTCATTTCACATGATTTGGGATACATTTACCAGGTATACTATACCTCCAATGTCTCTGTTGCTTTAGTTCGTTCCGAACCATATTGGGTCTTGACACCACAGTTACACTATTGACCTCTCCACATTGACCTGCCAGTGAAAATATAAGGGCAGCCTTAGACTTAATGACTGCATTTGTATTTATAATTCATTATATCTTGTTTAATTATTCAGGTCTTATTCGTATTTATAACTTACATTTATTTTAAAACAGAATTCTTCAGATTCAAATTTAACAGTTTCCAAATTGCACCTTTCATTTCGAAGCTGTGCTCGGTTACTACAAGTGAGTTAGCACATTTTGCATGTTCCTGATAGTAAACTGCTTCACCTTAGCATTTAGGTTATCCCTGATCACATTGTTAGAATCCTTGGCACTTTTGTATAATTTATGGTATCAGGTGCAGGTGAACAGGCTTTCGGTGCCATTTCTACCATTACGCTCAATAGGGATATTACCCTGCCTCCTTCCACTATACCACAATCACAGGAAATTTTGCAACAGCTACCTAAAATTTTTAAGGGAAGGTTGCACTGTTCTTCAACTTTGGCTGTTCTGGGTGATATCGATGGGAGGTATAGATCATTATTCATGTAAATTTATCTTAAACATTTAAGGCCAAGTTAGCACTTTTGACTTTAAAATTTACCCCCTTCTCTTCTGAAGGTGTGGCTCCTTACTGGGGTACAGTCCACAGGTGCCAATCACCCTCCAGTACCTCACCCAAGTAGCCATTCTTCATTTGTGAACCTAGCCAATGAGTGCCAGCAGAATATTCTATTATGGAGTTCATCATAGCTGAGAGAAATCTTCCTCTTACTTGACATCTTCACAGCTAAGTTGTGAAGATCTTACTTTCACTTTCCAGCAGGGAGCCACGAGATAGCAATTCGAAACAGGAGCCCCGACTGATTTTCCCCTTGATATCCATGGGGCACAAAACCCGACTGTAAAACTTCAACTGCTGCCCCTAAAGAAATCAGTTAACTCAGCAGGGGCTGGTACCTCTGGTCCATAAAGCTTGATATTACATTGGATAGCTCCTTTATGCACAGGACAATTGGGGATGGGGCATTTGAAACGCTTTTTAAAAGCATCAAAAACATACAATCAGCTAGAGGTGTATTTTTGGCAGCTCCTCACCTCTTACTTTTTTGCTTTAATGTTAACCATAGAGGTTTACAATGCAGAAGGAGCCCATTTGGCTTGTGTTTGTGCCCGTTCTTTGTTGGAACAATCCAAAACGAATCTCACTGCTCTGCATTCTCCCTAGTTCCCTGTATCTTCTTCTGCTTCAAATATTTATCCAATTTCCCTTAAAAGATACAATGGCCTCTGCCTCAACCATTCCCTGTGGTAAAGCATTCCACCTTCAAAATACACTCTTTGTAAAGAAGTTTATCCTAGCCTCTCTCCTCACTCTGTTAGTGACAATTTCAAATTGATGACCTTACCCCTTGTCATTGACTTCCCAACCAGAGGAAATAATCTTTTCCTATTGAGTCTATCAAAACCCTTCATAATACTGGAGTAGCTTTTTCTACTCCAGTGCGAATAGTCCCACTGTCATAAGTCTCTCCTCATAACTATAATTTCCCATTCCTGCCATCATCCTGGTGAATCAAACTGTACGCTTTATGGCTTTCATGTCCTTTCTATAATGAGGCAACCGAAACTGCACATAGTACTCAACTGTGGTCTGACCAAATTTATCTTTACTCTTTTACTCTATGACCCATTCATAAAACCTAAAATACTGTTTTTTTCCATTTAGCGTATATCCCCATTCCTTATTTTTGCTTCCAAAATGAATTACTTCACACTTATGCACATTAAATTGGATCTGCCACCTGTTTGTTCATTCCATTAACCTGTTTATATTTTTCTGAAGTTTTTTGCAGTCCTCCTTGCTGCTTGCAAATCCCCTACTTTTGTGTCATCAGCAAATTTTGAGACTGTGTCACCAGTACTCCAGTCCAATTCATCTTACATATACTGATAACAAAAGTGGACCCAGCACTGACTCCATTGGGTACACCACTTCCAACCTTTCTCCAATCCAAGTAACACACGTTTACGTGAACTCTTTGTTTGCCATCCATCAACCAATTTTCCATCAATGCTGCTACTTTCCTCTTATAACATTTGCTTGAATTTTTATAATAAGCCTCGTGTGCCTTCTGAAAATCAATATACACTATATATACTGCATTCCATTTATCAATCCAGTCTTCAAAAAACTCTTTATCAAATTGATCAAACACAACTTGCCTTTAACAGATCCATGCCGTGTCAGCTGTGGCTCAGTTGGTAGCAGAAGGTTGTGTGTTCAAGTCCCACTCCAGAGACTCGAGCACAAAAATCTAGGCTGGCACTCCAGTGCAGTACTGAGGGAGTGCTGCACTGTCAGAGATGCTGTTTTTTGGATGAGATGTTAAACCGAGACCCCGTCTACCCTCTCAGGTGGACGTAAAAGATCCTGTGAAGAACAGCGGAGTTATTCCCGATGTCCTATACAATATTTATCCCTCAACCAACATCAGTAAAATGGATTATCTGGTCATTATCACATTGCTGTTTGTGGGAGCTTGCTGTGCGCAAATTGGCTGCTGCATTTCCTACATTGCAACAGTGACAACATTTCAAAAAGTACTTCATTGGCTGTAAAGCGCTTTGGAACATCCGGTGGAAGGCACGATAAATGCAAATTTTTCTTTCTATGCCGGCTGTCCTTGATTAATGAATGCATTTCTAAATGCGCACTAATTTTATCTCGAATTATGGATTTTAAGAGTTTGGCCACAACTAACACTTGACTAACTGGTCTATAATTACTGGATTTATCACTGCATTAACAGTACAAGTAACCAGCGAACCAGAATGGAGAAACTGTCAGTGTTTTTTAGTACCGTGTTCTGGGAGATCTCTGAATTAAATAGATCTGCCAGAATTCAAACTAGTTCATTGCTGGCCATCTTGGTAATGACTTTACTGGCCATTGGAAACTATATTGCATGGGAAATCAGAATTTTATATTTTCTTATTACCAGTATAATTGTGGCATAAGACATCAGTTTTGCCAATTATGATTGGCTTTAAGCTAAAATCCACGGGTAACAATCTTTAGCACTCTGCAGCAGTGCACTCATGTAGCATGATGAGAATAATAAAATAATGTGCAATTGATGTATCACACAATTGGAAGGATAGTAAGTTTTAAAGGTCTCTTCAAAACATATTTACTTTATTCTCTGAAGAGTTTTTGTGACACATTAGTTCAATGAGGAGCTATTATGAATGCAGCAATGGTACTACTTTATGTATTATGCTTTGAATTCCCACTGAGAAAACATAAAAAACTGCATGGGAATTTTTTTTTCTGTGAACCACGTATAATAAAATTGTAAACCCAAGAAAGGTGTTTATAATTTCACAAAACATAGCGCCCGGAGGAAATATCACCCTATATTTTTTTTTGACAGACTCAATTTCAATTCATTACTTTACTATGGGGTTTAGTTCACGCCCTGTAGCTTCATAGTACCCGAAGGAGTCTTAAGACGACATTCTCAAAAGCGAGAGAACTCCCTCTTAAAGGCCATACAAATTTATATGGTCATGAGAAAACTGCTGTAGCATTACATTAGTTGTTACAACATCACAAAGATAGAAACATTTTCACTTTGGAAAGTGGCATATTTAAAAATCTAATGACTTATATAAAGAACAATGGATGCACGGGAAGGTGAAGAGTAATTCAGTTGAAGTATTTGCATCATGTCACAAATAGTGACATGCAATATGAAGTCACAGACTGAATTGCAGTCTTTAACTCTCTTTTGAATATCTGTTATTTTGTATAATAAATACTAAAAGGAAGGTCAGTAGGCTGTACAGTTCCTGTTGTGCCATGGAGCTGTGGACCTGAAAGGGATGTGGTCAATTTTCTAGTGAGTGCAGCATGAAAATAACATATTGTGAAATAATAACTGGTTAATATCGTCACATATTGGAGAAAGGGTATAATTATGGTATTTCAAAATTTGCTTTCAAATTTTAAATGCTTTGATGAATTTTTGTGATTTTCAAGATTAGTGACTTCAGTGCTGGGGAATGGGACACAAATATTCCCAGGTGAAGCTCCCTCTACTCTGCCTCAATAATTTCCTTATAACCTCAAAAGAATGAATGATTCCATTTGCCACAGTCAGTGCCAAATTGTACCAAACTGTGGGAAGTTTTGTGTTGATCTGCATCCATTTGAATCTGAGATTACTTAAACTAATTTCACTATGTCCGTGAGAGAAGACCTTTATCTCATTGGTCTAGGCTGGACTTGAATTGAAGCTCTAGAGGTGAAAATACAAGGCAACATCGGTCAGGTGAATTGACAATGTGCTGTATAATTATACTTCCATTAGTCACTGAGGATTTAGGATGGATATGATTAGGATTAAATTCCTTATGGCACTGCAGACTGTCATACCTTTTAAATCAAAGTTACTTGTAGACACTTTTTGTTAACTTTTTATAACTCATTTAGTATTGTCTGTGATATCTAACAAAAATGCATTATTTATATCACTACAGAGAATAAAACTGGCTGTGATGTCATTCTGCAAGTTCTATTCTAGAATTGCACAGAGATGATACTTTAAAGGTAACATCACAAATGACCCAGAATTTGATAGGTAAGACAATCGACAACCTAGAGAGATATGAATTCAAATCCACAGCTGCCATTCAAGTTCACCTGTCCTCATTGTTCAGGCTCCATCAACACACTTGAGCTACCAATGGAGCATTCAGGCCTGAAGAGAGAGGTTGTAAATTTTGTTCAGACCTCTCAGAGAGCTCTGATGTTGCACAGATAAAGGAGATGTTGACATCATCCTTTTCTAATGGTACCAGTAAGAATGAGTAAACAGTTCAGATTTGGCTTGATTTAAGGGGATTGTATTTTAATAAAGCTTTTATCTTAGACTTATTCAGACAATAAGTAGTCATTAATTGAATTAAAGCAGTTCCATTTTGCATATTTTCATTGAATATCCTCATAAATGGATCAGCCAAATCTGAATCATTCCCTGTTTAAAACATTTGTAAAAAAGGGTAAGAATGGTTACATTGATTCAGTACGATGACGCTATAGGTAGTTTGAAATTAAATGCCTTCATTGTTCTGCAGTCAACATATAGTTTTGGATTTCTATTTTCCTTATGTTCAACTTTTACAATCACAAATAAATAATATAACATAATAATAATATAGTGCTTGCAATTTATCACATCAAAGTAATTTAAATTACTTTACAAAATTAATTACGTTGAAGTGCGGCGATTATTGTTATGTAGACAAACATGGTTTGCATTCTGCACCAGCAACTTTGCACAAATAGCAGAAATGAAAGAGCAGCTGATTTGCATTTTGGTGGCACTGTTTGAAGGAGGAATGTTGGCCAGGACACAGGGAGAAATCTTTGCTCTTCTTTGAATAGTTCTATGGAATCTTTAATGTCCATCTGAAACACTGGACAGGCAGCCAGTGCCTCAGTTTGACGTCTATTCAAAAGGACAGTGAATCCAATAACAAGGAGGTATCTGAGTCCCAAACAGGAGTGTGGGCCTAGGTTATGAGCTCAAACCCACAACCATCCGATCCAGAGGCAAAGATGTTACTAACTGAGCCAAACCAGCACACAGTGAGTATTTTGGAAACAAAGTATGTGTAAAACAGGATTAAATATTACTTGTGCCACTTCTGTCAATGTTAATGCCATTGCTGAGCAGAGTACACAGGGATATATTTTTTGCTTGCACACTTCTACTGGAGCCTTGTCCACTGGGAACACATACTGGGTAATTGCACGTGTGCAGTCCATGATATCCATCCATTAAATTTGGGCTACACACATGTAATTCTCTGATATGTTCTCCTGGTGGGTGAGGCTTTGCACAGGGAGTGTTCAAGCAGAAAATTTACCTTAAAATATACTATAGTCAGTCATGAAAAACAAGACAAAGGGCTGCTAAATAATATTACACTTGAACATTTTTGTGTAATTCAAGAATAATTTTGCATTCATACCAGTGAAATTATGCAAATGCTCTGGGGCGAAATAGCTTCATACATCATTGGCAGTTTAAGGGCCATTGGGGGTGAAATTCATCTTGTGCAGTAGCACAAAAGGGGCAATAGTGCATTGGCAGCCCATTTTATACACCGCAGGATTTTCTTTTCCGAGACGAATTTCATCCCCATTTTCTCTTCAGTGGGATTGAAAGGTAAATAAATAATTGGTTCAAAACAGGACGAAGGCCATTTAAAAATGTTGTTGTGTCAGAATCCAGGATTTGTATAATTGATGAGAAGGCACCTTCGCTACATTGGCTTGGATGTGATGTATTTACAGTGTAGGGGACAAGAAGGCTATTACAGAAATTTATTTAAAAAAAATTCCACTTATACGGCTCCTGAAATTTGTTGATGAGGTTATTCCTGTTCCTAACTTTTTTTTGTCTTCCACATTCTGTCCCCAATTATTTCCTTTACCTCTCACTCCCAAAGGCAGCCTTATGATCCCTCACTCAAAAGGCTATTCTTCATCTGTGAACCTGGACAGTGTCAATGTCCAATTCAACCTTCAGGGCTAGCAAGGGATGTGACCATGCCACATTTAGATTTGATAATCTGATTTTTAAGTTGGCTCTTTTTCCAATATAAACTGGATACCAAATATCTGGGGGTAAAAATTCAGTTGGTTGCGCCTCCCAAGAGGGCGCTAATGGGGCGCAAAGCCGCTAGCGCCCGGGCGCAGCGATGTTTGCGCCGCTCGGGAACTTAACTAGACATTGTGCGGCGGCGCTAAACTTTACCGCTGCGACCACCTGCGCGCGCAGATTGTGACGTCATTCCATGGTGCAACGCCCTTGTGGCGCCCCGGAGCGGAAATTGAGTGGCGCCCCCTGCCTTACCGCCTGGCGCATCCAACGACCGGAAGACTGGAACGCTATCAATCGCTGTGGGGCTGGGGGGGGGCGCTATTTAAAGGGGGCCTCTTCCTGTCTTTTTCTGTGGTTGACATTTTTGCACCACTCGTTCTGAGAGAGAGAGAGAGATTCGGAGAGAGAGAAAGAGAGACTTCTGCATTGAGTCAACGCTTTGTGAGGTAGTTTTGCCTACTGATCCTAACTTCGCTGGTACTTTGGTTGCTGTCCTTCATAACTTTTCTTGCAAAGAGACTATGGGGGCTGCACTGAATGGGGGCGTCGTCCTGCTCCAGCTGAATCGGAGGACACAGAGACGCAGAGAGAGAGTGGCAATGATGGCCAGACGGAGGAGGGCCAACAGGCGTCTGTACAGGAGAGCTTACCCTCCCAGGGTATATCGTGAACAGCTCTCCTATATTCATTTGTCTGAGGAGCTGTGTTTGCGAAGGCTGCGATTCATCAAGGAGGTGGTCACTGAGCTCTGCCACCTGCTGCAGCCAGATCTGCAGCCTCAACTGAGGTCCAGGACGTCTCTGTCGGTGGCAGTGAAGGTCACAGTGGCTCTCAACTTCTATGCTACTGGCTCATTTCAAGCTGCTGCTGGGGACCTCGCCAATATCTCCCAGTTCGCGGTGCATTGCTGCATCCGGCAGGTCACAAATGCCCTCTTTAAAAGGAGACGAGAGTTCATCTCTTTCCCCATGACCCCAGACAAGCAGCGTGACCGCGCTCTGGGCTTTGCGAGGATAGCGGGCTTCCCCATGGTGCAGGGCACCATTGACTGCACGCATGTGGCTTTGCGTGCTCCACATGAGAATGCCGAGGAATTCCGGAACAGAAAGGGGTTCCATTCCTTGAATGTTCAGTTGGTCTGTGACCACAGACAGCTGATACTCGCTGTCAATGCCCACTATCCTGGCAGCTGCCACGATGCTTTCATCCTGCGCCAGACTACTGTGGCAGAACTTTTCGAGGCACCGCATCAGCCAGTTGGTTGGCTTCTCGGGGACAAGGGGTATCCATTGAGCACCTGGCTGATGACACCGCTCCGTACGCCCAACACCCCTGCTGAGCTGCGGTACAACGAGAGCCATCAAGCTACCAGGAACATCATTGAGCGCACAATCGGCGTGCTGAAGCAACGGTTCCGCTGTCTCGACCATTCTGGAGGAGCCCTGCAGTACTCGCCTGAGCGAGTATCCAACTTCGTAGTTGTGTGCTGCATGCTGCATAACATGGCAATCGTCAGGACCCAGCCAATGCCACAAGGCCTTGGAGCACCACCAGAGGAGGAGGAGGAAGAGGACGAGGAGGATGATCATCAGCAGCACCAAGGCGGGAGGGCGGCCCACAATGGTGAAACTGCAAGGGCCGTCTGTCAACGGCTGATAGCAAGCCGCTTCTAGGGCGCCTGCTGTGGAAATGGCTTCTGCCATTGCTAACAACATCAATGAACCCAGCACGCAACCCCTAAGCCGGCCAAGGCACCAATGATTCCAAACACCAAACATGTATATTTTGAATACAAAAACTTATTTATTTTACAAACTCTGTGTGTGTCATTTCCTCATGACAAACTCATAGAAATAAACACAAAAAAACAGTCATTAACATAACTGGTTCTCACAACCTGGAGATAATGTCCAAAACACTAGACAAAAGTTGGACCACGAACCTCGGCCTTTAATAAAAAAATGACCAGCATTTTGTCACACCTCCTACTTTTTGCCCTTCGAGGGTGATCTCTTTCCCTTGCGCACTTCCCCCCTTCTAACCCTACTGCTCCTCCGTAATGGGACCTCAGTGGCTGCAGCAAGGCTGGTGGAAGGCTGCAGATTGTCAGACCCTGGCACTGCAGATGCCCCTGAAGGACGGCCTCGACCAGTTCTGGGCCTGGAGGGCCCGGCTGCAGACTGCACCAACTCTGCATGGGCGGCAGCAGTCTGTCCTACAGGCGGTGGCAAGTGCAGTGGAGAAGTGACAGTGTTGGCAGCAGGAATGCTGTCATCGTGAGAGAGGACAGCAACTCCCTGCTCGCCCGACACACTGGCACTCCCACGGGGCAGCACTTCAGCATCCGGAGCAATCTGCTGGAGCACAGATTGCTGGCCTGCTGCGGCGCGGTGAGAGCCCCGGGGACATGTGAACGAACCATCGAGGTTGGCAGCAGTCAGTGCTCGCGTGGCCTCAATCTGAGTCTGCATGAGAGCAGTCAGAGATGGGATCACGGCAGTCAGTGACTGAATTGCAGTACTAAGCGTTAGTGTGGCATCCGCCTGTGCTACAGCGAAGTGCTCCACACTCCTTGCCAGTGACTCAATGCATTCGGGCACCCTTCCCACTGCACCCATGAGCTCAGTGTGCATGCCCACCGCCTGGGTGTTCATTTCTGCGATCAGCCGCTCCTCCTCTGCGTCCATTGCAGTAGGAGTCGCTGGCATACTCTCCCTCTGGGGAGAAGGCCCCCGTTCTTCCCTACCCCCATGGCGTTGCTGCAGCCCGCTGGGTCCTGGAGCTTCACCCTCATCAGACCCTTCCCCCCTGCTCCCCTCCAGGGAAGGCGTGTTCCCAGTGTGGGCATGGGCTTCCTCGGGAGAGGGTGGCACTGATGCTCCGGCTTCCTCTTCCTCCTCGGCTGCAGCTTCACTCCCACTGGCAGCTTCAGGGCCCGACTCCTCAGCTGGTGAATCACCATCTGAAAGCAGGGAGGTACAAGAGTGGCTTTAGCGTGAGGACAGGGTGGCAGTAAGGGAGGAATAAGTGCAGCGAGTTAGCAAGTTGGATTGAAAGTGTCAAAGGCTGGTGTTGTGAGGGACAAGTGGAAGGACAGAGGACAAAAAGGTGATGACCTTACCATTGCTGTCCAGAACGGGGTCGGCGTCTCCAGTGCGACGGGACCGATCACCCGGCTTGCCACAATCCTGTGGACGCACTCCTCAAGATCGCTGAGGGGTTGCAGCTGAGGCCGCCCTCCACCTGTCCGTTGCTGCTGTCTCCTATTATGCGCCAGCTTGGCCTGCAAGAAAAAGGACAGCATCTGAGTAAATATACAGCCATGGTCTTGCCTGATGTGCCTCCCATAGGTGAATAGCCCTTACTGTATGCAGCCATGGTCTTGCCTGATGTGCCTCCCATAGGTGAATAGCCCTTACTGTATGCAGCCATGGTCTTGCCTGATGTGCCTTCCATAGGTGAATAGACCTTACTGTATGCAAAGTGTGGAATGTGTGTGTGTTTCATGAAAGGGCCATAGGTGTTGGATGAGTGTTGTGCATTGGGGTTTTAAGACCCTCTGGCCATAGAGTGAGGTTGAGATGGAGGGATGGAGAGGTATTGAGAAAAAGCCACTCACCCTGACGACCCGAGTGAGGTCGTTGAACTTTTTGCGGCATTGAACATGGGTCCTGGGCACCATGCTCCTGGAGGAGACGCTCTGAGCCACCTCCCTCCACACTCTTCTGTACTCGCATGGCAAAGGCCTCCTGCCACTCTCAGGGAAGAGTATACATCTTCTGCGCTCCACCGCGCCAACCAGAGCATCCAAGGCCCGCTCGGTGAAGCGCTGAGCTCGTTCTCGCTCCCTCTCCATCCTTGGCAGCAAAATGGATTCACAGGTCTCTCCAGGCCGAGATTCAAGGCTGCAATGAGCAGGGTGTGGCTGGGGAGCAAGTTGGCCCCCCCGCTTTAAGAACTGGCCGGCGCCAGTGTGTCTGTGTTCCCTCGCTAACTGGCAGCACCTGCGCTGCGCTCGCGTGCTGAGTTAGCGCCTCACTGCTCGGCCTTTGCGCCTTAAGACAGGTGTGCAGCGCCTGATTTAGCGCTCCACTCACCTCCCGGGGCGGTAAAAGTGAAGTTTCCAGTCAGTGGCGATAATTAGCGCCAGGCGCTAATTTTTGCGTCCAGACGATATTTACGCCCCAAACGGGGCGCGACCTAATTTTTCCCCCCTGATATTTAAAATAAAGTAATTTTTTTCCATTTAGGAATGGAAACTGTGGCCAATTTATTCCCCTCCTTACTGCAGAGACACCAGGGCTAATTGTAACCTTTCCATTGCCACCTAGCTACGATCAACAAACATAGCACCGACCAGAAAACCCATATGTTACCTTCATGGTTTGTATAGACCAATCCCACACCACACAGTGCACTTACCCATTGAGGCACTGAGGAAAGTAAGCTGACTGAAAAGTGATAGGACAGTCAACTATGTTAAAAAAAGACAGCCTCTTACTCCATCAGAGTTTTAAAACAACATGGATAAAAACAGGTTTTGCACTGGTTACACTCATACATAAGACATAAGACACATTGGGCCAGAAATTCGGGTCGGAGGCTTCCCGCGGGTGCAAGCCCCCAACCTGCACTTACCTAGCGCGTCTGCCGTTGTGCTCTGGGCCCGCGTGGAATTCCGATCCTGGGCCTCCTCCAGCTGCCGGTGTGCAGTGCTTGCGTATCCCAGGGGCGCAGTTAGTTCGAAGCATCCCCTGGGATCACGTGGGCCATGAAGACCTGTCAAATCTATGAATGGAGATCGGCCCCAAAACCTCACTAAAACTTCAAATACATTTTTTTTTTAAATCACATTTTTAAAATAACTATAAATTACACAAAATAACTATTTTAAACAATAATTTAAATTTTTGAAAAAATTAATTACAGTTATTAACGGGGCTAAAATAAACTTACCTTTCTTTAAAGTATTTAAAAATAATAAACCTGTGTAAAAAATGTTTTAATTTTAGTTAATTCTCCACTTACCTTGTTAAAAGCAGGCCTTGCACCTGCTTTTTCCCCAGGCAGCTGCTGGGGACTTACCCTCACACAGAAACCTGAAAAAAAAATGGAAGTCCGATGCGTGCGCGCTGCCTCTCCGGCGCACGCGTTTGACCTCCGAACCCCTTTCTTCAAGGGAACGGAAGTTCCGATTTCCAGTGCATGCGCGAAACCAGCACTTTCGTTTGGTCTAAGGGTGAGTACACAGCGCGTACTCACCCGTGGAGACCCGAATTTCTGGCCCATTGCTAATGTGAAACAAAACTGATATGAGAGAGCTATCTCATTTAAATCAACACTGCTAAGATGAGGCCAGCACTGATGATATTATGGTGACTTTTGGTTCTGGCTAAACAAAAAGTAATGTTATAGATGCATGTGGCTGGCATGGTAAAGACACAGTTTTATACACAAGTACAAGGTATAAATCTCTGTACTATTGCTATTAATTCCATATGCATCCAGTCCAAGCAACATTCTCTCTCTTCACAGTGTTAGAAAATCTAGTGTCATTCTTTCATTTTCAGACATAAAACGGGCGCAAAGCATACCAATTTAGCAGTGGAATGGTCTTCACCCAACTTGCGCAGGCGTTGATCCCACTGCTAAATTTGTTGGGCCCATTTTTTAAGCATCCCAGCCAGGTGGAAACCCCCACGGGGAGCTCAGAGTGAGGCCCGAACCATTTTAACTCCTGGGCCTCATTTAAATAAAGCAGGACAATTTCCTGCCCAAAACAGCGAGAGTGACGTCAGGGCGGGCGGGCGGGTGGGACCAAAAATTGGGTCGGGAGCCGGAGGATGCCGGGTACCCAAGGGAACAGTTCCCGGCATAAAGTTAGCACTGGGGGAGGGGTTTAGCAACCAAAACCGTCACTGGCAAGGAGAGGCAAGGCCGAGGCTGGGGATGCCCAAGGACTCCTTTCTGGCCCACAAGAATTCCACAGAAAAGTTACACTTTTAAATTTACCATGGCGTCTTCGGGTCACTCCGCGACTCCCATGCGGTCCTCCAAAATCCAGAAGTTAAAATGTCATCATGGCGCCAATGACGTTATCGGGCCGCAGGTTTCCAATGTAATGTAAACCCCCATCTGGCCACCTGCGCCTGTTGTCAGGTAAGTTAAATGATGGGGGATGGGAACAAATCGGGAAGGCTACATGACCTCCCCAACCATCTTAACCCCTCCGCCTGCACCTTTCCCATCGGGCAGGGAGGGGTTAAAATCTACACCAATGCTTCACACTATAGAGAATGGAAATTCTGTTGTATCCAGTGAAGGAAGGCAATAACAGGAAACTAAATCTTAAATGATGCACTCAGCGAGCGAGCTGGCTGGAAATAAAAATGAAATGGCAAGGGAGAAGAGAAAAAGAATTTCCATGCAAATGTTCACCACTGATTTGCCCTCAAGTCTTCCCCTGATCCTTGCATTTAAACATCTTGAGCCATCTTCCTCGGCGCCAATGAATTCTAATTTGGTGTTGTGCCAGCCAACAAAGATAGAAACTACTAGAGAGAAACAAAACAACAACAAGTTGGTTAACAGTTATGTCTGAACCAGCAGACTGTAGGATGATGAGCCACTACTTTTTAGTGGTCACTTTTCTGCTGGCATAATGGGGTTCAAGAGAAGGCTGTTACACAACAATCAGAGTTCGACAAATACTCCAGTAATAATAGGCGTGTTGAATTGCTTGGAGACAAGTGGAAGTATTTCATGGCCAATTCCCAAATTCCACAACTCTGCCCCTTCACAAAGAACTGTGCCAAATCCTACTGTGGGTAAAGAAAAAATAAATATAAAACAGCTGAGGTTTTTTTGGTGCAATGTTGCGAAATATAATTTGTAACATTATGTGAGATGAAAACATAATTTATTGCTCTTACAAAAATATAAAAGTGGGGCACATGTTTTTAGCAGTATGCTGCGATATAGGATATGCTCTGTTTCATTGAACCACCAACCTCAACATGTCATCATTGCAATTAACAGCTCACTGATTAAAATAGTGCTGTCGTAAGTTTGGTCTGCAAAATGCCTCAACTGGGAAGTCCCAGAATTTTACCTTATTATGTGTATTATCCCACAGGGTTGCAGAAATATGTTTAAAAATGGTTTTAAAAATAGAAAAAGTATAAGATACCATCAAATTTCAGCAGAAATATTAAGGATGTCATAGAAAATAATGTTAAATTGATGTGAATTGCTTATAATGATTAAAGATAGCTTTATTCTGAGTCAGCGATTGTGAAGCAACTTGAGAGTTATTTTATATAGACAAGAATTATACAAATATTACTGGGTGATTATATCACTATTAGTATGATGACAACATGTTAGGAACCAACATCATTACTGCTTGTGTTGTACAAACCTAATAGTATGAGTGAGATGGATTACATAATGGCCCAGAATTTGGTGCCAAAATAATGGCAAGTTTAATGGCGCTTGCTATTATTAATGTCCAGCAACTTGTGGCGAGGACGAGATACCCTGTGAATTGCAAATCACCACGAGTTGCTGGATGATTTGCACCACTCCGCCGTTAGCCTCGCAAAAACAACAGCTCGCCCTCAACCTCCTGTGAGTTTCATGAAGTTGCTGCATTTGCACATTAATTGACAATTAACAATTGAAACTTTTTTATTCGTTCCTGAGATGTGGGCGTCGCTGACAAGGCCAGCATTTATTGCCCACCCCTAATTGCCCTTGAGAACGTGGTGGCGAGCTGCCTTCTTGAACCGCTGCAGTCTGTGTGGTGAAGGTACTCCCACAGTGCTGTTAGGGAGGGAGTTCCAGGATTTTGACCCAGCGACGATGAAGGAATGGCGATATATTTCGAAGTCAGGATGGTGTGTGACTTGGAGGGGAACTTGGAGGTGGTGGTGTTCCCATGCGCCTGCTGCCCTTGTCCTTCTAGGTGGATTTGGGAGGTACTGTCGAAGAAGCCTTGGCGAGTTGTTGCAGTGCATCTTGTAGATGGTACACACTGCAGCCACGGTGCGCCGGTGGTAGAGGGAGTGAATGTTTAAGGTGGTGGATGGGGTGCCAATCAAGTGGGCTGCTTTGTCCTGGATGGTGTGAGCTTCTTGAGTGTTGTTGGAGCTGCACTCATCCAGGCTGTTATGGAGTAATTTTAAATACTCAACACAAGACTAATATCGCGAGTTCAAGCAGTCTTTATTCGCACGCATGGGGAGACAGCCTGCTCTGTCTTAACCAAGCTTCTCCAAATTGTTACAGCGGTTGTCAGATATTTATACATCCAAATGGCGCGTTCTACATTGTTCCCGCCTCTTTTCTAGGACATTCTATGTTACAACATCATTTGTCCAGTTCCTGTTAATACCAGGTGGCGATCAGCGCACCCTTGCCCTAATTTTGAGAATTGTTAACTCCATGTCTATTGTGGCTCGACTCATCATCAGCTGCCTAAGTCATGTGGTTCCTATTGCGGTTACCCGTCTGCACAGATACGCTATCTTGCAACATCAGCTCTTTCGCCATGTCTGTTGACCAGAACATTTTTAGTTTCTTGCAGCATTTGCAACCCTGCTTTCCTTGACCATTGTCTGTATAGAACCAAGCCCCCGTCATGCAACACTACTCTACACTAACTTTACTTTTCCCCTTTCAGTCCCCCCTTTTGGCCCTTGGCCATGCCAGCCCAAGGTGGCCATACTGCTTTCTTACAACTGGTATAGATTCGTGAGTTCCCTATCTTTTGTCTTGTTCAAAGCTCTAGCCAGTCTCTCTTCCTTTTGCTTCCTGTATTCGAGGCAACAGCTTGACATCAGGTATATCATGACTATCACTTGTAGGCAGACCAGTATGTGAGATGCTATTCTTATCCATGGGTGTATTTGTACACTTAGTCCCCAATTCCAGACTGTTTCATACCATGGGGCATACCCCAAGTTTTCGACTTCCCTCCCAGTTTTCTCAATTTTCCATTGTAACTTGTGGTACAGTTTCTCGGCTATCTTAGGTGCTCTGGGAGTTTGGGGATTTTGGGTCCTTCAGGGATTATGTAATTTCGCAGGTCCCCTTTAATCTCTTCCATGGCATTGATGGACACTTGTTGTCTCTTATATATTGCTACCAAATGCTGGTGTCCGATTGTCGCTGGTGTTTTGGGGTTAAAGCAAAAGCTTGCGTTGTAGATTGGGCATACAAGAGGTCCGTAATTATACCGTTTTTCATTTGTGGTCACACAGTATTCCCCTCTGCCTTTGTATGCAGCACGAGTTGGCTCGTACCGAGCCTGTGTGATTTCCATAGTACAGTTTGTGGTTTTATTGAATCCACATTGTGCCTGTTCTCCAGTCCCTACTGGGTGCGGGCACATTACTGCGTTTCCATCCTCTTTACATCCTGTCAGGGATAACCATGCTAACATTTTCCCTACGCCAGGCGTTGGCTCCTTTTTTGTGGCGTAGCTATGGGTCAGATAGTACCTCACGTGGGCCTTTCCCTGATTCACCCCTATATTTTCTACTTGGTACAGGGGATAGATGTTTGGTCTTTGGTCATTACTGGGATCATCATAACCACCCCGAGATATTGTGCGAGGTTAGTTATACAGTGTGTTTCTGTGGGATATACTCGGGTTAGACCTCATAATTGACATGTCGTCATGTTGCCTGGGCTACTGGCCAAGTCTTTTAGCTTTTTGTTACTTATCCAACTGAGTTCCTTGTTGTGCTTCAGTGTTTGTCTGCTTCAATACCCGTTTCAGTTTTTCATTCAGGCTTCCTAGTTCCCTGTCTGCTGCTTCGATGTCTAAGGCATTAACGAGTGACGTACCTGTGTTAAATACTGTTCCTACATCTCCTAGCATACTACTTTTCCTTCTAACCCTCCTTCTCCGCGTTCCCGACGCCTGGGTAGCTTGGTCTATAACATTCTGTATCAGGTTTTTATACAACTGCTGGGCTTGTTGGCTACATCACGCTGGAAGATATATTGTTGACAAATTCAATACCACAGGTACAAGCTCATGGCGCATGTTATCATACAATATTCTGCCATTTGCCACTAATACAAGTCGTCCCTTGGGTCCTAGGAATGTTTTTGGACATTCCAGGGGTTTCGATGTGGTGGTGGTTGTCGGCGGTTGTGGAGTTGGTGTTGGTAGTGCATAGCCTTGTTCCGTCAGTCCACGATTTCCATCTGGTGAGGGTAGGGGTTCCTTCTGTACAGCCTAGGCACACCGTCCCTCCTACCTTTGTCGTTATCTCGCTGCCCTGGCATGTTGTGTTATGGTGGGTACCATAAATTATCTGATGATTAGCTCCGACCTGCTGTGCAAGCACTAGTCTTGCGAGGATCCAGTATAGCAGCATCATGTGGCGGTCTACCTGCAGGGATATAATATGGTCTTGGTCGTCACCAAGGGTCAGCAGCCATCTACTAAAGCGGTTTCTTATGCACTATATTTTTTAAGCTAGGACCAGTGTTTCCACCGCCCTTTACCATTCATATCCATACATGTACACGTATCACTGGTCATTATTACTTCATAGGGTCCGGTCCACTTTAGGGCGAACCCGGGTCGCCCTGGCAGTGCCTGGACCATTATGGAGTCCCCTACCTTTGGTAGAGGTTCCGTTGGCTCGGCCAATTTGTTCTCCTGGTCTCTAATGGTCTGTTGTTCCCTTACCTCCTTCCTCAAGGCCTTGAGCTGTTCGTCTAGAATTTTAACATAGTTTTTAATTTGATCCCTGACTGGCCCTAACTCTGTGCTCCCTGTGGAGATTCCTTCGGGCAGGCGCATGGCGCGTCCAGTCATTAGTTCGTATGGGGTCAGGCCAGTTGTCCGGTTTTCAGAATGGCTTGCTTAACCCTTCCTTAAACATTTTTAGAAAGGCTATATTGTCTCGGGTAAGGCCTGCCACTATTCCTGAATGTGCTTGGAAGCTCTGGAATTTCCTCTCCCCATATTCACTAGCCGATTCTCCGATGTTCTGTGTTACCCCCATTATTATTCCCCAGTTTATGGGGACCGCGTCCAACATGAGGGACACTGCATCTTTAAAGGCTGTGTACTCTGCCTCACGCTATGCCGGGGTGGGTGACACGTCCAGGCACCATGTGCCATCTTTGTAATTCTGTGGTAATAGTTCCCATTTATCTTCTGGCATTTTTGCTCGTACTAGTCCTTCGACATCCTTATTATGCAAGAGATGGCATATGCGCATCTCTCTTGTTTTCTGCCAAAATTCGGCATTGCTCTGTCTTACCCTTAATTCGGGGAGTCGGTCCAGTAATTTTAGTTTTGCGCTTGGTGAAAAGGGTACGTAGGTGGACCTGATTCTATCTTGTCCTGCTGCTATGGGTGGGTTAGCATTGGGCTGCCCGGGCAATCCGGGTATAAATTCTACCTTTATAGGGGCCATTGGTCTCGGGCTTTTTGGGAGGGTGGTTTCTGATGCCCCGGTGTCATCCTCCCTGTATGGGGGTGGAGTATTCCACCCGCCTTCTCTTTTTCTTTTGTATTCGGCTGCTTTCCGTCCTAAGTCTCCCCAGTCTATAGATCGGTCGTCGTCGTTAGCTGCTACTACTGGCGCTGTTGGTGTCGTCACGCTTGCGCATTTTTCCTTTTTCTGGGCTGTTATGAATTCATTAGCTCACTTACTTAATTCACAATATGATCAGGTTATTATTATCACTGCCTTTTCTTCTTTATTTTTCTTTTCGCCTTCCCACCATTCTTTTTGTTTGGTGGGGATGGCGTTGGGATCCCATTTATCTGCTAGCATGCTCGTTATTATTTTCTTATTCTTTTTGGCCATATATTCAGTCTCCATCTCTTTACGTTACTAATTTAATTTGTTGTCAGAGGCATCTCTCTTTTTCCCAGACTCCTTCTGAGTGAGACGGATACTTGCAACCTATACCGACCTCGCACCATTACGCTACGTTACCGATTCAATCTAGATAACACAGTATTAGTACAGTCGTTTCACCTGGGGTTGTTATCCGTAGGCTGCGTGGAGTCTCGTTCAGACCTGTAGATTCGGATCTCTCGGGCAGCCGACACGTAGCAGACTTCTACTTTGTCCGAACTATGTGTGGTAATTTTAAACGTACTCACGCGGTTGACTGCCGTCCGCTTGAGATCCTGCCGACTACGCCAATTGTTGTGGAGTAATTTTAAATACTCAACACAAGTCTGATATCGAGAGTTCAAGCAGTCTTTATTCGCACGCGTGGGGAGACAGCCTGCTCTGTCTCAGACAAGCTTCTCCAAACTGTTACAGCGGTTGTCAGATATTTATACATCCAAATGGCGCGTTCTACATTGTTCCTGCCTCTTTTCTAGGACATTCTATGTTACAACATCGTTTGTCCTAGTTCCTATTAATACCAGGTGGCGATCAGCGCACCCTTGCCCTAATTTTGAGAATTGTTAACTCCATGTCTATTGTAGCCCGACTCATTGTCAGCTGCCTAAATCATGTGGTTCCTATTGCGGTTACCCGTCTGCACAGATACGTTATCTTGCAACATCAGCTCTTTTGCCACGTCTGTTGACCAGAACATTTTTAGTTTCTTGCAGCGTTTGCAACCTTGCTCTCCTTGACCATTGTCTGTATGAAATCAAGCCCCCGTCATGCAACACTACTCTACACTAACTTTACTTTTCCCTTTTCACAGGCAAGTGGAGAGTATTCCATTACACTCCTGGCTTGTGCCTTGTAGATGGTGGAAAGGCGTTGGGGAGTCAGGAGGTGAGACACTCGCTGCAGAATACCCAGCCTCTGACCTGCTCTTGATGCCACAGTATTTATGTGGCTGGTCCAGTTAAGCCTCTGGTCAATTGTAACCCCCAGGATGTTGATGTTGGGGGATTCGGCAATGGTAATGCTATTAAATGTCAAGGGAAGGTAGTTAGATGCTCTTTTGTTGGAGATAGTCATTGCCTGGCAGTTGTGTGGCGCGAATGTTAATTGCCATTATCAGCCCAAGCCTGAATGTCATCCAGGTCTTTGCTGCAAACGGGCATGGACTGCTTCATTATCTGAGGAGTTGCGAATGGAACTGAACACTGTGCAATCATCAGCAAATATCCCCACTTCTGACCTTATGATGGAGGGAAGGTCATTGATGAAGCAGCTGGAGATGGTTGGGCCTAGGACACTGCCCTGAGGAACTACTGCAGCGATGTCCTGGGGCTGAGATGATTGGTCTCCAACAACCACAACCATCTTCCTTTGTGCTAGGTATGACTACAGCCAGTGGAGGGTTTTTCCCCTGATTCCCATTGACTTCAATTTTACTCGGGCTCGTTGATGCCACACTTGGTCAAATGCTGCCTTGATGTCAAGGGCAGTCACTCTCACCTCACCTCTGGAATTCAGCTCTTTTGTCCATGTTTGGACCAAGGCTGTAATGAGGTCTGGAGCCGAGTGGTCCTGGCGTAACCCAAACTGAGCATTGGTGAGCAGGTTATTGGTGAGTAAGTGCCGCTTGATAGCACTGTCGATTACATCTTCCATCACTGATGATTGAAAGTAGACTGATGGGGCAGTAATTGGCCAGATTGGATTTGTCGTGTTTTTTTTGGCAGGACATACCTGGGTAGTTTTCCACATTGTCGGATAGATATCAGTGTTGTAGCTGTACTGGAACAGCTTGGCTAGAGGCGCGGCTGGTTCTGGAGCACAAGTCTTCAGCATGACAGCCGGGATATTGTCGAGCCCATAGCCTTTGCTGTATCCAGTGTGCTCAGCCGTTTCTTGGTATCACGTGGAGTGAATCGAATTGGCTGAAGACTGGCTTCTGAAGTGGTGGGGACCTCAGGATGAGGCCAAGATTGATCATCCACTCGGCACTTCCGGCTGAAGGTGGTTGCACTGCTCCAGCCTTGTCTTTTGCACTTGCATGCTGGGCTCCACCATCATTGAGGATGGGGATATTCATGGAGCCTCCTCCTCCCGTCAATTGTTTAATGGTCCACCACCATTCATGACTGGATGTGGCAGGACTGCAGAGCTTTGATCTGATACGTTGGTTGTGGAATTGCTTAGCTCTGTCTATAGCATGCTCCTTCCGTTGTTTAGCATGCATGTAGTCCTGTGTTGCAGCCTTCCCAGGTTGGCACCTCATTTTTAGGTATGCTTGGTGCTGCTCCTGGCATACTCTTCTACACTCCTCATTGAACCAGGGTTGTTAATGGTAGAGTGAGGGATATGCTGGGCCATGAGGTTACATATTGTGGTGGAATACAATTCTGCTGCTGCTGATGGCCCACAGTGCCTCATGGATGCCCAGTTTTGAGCTGCTAGATCTGTTCTGAATCTATCCCATTTAGCACGGTGGTAGTGCCACACAACATGCTGGAGGATGTCCTCATTGTGAAGACGGGACTTCATCTCCACAAGGACTGTGTGGTGGTCACTGCTACCAATACTGTCATGGACAGGTGCATCTGCGACAGGTAGATTGGTGAGGACGAGGTCAAGTAGGTTTTTCCCTCATGTTGGTTCTCTCTCCACCTGCTGCAGGCCCAGTCTGGCAGCTATGTCCTTCAGGACTCGGTCAGCTCTGTCAGTAGTGGTGCTACCGAGCCACTCTTGGTGGTGAACATTGAAGTCCCCCAACCAGAGTACATTCTGTGCCCTTGCTACCCTCAGTGCTTCTTCCAAGTAGTGTTCAACATAGAGAAGTACTGATTCATCAGCTGAGGGGGGTGCGGTAGGTGGTAATCAGCAGGGGGATTTCTTGCCCATGTTTGACCTGATGCCATGAAACTTCTTGGAGTACGGAGTCAATGTTGTGGACTCCCAAAGCCACTCCCTCCTGACTGTATATCACTGTGCCACCACCTCTGGTGGGTCTGTCCTGCCGGTGGGACAGGACATATCCAGGATGGTGATGGAGGAGTTTGGGACATTGGCTGAAAGGTATGATTCTGTGAGTATGACTATGTCAGGCTGTGCTTGACTAGTCTGTGGGACAGCTCTCCCAATTTTGGCACAAGTCCACAGGTGTTAGTGAGGAGGATTTTGCAGGGTCGACTGGGCTGGGTGTACCTTTGACGTGTCCGAAGCCGGTGCCGAGGTTGATGCCATTGGTCCGTCCGGTTTTAATCTTATTATTGTTTCTTGTAGTGGTTTGTTATAACTTGTTAGGCCATTTCAGAGGGCAGTTAAGAATCAACCTGGAGTCACATATAGGCCAGACCAGGACGCAGATTTCCTTCCCTAAAGGACATTAGTGAACCAGATGGGTTTTTACGACAATCCGGTAGTTTCATGGTCACCATTACTGACACTAGCTTTTTATTCCAGATTTATTTAATTAACTAAATTTAAATTCCATAGCAGCTGTGGTGGGATTTGAACTCACATCTCCTGAGTATTAGTCCAGGCTTCTGGGTTACTAGTCCAGTAACAAAACCACCATTCCCTATGGAGGCTTATTCCTACAGGTAGCAAATTGTTGTTAGAGATTTTTAAAATTTAAGATTAACATTTTTTATTTTTTTTCTTACTTTTCCTTTTTCTCTTTTTTTTCTCTCTCTCTTAATCCAATCTTTCTTTCCCTCTCTTTATTTATCTTTCTTTACCTGATTTGAGTCTAATTCACCCACTTTAATTCACCCTCCGTCTCCATCATTCCTATTTCTTTCTTACTCCTTAAATCTCATTGCTAAAGGAAATAGACTGTTGGTCCCATCGTTTTCTAAGGTCCCACACGCCCAATTGCCCTCACCGCACCGTTATCAGCTTGTACTTCCAGCAACTTACAGGGCAAGCTGAAGAGTGAAGGGAAAAGTCTCACTAACGCGTGCCCTGCTCCAGCAAATTCTGTGTCAATGTTGCCTTACTGAAGCCAGCTTTTGGCAGTGCACAATTGTGCACTTGGATTCCAGCTGAAAGTTAATGCACAATTGTACATGTATATGTTGGATTATTGATATTGTTGTGACAATGTATGGAACTGAAGTTGCAGAAAATCAGAAATAATCGCAATTTTTAAATAAAGGTTAAAAGAGCGTAAAAGATAAAAAGTAATGAGATACAAAAAAAAATCACAAATGTGTGATTTAATGGATTAGTGTGTTTGTAGTGTATTGTACCAGTCTTCCCTTTTTATCATCCGATCGATCATCATTCTGTCACAATACTATTTCCACAACCATAAAGCCCTTACGCCATTTTACCAGCAGGTTGGAACTTTGTACTTCATTGGCTGTAAAGCAATTTGGGACATCCTGAGGCCATGAAAGGTTCTGTATAAATGCAAGTCTTTCTTTTCTTTGTTGCTGTTTTTAAAAGCAACTCATTTTTTGACATCATGAATATCCTATAAAACAATCACGAAGGCAGGTGTTATAATAACACCACTATGTGCATTGCCCAATCATCATTTAGTTGCTAGAATAAAACGGTTGCCATTTTGCCTTAAAATTGTGACAAATGATCACGTAGCTTAGAAGCACAATAGTTAACATTTCTGTTTCATACCACTGTAGTTATTAGTTACAATTCTTAGTTGTCTCATGCTCAAACTAGCTAGCCTCATACGTGGTGAGTTTTATCAGTTCTTACTGCTAGTTATCAACTTTTAAAAGTAATGCATCTTTTAGCACCCAGTGAATCAATTGGTAAATGCATTATCCCGTGTGAAATTGAGCTATATAGACCAGGAAGATCCCAGGTTTGATTCCTTGGTCTGTGCTCAGACAGCTGACACCAGCTAAGGTGATAGTAGGGGTGTAGAGTGTCTATAGTGCCTGTGAGCAAAGAAGGAAAAATCAGTCAGAGTTCCCATTCTTGATGATCATTTAGTAAATCCTGCTTGAAATTGTCCTAAAAAAAACTTAAGCTCAATTTCTCTGTTCTCACCAATGAGCATCCCATCTCTAGCTTCCCTTTCACAAGATGATTATGGATGTGGAAAGCCTTTGAACCCATTTGATTAATTCATCCAGGGAGATCTGAATCCCCCCCACCCCACACACACACACACACACACCATCCCATTGTAGCATCCAATTGTTTCTTAAATTATTTCAGGGTTTTTGCTTCCACTGCGCAATCTGCAAGTTTGTTCCATTGTTTGATCATTCTTTGTATGAAGAAGAACTTGGGGTACTTAAAAGTACTTTGGGCAGAAATTCATCTTGGATGGTAGTGCAAAACGGGCGGTATTGAATTGACAACACCCTGCTTGATATTCAGGTCTATTGAAGTCAAAAGAACTGACTATCGGGCAATGCGTATAAAGGGCTGACGATGCAATAAAGTCCATTTTGCGCTAATGCCCAAGTTGAATTTCTACTTCCCCTTCTGTAGTTTAAACCCGTGTCTCCTAGTTCTACTCCTACAACTTAACTCAAAGTAATATTCCAGGTTAACTTTTTCTATACCCATAACAATTTTATACACTTTATAAGATCACCTCTCAGACGTCTCATTTCTAAGTTCTTTTCTCATAACTCATACCTTGATACTGGAGATTAGTCTCGTGGCTCTTCTCTGTATTGCTTCCAACGCTTGAATGTCTCTCTTGTTTGTTGACAACCAGAACTGGATGTAATATTCAAGGTGCAGTCTGACTAGAGCACTGTACAGTTTGATCATTACCTCCTCCTACTGTTTTGGTTATGTAGTTCAACATCCGTTTGGCTTTGTTGATTGCTGCATGTTTATCATCAAGTCAACTTACACTCCTGGGTCTCTTTCAGCTTCATTCTTAGGAATTTTAATACCATTCATGGAATACGTGTGTCATCAACTTTTCTTCCTATGTGTAGCACTTTCATTTGTCTGCATTAAAGTGCATCTGCATTGTTCTTCTCATTTACATATCTTGTCCAACTCATTCAATAATTTCTGAGCTGCCTCTTCTAATTCCATTGCCCCATCTAATATAAAATCATCTGCAAACTTGACCGCTTTACATTGGCCACGAATCCGCTGACCTCGGCGAGTCTGTGGTGGGCGACGTTGGTGGTGGGTCCCGACCCCACTGCTGTCTCCAACCTGGCCTTTGAAATAAATTTCCCTCGATTAGGCTTGTTAAACCCGCCCAGCACGTTTCCCGGCCAATTAGAGGAAGCGGATCTGGTGATGTCATTTTGTGACGCGTTATCAGCCGCTTTCCTTCAAGGGACCATGGCCAACTTTATTTTGAAATTTGTGCTGTCAGTGTTCTACAGCATTGAGGTGCTGCAAACACGGACAAGCACTTCACAGAGGTGCAGGGCTGCAACCAGGCTCTCCCATGACTCTCTCCATATGCTTATGGAGGGAGTCACAGCATGCAGGGAGGTCCTCCTCCCTTCCCATGGGTGGAAGAGACCACCCCAGGAGATCAACACAGCCTGATTGCACATTGCAGAGGAGGACACAAGCAGGGATGTGGTTAGGAGGACCTGGGTGCAGTGCAACAAATGTTTCAATGATCTCAGTAGATCACAAAACATTAGTACAAAGCCACACTCAACCTCACCCTGCTGTGCCTCTCATAGAAACATAGAAACATAGAAACTAGGAGCAGGAGTAGGCCATTCGGCCCGTCGAGCCTGCTCCACCATTCAATACGATCATGGCTGATCATCCCAATCCAGTACCCTGTCCCTGCTTTCTCACACAGAATCCCCACAGTACAGATAGAGGCCATCTCGGCCCATCGAGCCTGCACCGACACATATCCCACCCTATCCCCGTAACCCCACGTATTTAATTCCCCCTAACATATCCCATCCTATCCCTGTAACCCCACATATTTAATCCCCCCCTAACACTAAGGGTCAATTTATCATAGCCAAATCAACCTAACCCGCACATTTTTGGACTGTGGGAGGAAACCGGAGCACCCAGAGGAAACCCACGCAGACACGGGGAGAATGTGCAAACTCCACACAGACAGTCACCCGAGGCCAGATTCGAACCCGGGTCCCTGGCGCTGTGAGGCACCAGTGCTAACCACTATGCCACCGTGTTGCCCTCTCATCACATCCCCATCACTCTGCCTTCACTACCCTACTCCTGTACATCCTTACTCACACCAACTTACCATGCACCTCCACCCATCCCTTTCTATCTTCATTACCACATCCCCATCTCACTAGCCACCCCTCACGCTCACCTTCATCCTAGTGCAATCATACCAACTAACAATACAGAAGGCAATGTTCATGTAAAGTTTCTGTTAATGTGGTGTCAAACATTGAAACTTTTATTTTCAACACTTGGCGTTCTTGGACAGATTTGTGTGCACCTTTGGAAGTGGCTTAGTGAGTTGCAGTAAATGGTGAGACATAAGGGTACACCCCGCAATGGTGATGAGTGTGAAAGAAATGGCTTGGGCATTGTAGGGATGCTTTATGGTGTTGGTGTGGGGTGGTGCCAACCTGACGCATCATGTGGCAGCCAGGATGTACAGTGCCAAGTGAAGTAAATCTGGCCATGGTGAGGCCATCCCTGGCCTCCCGGGCAGCAATGTGGTCAGGTGCTGATGCCCTCTGTCACGTGCAGCATCAGTTGCTTGTGGGGAAGGTTGGTGTTGTTGTTGGTGCTGCTGGTGTGCCTGGTGTTGCTGGTGTTGGGGCTGATCGTGGTGGGATTCTGAGGACCAAGGTGAGAGAGTATGAAGGGCACCCATGCTGATGGAATAGATGGCAGGTGAGGTAGAGGTGACAGAAGCAATCTGTCAATGGTGAGAGAGGTAATGAGGTCGACTGGATGGAGACTTGTGTAAAGACTTGCAGCATGGTGAATCTATTGTGGAAATGCAGTGAGGAAGAGCTTGTGGCTGAGGGAAGAAATCTCCGTAAGGTGGGAGCTTTAACTGTACATTTGAAGCTGTCAACTCAACAGCTGATTCAATGGCCACTGAACTCTGCCTCAACTTGACAGACGTGGTTCATGACCAGCGTGGACCCAGTGGGTGAGCTGTCAAATGCAGAAGGTGAGCTGAAATTCATTCTTAAGTGGCTCTAAGCAAGCCACTAATTACCTGAATTGGGTCCCTCGCTGTGAACCCGCCACTGTGTGTCGGGTCTGCTCAGTGCTGACAGACCCGACATCGGGGAAAGGCTTGTGACAGTGGGGTCCCAAACCGCTGGGGGGAAAAAACACTTTCCCACCTGACCCACCACCGATTGCGCCCGCTGACCCCCCGGTAAAATCCAGCCCATTGTATTTTTGAATCTCGGTTGTTTATGTAAATTAGAAACAGTAGTCTCCTCAGCACTGAGTTTTGAGGCACCACACTCAGTACTTCAGCCAAGTCTGACATAGCTCCTCTAACGAGTACTCATTGTTTCCTACCCCTCAACTAGTTTCTTGTCCACTCCCAGGGTTTAGCCTGAATCCCCACAGCTTTCTGTTTAATTAATAGCCTTTCATGTGCAGCTTTGTCAAAAGTCTTTTGGAAGGCAAATGACACGTTGGCCTTTATTGCAAGGGGGTTGGAGTACAAGAGTAAGAAAGTCTTACTACAATTGTACAGGGCTTTGGTGAGACCACACCTGGAGTACAGTGCACAGTTTGGTCTCTATTCTGAGAAAGGACACACATGCCTTAGTGGCGGGGCAACACAGGTTCACTAGGTTGATCCCTGGGATGAGAGGGTTGTCCTTTGAGGACAGATTGAGTAGATTGGGCCTATACTCTCTGGAGTTTAGAAGAATGAGAGGTGGTCTCATTGAAACATATAAGATTCCGAGGGGGATTGACAGGGTAGATGCTGAGAGGTTGTTTCCCCTGGCTGGAGTGTCTGGAACTATGGGGCATAGTCTCAGGATAAGGGGTCAGCCATTTAAGACTGAGATGAGGAGGAATTTCTTCACTCAGAGGGTTGTGAATCCTTGGAATTCTCTACCTCAAAAGGCTGTGGATGCTGAGTCATTGAGTATATTCAAGGTTGAGATAGATACATTTTTGGACTCTAGGGGGATTAAGGGATATGGGGATCGGGCGGGAAAGTGGAGTTGAGGTCGAAGATCAGACATGATCTTATTGAATGGCGGAGCAGGCTCGAAGGGCCATATGGCCTACTTCTGCTCCTAATTCTTATGTTATTATGTGCTAAATTGGGGTACACCATGTCATAGGGGTTACCACAGTCCACCTGGGTTGTCACTTCCTCAAAGAAGTTGAAGAGGTTGGTCAGGCAGGATCTTCCACTTCTGAATCCGTGTTGACTGCTGTTCACTATGTTAATGTTGTATAAATAATCTTCAGGTTTACTTTTGACAATCAATTTCATTATTTTACATGAAATGGACCCTTTCCAAGGTATGTGAATGTATTGTCACCTCCCACATTTGTGCCCTAATCTCCCACAATTTCCTGTTGCAATCTCTACAATCAAGTTTCCGCCCCCCACCCCCCAACAGCATTGAAACAGCCCTAATCAAAGTTTTGAACAACATTCTCTGTGACTGTGACCATAATCCCACCTCGTACTCTTTGACCTCTCTCGAGCCTTTGACACCTTTCTCATCCAATGACTTTCAATTGTCCATGTCTGTCGAACTGCTGCCCTTCCTTGGTTCCACTCTTAGCTGTTCAATCATAGCAAGAGCATCTCCCACACTGTTTTCTCTTCCCATTCCCACACTGTCATCTCAGGAGTCCCTGAAGATACCATCCTTGGCCACCTCCTCCTCCTTATTTGTATGCTGCCTTTTGATGACACCATCTGCAGACATGGAGTCAGCTTCTACATGTATGTCGATGACACCCAGCTCTACCTCTTCACTATCTCTCTCAGCCATCCCACTTCCTCTGTCCTGCCAGATTGCCCGTCTGATATCCAGTCTTAGATGAGCTGCAACTTCCTCCATCTAAGCATTGGGAAGACCGAAGCCATTGTCTTCAGCCCTGGTCTCAAATTCTGTACCCTCACCACTGACTCCTATGTCTCCTGTGAAGCACCTTAGGATACTTTTTAATGTTAAAGGTGCTGTGTCAATAGAAACATAGAAACATAGAAGATAGGAGCAGGAGTAGGCCATTCGGCCCCTCGAGCCTGCTTCGCCATTCAATGCGATCATGGCTGATCATCCAAATTCAGTACCCTGTCCCTGCTTTCTCCCCATATCCCTTGATCCCCTTAGCCTTAAGAAATATATCTAACTCCTTCTTGAATATATTTAATGAATTGGACTCAACTGTCTTCTGTGGTAGAGAATTCCACAGGTTCACCACTCTCTGGGTGAAGAAATTCCTCCTCATCTCAGTCCTAAATGGCTTACCCCTTATCCTTAGACTGTGACCCCTGGTTCTGGACTCCCCCACCATCGGGAACATCCTTCCTGCATCTAGTCTCTCTAGTCCTGTTAGAATTTTATAAGTTTCAATGAGATCCCCTCTCATTCTTCTAAACTCTAGCGAATACAAGCCCAATTGACCCAATCTCTCTTCATACGTCATTCCTGCCATCCCAGGTATCAGTCTGGTGAATCTTCGCTGCACTCTCTCCATGGCAAAAACATCCTTCCTCAGATAAGGTGACCAAAACTGCACATAATACTCAAGGTGTGGTCTCACCAAGGCCCTGTACAACTGCAGCAAGACATCCTTGCTCCTGTACTCGAATCCTCTCGCTATGAAGGCCAACATACCATTTGCCTTCTTAACCGCCTGCTGCACCTGCATGCTTACCTTCAGCGACTGGTGCACAAGGACACCCAGGTCTCGTTGCACTTCCCCTTTTCCCAATCTATTGCCATTCAGATAATAATCTATCTTCCTGTTTTTGCCACCAAAGTGGATAACCTCGTATTTATCCACATCATACTGCATCTGCCATGCATCTGCCCAATCACCCAACCTGTCCAAATCATACTGGAGTTTCTCTGCATCCTCCTCACAGCACACACGCCCACCCAGCTTTGTGTCATCTGCAAACTTGGAGATATTACATCTAGTTCCCTCGTCTAGATCATTAATATATATATTGTAAATAACTGGGGTCCAAGCACCGATCCCTGCGGTACCCCACTAGTCACTGCCTGCCACTCGGAAAAAAGACCCGTTTATTCCAACTCTTTGCTTCCTGTCTGCCAATCAGTTTTCTATCCAAGTCAGTACCTTACCCCCAATCCCATGTGCTTTAACTTTGCACGCTAATCTCTTATGCGGGACCTTATCGAAAGCCTTCTGAAAGTCCAAATACACCACATCCACTGGTTCTCCCTTATCTATTCTACCAGTTACATCCTCAAAAAATTCCAGTAGATTAGTCAAGCATGATTTACCTTTTGTAAATCCATGTTGACTTTGTCCGATCCTGTCACTGTTTTCCAAGTGCTCTGCTATTACATCTTTTATAATGGACTCTAGCATTTTCCCCACTACCGATGTCAGGCTTACCAGTCTATAATTCCTCGTTTTCTCTCTACCACCTTTTTTAAATAGTGGGGTTACATTAGCTACCCTCCAATCCATGGGTACTGTTCCAGAGTCGATAGTATTTTGGAAGATGACCAGCAATGCATCTACTATTTCTAGGGCCATTTCCTTAATACCCTAGGATGTAGATTATCAGGCCCTGGGGATTTATCGGCCTTCAATCCCGTCAATTTCCCTAACACCATTTCCCTACAAATACTGATTTCATTCAGTTCCTCCCTCTCATTAGACCCTATGTTCCCTGACAACTCTGGGAGGTTATTTGTGTCCTCCTTTGTGAAGACAGAACCAAAGTATGTATTTAATTGGTCTGCCATTTCTTGTTGTTCTTTGTATGTATGAATGTTTGTGTGGACAATGATAAGGGTAGGATTGGGCTCAACTATGAAGACCTCTATTATTGATTAACCAGCAAACATTCACACATGAAGAATAGTAACATTGGCTAGGTACAGGAGGTGCTCTGGTGACCATGGACCTGTAACCCATTTTAAATCAGTGACTTTAGGAACAGTGGAAAGAAACTGGGGAAAAAAGGTACTGGATCTCCCATTGACAAAAGAAAATATCATCAGAAATTCTGTAGTTAAAGCTCAATGGAAGAAGGGATATGGCGGACAGCTGGAAAACAGGTTTCCCATCATTCAAGTCCACTTACTACACTTGCAAACTAGTTTTGTTAGTTTTAAAACTGTCAGCCAACTCAACCTGTTGGCAAGCTATGGAATGACATCAAAAATAGTTATGCAATGATCATTGACCTTAAATGTTCAACCTCCTGAATTAGAAGAGATTGTATCGTGGTCAGTGGTTTCTGTCTGGGAAGGAGGAAGTAAGTTGAGAAGAGAAACAAAAGAGGAAGAGGACACAAAAGAATTTGTTCGGGGGCTTTCTTCTGTTATTCTACCCAGCTTACAAAAGTGAAGTGCGTGGAAAAAGAATTGAAAAAATGTAAAAGTAAATTAAAATGTGATTCCTAGATTAATAAAGGATGAACTATTAAGCAAGCTCTGTAAGTCATATTTGGCGTTTCAGATACTTGGTGCTTGCTAGACAAATCCTATAAAATCCACAATTAGGAGTTATGTAGTTTTTCCAGTAACATATGGTTTCAATAACCAAGGAATATTTCAAGAAGTCCACATACAACAAAGAAAGTTAAGAAGTCAGGGATTTTGTAATCTGTTGTGGGTCTCAATAATCATCTTGAAACTATCAGTTGCAAAGTAATATTCATTACATGTATATATTATATTCTCAAAATGTACTGTTTTTAAGCTTCCTTCATGAATTCCATACTGCCGACGCCTTGTTAGCCAAAAATTCCAAGCTATTCCTTTGTAAGTATCAAATAAGCAGTTACAATAAGTGATTTCACATGTGCTTGTTTGTTACCATGGTCTTATGGATTGTTTCACGGCTTTTTATGACCTATATGAAGGGTTCACTTTGGCAAGAAGCAATTGGTATTCATTTTGGCATAAAAATATTAATTATCCAGTTACTTTGGAATCAATCATAGTTATTGTTTTGTTACAACATATTTCATTGTGGAAGATCATTCTGTTATTAGGGTGGTTGAAGATAAAAGGCTACTAGTAATTTGTGTGATAATCAAACCAAGAGAAGATGTGTCAAGGAATAAATAAAGGGAGGCCAAAGCAAACTTTGTGAGTGACTTTTACTGCACACTGACAGTTTGGGATCATAGATCATAAGCTCCTGATTTGTGACCAATTCAGGAATCTCCATTTGTTTGATTTTTGAAGCCATGGAAATTTCAGTTGGAGCCAAAACTGAATCCATGGCTTTCCCCACCTAATTACCAGTATGGCTTTTAGACATTGGCCTAGAAATTGTGATCGGAGGCGTACCTCCGGAGTACGCCTCCAACTCGCGAAACATTTACGAAATTACCTGCTGGCGCCCAGGCTGCGAAGAGTTGCGGTCTCAGGCCTCGAGGCGGAGGGCAGCATTAGTAATGGCCCACGGATCCCAGGGACACAGGCGGCTCAGAACCGTACCTGGGATCACGTGGGCCCGGTCCTCCAATGACAAAGGAGAATTCCATTGCAATCATTTACGAAGGGAATCCCCTAATGATATGCAATGGAATCCCCAAATCTAATCATTATACAATGTACAGAATTGCAATTTTATTCATAAGTTCCTTCATAGCACCAACCTCAATAAAAAATAATTTTTTTGATAATTTTAAACATCATTAAGACTGTAATCCAGCCAATATTTGCATAAACTCATTTAATAAAGTGTATGTTCATAATTTTGGATTTTTAAATGTTTTATTTAAGGCTTAGATATCCCCTTACGCTGATGCAAGCAGGCCCTATGCCTCCTTGCAACAACCATAAGACTGATGTGGGCAATTGCTGGCCAGTTGCTGGGCAAATAGCCCAACTCTGTGCCAGCGATTGGTTTTTCGGAGCCCCCACGGATGGCCTGTCAAGGCGTACGTTGACAGGCCACAAGTTCCGGATTTCGCCCATGTGCGAGCGCATGCGGAACTCTGGAACTTGCGGGCATTTCAAAGGGATTAAACATAACATAGAAACATAGAATCTAGGAGCAGGAGTAGGCCATTCGGCCCGTCGAGCCTGCTCCACCATTCAATACGATCATGGCTGATCATTCAAATCCAGTACCCTGTCCCTGCTTTAATCCCCACAGTACACATATCCCACCCGACCCCCGTAACCCCACGTATTTAATTCCCCCTAACATATCCCATCCTATCCCCATAACCCCACATATTTAATCCCCTCCTAACACTAAGGGTCAATTTATCATAGCCAAATCAACCTAACCCGCACATTTTTGGACAGTGGGAGGAAACCGGAGCACCCGGAGGAAACCCACGCAGACACGGGGAGAATGTGCAAACTCCACACAGACAGTCACCCGAGGTCAGATTCGAACCCGGGTCTCTGGCGCTGTGAGGCACCAGTGCTAACCACTATGCCACCGTGTTGCCCACGATACGATACGCCATCACAGACACCACAATTTCAGGGCCACTAACTATGAGAGACACTATATGATGCCTTAACTTTGAAATGCCTTTTAATATATGAGCCATTGCTGGACATCCTTTCAACAAATGTCAGGTTTCTGACAACACAATAACATTTGTAGTTAGGATTTTATCTTACAAAGAAAAAAAACACAGACAAGGATACACAAGTGTACACAGGCCCTGATTTTAACTCTGGGTGAGTTTTGGGTGGGTCATTAGTGAGGTGAATACTGCTGCTGAGAATAGGCCAGGAGTATTTTAAGTGCCTGGCATCATTATCATGTGACTATCAGATTTCTCACAGAGAGAAACTATTTCCTCTGGTGGGAGAGTCCAGAACAAGGGGGCATAACCTTAAAATTAGAGCTAGGCTGTTCAGGGATGATGTTAGGAAGTACATCATCACACAATAGGTAGTGGAAATCTGGAACACGCTCTCCCAAAAAGCTGTTGAGGCTAAATCATGTGAAAATTTAAAAACTAAGATTGAAAGATTTTTGTTTGGCAAGTGTATTAAGGGTTACGGAACCAAAGCGGGTAGAAGGAGTTAAGATACAGATCATCCTTGATCTAATTGAATGGTGGAACAGTCTCGAAGGGCTGAATGGCCTACTCCTGTTCCTGGAATTGGCTGACCCGATGGGAAACCCGTCCACTTTTATAGTGGCAATGCACCTCTTAAAGCAAGGTTGCATTCCCTTATGGTTTCTTTTGTTTCTGAGGTGCTGGAAGAATAATCTTCTGAGAAATGAGTTGCAGGCAAACCCCCAGGTTTTCAGGAGCCTCCCAGGAGGGTTCCCAAACACGTTGTCCACCCAGCATGGAGAAAGATTTCAGAAGTTGTCAGCTCCAGGAATGTCACACTTAGGAGCTGGATGCAGTGCAGGACACGTTTCAGTAACCTCACTAGCATAGCAAGGGTGAGTGCTGCACTTCATTTATCCCTCTTTCTCTAAAACACATGATGCGGAGATGCCGGTGTTGGACTGGGGTGGACAAAAGTGAGAAGTCGCACACACCAGGTTGTAGTCCAACAGTTTTATTTGAAATCACAAGCTTTCGGAGCGGCTGCTCCTTCGTCAGGTGAAGTGAAGAAATACAAATCAGCACAGCATATATAGACAGAGAACAATGCCTGTGCAGAGTACAGTGTCAGACGACTACAGTTAATCTTTCTGACTGCCTTTTATCACACCTCGGCAGAGAGACAATCAGGTCAGTCAGGAAGACATTATATCAAAGACATAGCAAAATACAACTAAGACAATGAGGTGGGGTCACAGGGGGTCTAATGTGTCAAATGCAGTCTGTATGGAAAACCATAAACTTTAAACTTTTTACTTTTTTTTACTGGAAATCACATCTGTGAACAAGCCAACGACGACTCAAGTCTGGATGATTCTACGTCAGGTGGGGTTACATGTAGCTCTAAAACACATGACAGCAGTCCTTCACCCCCTCCCCCACCATCCTGAACAATTCCCTTTCCCTCCATTACTTCCTTCACCATCCAGCACAAGGGCACTTTAGATCACCTCTCATTCCAAACACACACTCACCATTTCCTTGCTCCTTTCACACCAGCCACTAAGATATTTCTCCTCTCACTTAATAGCCTTTGCAAAATCAGCAACTTCTCTCAGGACCCCTTCCTCACTTCACATTCCAGACACTTGGGGCTGAATTTTGCCGGCGCTCAGGTTTGGAGATGGAACCACTGTCAAAATAGCAAAGATTGACAGTGGGTACGAAACCCTGCTGTCAACCCGCCTCACACGAATCTCCCAGGTGTCGGGTCTATCTGCGCAGAACTGACCCCACACCAAGCGGCGGGGGAGATAATTTAGATAATTAAATGACTTGTTAACAGCCAATTTAATGCTATTTTGAGGCTACCTTGTAATTTTACGTGCTTCCCCCATGGGTTACCCGCTGCTCAGGGCACATGCCAGCTCACACTGGCATGAGTTGAGTCTGCTTGGATTTATCTGATAACCTGACAGCTGCAGAAGTGGTATAAAGGATACCATGTTGCAGCTGTTCAGTTTCAGAGCTCAGAAACTGTTGGTTACTGCATTTGTAAGACATCTAGAGATTTCTTTTGCTTGTAAGTGTTTAGAGCCAACTGTATATCCAGTAGCACCTCATTGGAACAACCTCTCTCACCATTGACAGATCACTTCTGTCATCTCAACTGCAGCTGCCATCTATTCCAGCAACATCAGTGCCCTTGAATAAATCACACCTTGGTCCTCTGAATCCTTCCACGATCAGCCCCAACACCAACATCACCAGGCACACCGACATCACCAACAACAACACCAACCTTCTCCGCCATCACCTGATGCTGCACAGGACACAGGGCATCAGAACCTGACAACATTGCTGCCTGGGAGGCCAGCGAGGGCATCACCACGGCCAGATTTACTTCATTTGACGCTATACACCCTGGCTGCCACATGATGCGCCAGGTTGACACCATTCCACACCAGCACCATAAAGCATCCCTATAATGTCCAAGCCATTCCTTTCACACTCACTAAGACACTTAAGGGTGCGCACAGATCTGTCCAATAAGGAGAAGTCTTGAAAATATAGATTTCAATGTTTGACATCGCATTAACAGAAACTTCACATGAACATTGGCTAAACCTCTCAAGTGCCTACCCTTCCTACCCTTGTGTGTTGTTAGTTGGTATGCTTGCAGTAGGATGAGGGTGAGTGTGAGGGGTGGCTAGTGAGATGGGGAAGTGATAATGTAGATAGAGAGGGATGGGTGGAGGTGCAAGGTAAGTTGGTGTGAGTAAAGATGTGCAGGAGTAGGGTAGGGAAGGCAGAGTGATGGGGATGTGATGAGTGGCACAGCAGGGTGAGTTTGAGTGTGGCTTTGCAGTAACATTTTGTGATCTACTGAGATCATTGAAAGGTTGGCGCCACTGCAGCCAGGGACCCCTGACGACATCCCTGCTTGTGTCCTCCTGTGAAATGTGCAACCAGACTGCGTTCATCTCCTGGGGAGGTCTCTTCTGCCCATGGGAAGGGGGAAAATCTCCCTGCGCGCTGGGCCCTTGAAGTCTGCATCTCTGTCCTGCTCATCAGAGCTGGGAGAGTATCTCATTGCCCTCTGGCGCGCTGTCTCCTGCGGAGTACCTGGCCAATTAACAGGAAGCTGGTCTGATGATGTCATTTCCTTAAAGGGACCACGGCCATATTGATTTTGACAGTTGTGCTGTCAGTGTTCTGCAGCCTTGAGGTACTGACAAGCACTGCACAAAGGTGCACGTCTGCACCCAGGCTCACGCATGACTCCGTCCACATTGTGGGCCTGTTAGAGCTGTGCACATTGGCCATTTCAAGGCTTCACTGAACAAGGTCTCTGACATTTACTTGTATTCCTTCATTAAGCACTGGGAAACACACAACCAGCCAGCAAAACTACATCAAATAACATTGTGACGCATGTCTTCTGCAACTGTGCAGCCTCCCAATGCCACCCTAACTATTGTGTCTTTTCTCTTTCCTCTAGGTTTTTCACAGCAGTCACAGCCCACTGTAGAAAACACCTCAGAGGAGTAGAATCCTTCTGAGGAGGCACCATCACAAGCTCCATCACACCCAAGCACCAGCACAGAGATTGGCACCGCAGCTGGGTTAAGGAGTAAGTTAGAGGGGTCTGCACGTGGTGATGCAGCTAGCACTAGTGCGCAGAAGCAGGTATTGGTGACAGCCCAGGAGACAGCGTGCCAGAGGGCAATGAGATCCTCTCCCAGCTCTGTTGAGCAGGACAGAGATGCAGACTTCAAGGGCCCAGCAAGAAAATTGCTTGCCTCACACATGAAATACGGATAGTTTGATGATACCAGAGGGCTATTGATACCCATGGAATTATACCCCTGCATGAGTCACTGTCTCTACGAGAGGAGGGGAAACAAGTCCTACAATGGCCTCCACCTAAAGTATTCATCCAGAAATTACACTCTGGCATCTAATTGTGATATATATATATATATGTATGAAGAATAGGGCATTTTTCCAGACTATTCCTTTAATGTTAAAGGCCTCAGTCCATTTGTAGGTAGAAGAACTTAGAAATCTAATATTGATTCCTTTTTGATACTTACTTCAGTGGAACACATTAAGCCCCAAAAAGCCAACTGTAATGAATCACCTGTCATGTAAACTCTGCACTTAAAGTGATTCCAGTGGCGACTAGATGGCCTCTACACAAAACCTGGTTCAATGCATTTACTGTTTCACGTTCAGTCGATTGAATTACCACAAATAGAATCAGCATGCTGAAATCACAAAATTAGTCAAAAGAAACTAGATCCTCAACCTAAACATTTGAAAGCTTTAATAGAATCAAAATCAAAGTTAAATTATGTTTGTTTATCAAAATGATTTAGCATTACCAACAGTGTCCTATTTCTAATTTTTGAAAATATGTTTTTTATATAGAGCAAAAACGGTCATGGGTGAATTCCAGACATTGATGCTGTCTGGAGTCACTTTTGGCCCATTTGCCACTTGCCCATCTATGAGTCCAAAACCAATGAGTGCCTCAGGCACATTTGTAATTCATCCTCTGACCAGCTATTATTTCATATTTAAATGTATAGATAGCTGGATAGATAATCATTTTGCTCACCACTGTTTCTGGTTGTGAAAAATGAAAATTTCTTTGGGTTGAGGAGACTGTCAAGGATGAATTATGATGCCACAATTATTACAGGATAATGGTTATCTGCTGTTGAAGATAGAAAGTTATAGGAACCATAACATGCAAATTATATCATTGTCTTAAAATTGTCTGTTTATGTGGTATACCTGCTGTCGTCTTTACCTAAAATGTTTTTTTTAAATTAAGATAAGGCTGATACTAGTTCAAAATGTCACATTATCAAAATCTCCATGACCATTAGAAAATTAGCTATAACTTATTGAGTTAATTTTGATCATTGCTCAAATCACCTGATTTTTAAAAAATCTATATGAACAATTTGCCTTGACATGAAACAGTTTTGGCTCCACATAGAAGAATAGAATCACACAGCACAGAAGGAGGCCATTTGACCCATTGTGCCTGTGAAAGGGCTATCCAATTAATCTCTAATCTTTCCCCATAGCCCTGCCAAGTTTTCCCCTGTGCAGTGTAATTCGGATGTGAAGTCACCCGAGTTGGATTTATACAAACGGGTTGGTATCACTTCCAGCAAGTAGTCCCACACTGCTGTAGTATAAACCAAGTTCAGAAAGTTTCAGTTGGACTGCCTGGTAGCCTTTTTAAATTAAAAAACTGATGGTCCTGTAGCTGCTCTACTAACATTAACATTCAACCAAAATTTGGAGTTGGTGGGCAGAGAGCAACGTTGGAGTTAGCTGTATAGCTTGGATCTGCCTGTGTCACAATGTGCGGGTACCAGTCTGAGCGCAGTGTCAGCTGTGGCTCAGTTGGTAACACTCTCACCTCTGAGTCAGAGGTTGTGGGTTCATAGTCCTGCTCCAGAGACTTGAACACACAATCTAGGCTGACACTTCAGTGCAGTACTGAGGGTGTCTTACACTGTCAGAGGTGCTATCTTTTGAATGAGACGCTAAACCGAGGCCCCATCTGCTCTCTCAGGTGGACGTAAAATATCCCAAGCACTATTTCAGAGAAGAGCAGGGGAGTTATCCCCGGTGTCCTGGCCACTATTTATCCCTCAACCAACATCACTAAAACAGATTATCTGGTCATTATCACATTGCTGTTGGTGGGACCTTGCTCTGCGTGTTTCCTATCTTACAACAGTTGCTACACTTCAAAAAAGAACTTAATTGACTGTAAAGTGCTTTGAAGTCATGAAAGGCACTAGATAAATGCAAGTCTTTCTTTTTTGAGGATGCATGTAATTTAACTGACCCAAAACAAGAACAAAAAGGAGGCTTTTTTTAACAAACTTTGGAATGTTAAATATGTCCAATTGGAGACGGTTATGGCATGGTACATACTTGACAACATTTCACTCTCCCCGGCCTAATCTAGTCTTGTTCTCTGATATGTGTGATAGTATTTTGTGAATGTACTTAAACTCAGGTGACTTTGGATGCCTGCTACTTGTCTCACATTATTTTATACTTTTTCAATCTTTGAATAGTAGGAAAAACTAAATTGAATGATTTAAAGACTGTACCATCCAAGTCTACTTTTGGTGTAATGTTAATTATGAGTTCAGTTTTGTGCAATGAATTCATTACAACCAAAACCAGGTTGTAATTGCCAAAACTTACTTTATTTAGAACCCACTCTATTTACCAGATACCAGAGAGCTTATTGAATATGAACAAGTGCCTGAGGGATTAAAGTATATTAATAATATATACAGTTTCTTCCTAGTGATAATGGAGGGATCTGTGTAGAGAGTAAAGATACCCAACAGTAAACAAATTGAACTGCTTCACAGTAGAATGCCCAAAATGTATTCATATTACTGTCTCTCTAAATTATTCAAAACATAGGATCATGACACATTACAGGATTTTCTTTAGGTGTCAGCCTTGGCTCACTGGTAGCACTCTTGCCTCTGAGTCACAAGGTCGTGGATTCAAGTCCCAGTCCAGAGACTTGAACACATAATCTATGCTGGCAGTTCAGTGCAGTACTGAGGGACCGCTGCACTGTTGGAGGTGCTGTGTTTCAGATGAGATGTTAAACTGAGGCCCAATTTGCCCTCTCATGTGGGCCTTAAAAATCCCATGGTACTATTCGAAGTAGAGCCAGGTAGTTCTCCAAGTGTCTTGGCCAACATTTATCGCTCAACCAACATAACTAAAATAGATTATCTGGTCATTTATTTCATTGCTGTTTATAGGACCTTGCTGTGCACAAATTAGCTGCTGCATTTCCTACATTACAACAATAACCACACTTCAAAAGTGCATCATTGGTTGTAAAGCGCTTTGGGACATCCTGAGGTCATAAAAAACGCTATATAAATGCAAGTCTTTTTTTTTGTTACTCTGGTTTTGTGTTCCTGTCATTTGAATCTGGATAAAAAGAACTCAGTTACAGTAATGGGAGACACAAGCCTGCATAACAAAATTGGCACTAGATGTGAAACCATTAAACTTATATCAGCTAATGAACTTATGTGAAAGAACAAATTACGCCCCTTAATGATGAGAGAGGTGAAAGTGTTGGAGAGGCAATCAGAAGTTATTTGATAACAATATTTTTCATGATTGGAACATTGGCACCTGCCCATTCTAATTTGTTGCAGGGATGTTACCTCCAAGTCCATGTAAAAAGTAGGCCAGTAATTAAATGGATTTAAAAAAATAAAATAATAGGCATAAGGATCAGGACCAAAATTTCTGGAGTAAAAGCAAAGTTGGGAGTGTTGTGGCAAAACGTTTTCATAATTAAATGGGTAGAATTTTGTTATTCCACTGTTTTATATAGGTCGTTTTACTTTCATATGTATAGTGAGAACGATATTGGAATTTATTATAAGGGAAAAGCCTTCACTGAGATGAAAGCAATAATTTCAAGCCAATGTTAGTTTATGAAAGGTAAACTTTTTCTAACAATGTAATGAAAATGTTTAACTAGAGAGTGTAGCACAGACCGTGAATGAAGATAAAGCCCCTTGCAAGGTATTTGAAGCTAAAGTTGAATCTTATGGAATAAGGGACGGAAGATGTTTTAAATTGAATAATGAATTAAGCAGATAATAGAAAACAATGAGTGTTTACTAATAGCAATAGTTCTAATTCGGTAGCATAGCAAAGCTCTAGGATTTCCTTTGTTCATGGTATTTGGAAGTGATATAATTCTTCTCCTTATCTACAAGGATTCCATATTTAAATGAGTTTGGGCAATCACAACCCAGTTCCTTGTGGACACAGGTCCACAGAACACTGCCTAAAATTCAGTAGCCAATTGAATTAGAGAGGCCATAATGCTTTCACTATTAAGCGCCAATAGGCGTTGCAGAATACTCAGCATGAGAGGGCATCACTGCTGAATCTGATCCTGTTTTCACCCGACATCCACACAGATGCTCTTTCCAGCATGCATCACTCAATAGGAGCAGCAACCATGGTTCATTTTTACTCACCTTAGCTCAGAAGTATTGACACCAATGTTAGGTCTGGTACTGTTGACCCAGCTGAGGTCAGCTAACTCAGCATTGACTAGGAATTGAACCTGTGACCTTGTTGACAGTATTACTTATTGATGCACCACCCACTAGTTCTTCTTATAAACTGCTAAATAATTATTGGAAATAAATGCAGTCTTTATGATATGATGCCATACTGAATGAAATCGGACTATACGGAGCTTATAGATTATCCTCAAATTCAGTTTGGGAGGTATCTCATCGGTTTAATATTTTAAAAGCTGTTCATGTGTTTTTTTTCTAAAAAGAATAATAATTTCTCATATGTCATGTAATGATCCACGTGGAAATATTAGTAATATATTCTCCTCCTGCAGTATCCTCGAGGCATAATGAGGAAGGGTAATAGAATACTGAATTTATTATATTTCATGAGGGAAATTTTCATAACTGATTTAAGGTTTCAGCATTTGAGAGTTTCCCAGTGTGTATAATAATTCAGATGGTCAGAATCCAACATTTGTCAGGACATATTTTTCCATAACAGTGACTACAGCTACAGAGTTACTCGAATAGTTGGATCTCATATGACAGTGTTACTTTTCAAAGAGCATAAACAGAGTTGGCAGTGCCTACGGAAATGCTCATGGCTATTTTTCTAGGATGTTAGTTATTTTTTTACCCATGGGAAGTAATGGCTGACTCTTCCAGCCAATGTATGAAAGAATAACAGAAGTTATTAGTAACAACTAAGACGTATATAATTCTGAAGTTTGTTTTGATATTATTTTAATATAGCTGGTATGTACTTTTTTATATGATATAATGTGCTAGCAGATTTACCTTATATAAATGAAATAAATTTTGCTTTCTGTAATATAACTTGAAATTGCTTCCTACTATGTACCACAGCTTTGATTCTGCATGCCTGTTCTTTTCTTCATTGGCAAAGCCAAAAGAAATTACTTTGTTTTATGATACTGATAACATCAGTGTATTATTAAATTCCATGTAGTTGTCCATGCAGGGTAAACTGAACTCTTTAATGGAACATTTTCCACTTGGTACAGAGCTAATGGCTCATTTAAAATCACTGTGATCTAAGCTTGATGAAAAAATATTTTAACAAAGCTAATTCTCATGCAATTCTGGGAAAGTCTGGTGACTGAAATTGCAGAACCGTGTGGGAAAGATCTTCATGCAATACATTTAAAACAGCTGTTGTATCAGAACCTAAGCCAAAACATATTTTTAGGGCATGAACACTGGGTACTTGGAAATAACTCTGAATGAGCTAGCTGCAGATAGTTGGAAAAAAATCAGAAAGCACTGGGCAGAATAATCTCAATACTCAGAGCATGACATACACGATGATGTTCCTGGTGATGGAGCATGCTGGTACTTGGATTTGTTGTGCCATCAAATCACAGGATGTGGGCTTGTACCTGTGATTTGGCATAAGGTCCGGATTCCAATCATGACTATAGTGTCAGGAAGACATGTTTGCAGAATCCAGACAACTTTTTTTGTGCAGCAACATGCCCTTCTGTTTTTTTCCAAGTTATTTTCTTCCACTGCTTTTTGATTTTTCCCGGCCATATTCTAATTGCAGACAAGGGAACTGTACTTGAGCCCAATGCTGTTTAGCCTTCCTCCCAGTTAGTGTACAACAACAACCGAATGATGAATCTCCCTCTGATTTTCCCTTCTCCCTTTAGGGAAGTGCCTGAGCTTCTTTTGGCAGCTTGTTATGGTAGTAGGATGGTTTATCATGGTCATACATTTATACTTTCTCACGATATGGTACCACACACTGGAGCTCTGTCACAGTGCATGAAGGAGTGCCAGTGGCTAAACATTTCCCTATAGGAAACAAAGCAAGGTATGATTTGCAAGTCATTCTTATGCACATCCTAGCAGTTAGCTCAAGAATAGAATTAACAGAGATTTGCGAGAAGATTGCCCATCTACATTCTCAGACAGAGAATGATGTATAGTCTAAGGAGATCCAATGAAATTGAGATAAAAGCAAAAATAAAATAATAATGCCCAGACTATGTAAAGCTACCTCATATAACACATAATGTACAATCAATAAGGACAATAAAAATAATGGTATAAATGACGCATAGTTTAGAAATGATCATTGTTGTGCTATTCAGGGCTAAACTATGGGTTATTTGGGAGAATTCTCATTTGCCCACTAACCCACGACATCACAATTTACAGCTGCATATGTAAACTGCGTCGTCTCTCGGTTGTACTGTGGGCTGTTGAATGGAACGTCAGCTATGATTATCAATCAGAAGAGCAGTTAAAACCCTACATTTATACAGGGGAGAGCAGGCCAGGGTTTTTCTCAATGACTTTGTTGTAGAATTGAAGCTGGAAGAGCAAGAAGGACTCACTTCAATGAGCAAGGATTGTAAGTCCTGCTTTATGAAGTGTAGGACAGGCATGCTGTCCCCCATGGGACAGAAACATACCATCTCAAATAAAGAATATCTCAGAAAGGTTTGGAGCAAATTGCTGACAATATAAATGTTGCATAAAAGACCCAGAGGGAAAATGACTGACTTGAAGAAAGATGCTAAGGATAAAGAACAGTTTTGATTTCCAAGTATCTGACGCAAATACACATACCACAATTGTACGCTGATAATCTGAAAATCATTTTGTGCTCAACCATTTCAAGAATTAATAGGTTGTCAGCTCGAGTGTTAGCTTGGCCCAGTGGTAGCACGCTGCCCTCTGAGTCAGAAGGTCATGCATTTAAACTCCACTTCAGGCTTTGAGCACGTAGTCTAGGCTGACACTCCAGTACAACATTAGGAACATAGGAACAGGAGTAGGCCATTCAGCCCCTCGAGCCTGTTCTGCCATTCAACGAGATCATGGCTGATCTGCGACTCAACTCCATATACCCGCCTTTGGCCCATATCCCTTCATACCTTTGGTTAACAAAAAGTTATCAATCGCAGATTTAAAGTTAACAGTTGATCTAGTTTCAATTGCCATTTGCAGCAGAAGAGAGTTCCAAACTTCTACCACGCTTTGTGTGCAGACGTGTTTCCTAATTTCAGTCCTGAAAGATCTGGCTCTAATTTTTAGACTATGCCTCCTAGTTCTAGAATCCCCAACCAGTGGAAATAGTTTCTCTCTATCTACCCTATCTGTTCTTCTTAATATATTGAAAACTTCAATCAGATCACTCCTTAACCTTCTAAATTCTAGGAATACAACCCTAATTTGTGTAATCTCTCCTTGTACCTTAACCCTTGAAGTCCGGGTATCATTCTGGTAAACCTACACTGCAATCCCTCCAAGGCCAATATATCCTTCCTAGGGTGTGGTGCCCAGAACTGCTCACAGTACTCCAGGTGAGGTCTAACCAGGGTTTTTATAGCTGCAACATAACTTCTACCCCCTTGTATTCTAGTCCTCTAGATATAAAGGCCAGTATTCCATTAGCATTTTTGATTATTTTCTATACTTGTTCATGACATTTTAATGATCTATGTACCTGGACCCCCAAGTCTCTTTGGACCTCCACTGTATTTAGCTTTCCACCATTTAAAAAGTACCCTGTTCTTTCCTTTTTAGGTCCAAAGTGGATGACCTCACATTTACTCACATGAAATCCATTTGCCACAGTTTCACCCATTCACTTAATCTGTCAATATCTCTTTGTAATTTTATGCTTTCATCTACACTGCCTACAATGCCGCCTATCTTTGTGTCATTGGCAAATTTGGATATATGACTTTCTATGTCATCATCTAAGTCGTTAATAAATATTGGGGGAAAAATTCGGTACCTCAGTATCTCCCGTTAGCGCCAGCAGATGTTGTTAATGGGACACTAGAGCATTATTGCGGGGGCGAGGTGAATCCAGTGCCGCACGCCAAACCTCCCCCACCCCCCCCACAGCGCCGGCGCTAACAGTTATCGTCGGGAGCCTCAATGCCAGGTGGATCGTGACGTCAGTGAGTGTGCAATGCTCACAGACTGCCCGATCTACTAAATTGATTGTCGGCACCTACCTTAGCGCCTGGAGTAAACAGCGACAGGGAGAGCTGGTGTGAAGAACCAGGAAGCCGGCTCCAGGGACGTTATTGAAAGGGATCATCAATAATGAGTCTCAGCTGTAGGTTAGTAGAGTTTCAGTGCTTTCTTGTCAGGTTCACATACTGCAACAGTCTCATTCCATGATTTCAAGGTTATTTAGTATCAGGAGTGTTGTGGCAACTCAAAAGTAGCTACATTTATTCTTAAAAAAATCAAACTGCTACACTTGGTTACATTAATGGGGGCTGTACTGGCAATCAACCTTGCCCTCCAGGAGTGAGCGGAGGCAGCAAGAAAGACTGGAACATGTGGCCAGAGGGAGGAGGAGGGCCATCAGCCACATGTTTCAGTCATCCTCAACAGGAGGCCTTACCCTCCGAGGGTATTCTGAGAGCACTTCTCCTACCTCCAATTAAGCGAGGAGCAGTGTATTAGAAGGCTCCGTTTCACCAAGGAGGTGGTCACAGAACTCTGCCACCTCCTGCAACCAGATCTCCAGCCTCAGATCAGGGCGACCACGACTCTTTCAGTGGCAGTCAAGGTCACCATCGCCCTCAATTTGTTCACCAGCGGATCCTTCCAGTTTGCCATCCATCGCTGCATCCGGGCAGTCACAGAGGCTCTCTACAGTAGGAGAAGGGACTACATTTCCTTTCCCTCGCCTTGCTGCAGTCCACTCGTCCCCGGTGCCTCACCCTGTGCAGATCCTGCTACTATACTAGCCTCTCAGGAATGTGTAGTACCAGTGTCTGAGCTGTTGCCTGTGGGTGAGATATGCAATGATGTAATGTGTTCTTCTTCCTCTTCTCCCGTCTTGCTCGCTACAGTGCCCTCAGGGATAGGCTGCTCAGGTGCTTGCTTATTATCTGAAAGCATAAAGGCACAAGAGTCAAGTTAAGGTGAGGGGAGGGGGGCAGTAAGGGAGAAATGCATGGAGACGGCATGTTTAGCTGGAAAGTGCGAAACGCTTGTGGGGTGAAGGGGAAGTGGGATGAGAAAAGAAGAAGTATTGATGAACATACCGTTGTTGTCCCCAAGGGGGACAACATCGCTGGTGGCCATGGCGCCCACCACCTGGTGCCCAATAATCTGCAGCACTCTATTTTCCAATGCAGATAGTGGTTGGGTATGAGCTTGTCCCCTGCTTGTGCGCCCCTGCTCCCTCCTCTTGTGAGCCACCTTGGCCTGCACGAGAAAGGAAAGTGTGTGAGTGAGTGTGGAGCAATGTGTTTGGGTGATGTGCCTTCCATAGTTGAATAGCTTTCATTGTGTGCAAGGTGTGAGATGTGGGTGTGAGCGTTGGTAGGTAGAGATTGTTGGTGGGTGGGTGCTGGGGGTGTCATGCTTTGGGCAGTGTGTGAAGACTGTGGTTCAGATGGTGGTACGTAGCATTTGTAGAAGCATTCACATACCCTGACCACCAGAGTGAGGTGTTAAATTTCTTCCTGCATTGTGTGTGGATCCTGGGGACCACAGTGCTGCCCGAGATGTGCTGCACTACCTTACTCCACATGATGCGGAAGACTTGCGATGAGGGCCTCCTGCCACTTGCTGGGTAGAGCACCGCCCTCCGTCTCTCCACAGCGAACACCAATGCCTCCAATGCTTGATCATAGAATCTGTGGGCTCTCTCCCTGGGGTGTGGATCTGCCATGAGTACAGCTGCTTCGGTCCTCTGGCTCCTTCTCCTTGACCTGCTGCTGCTTGCTGAGGCAGCTGCACAGCTAGCAATACTGAGAATTAGATTCTGCAGCATCAATGAACCTCTCCTTTAAGAACTGGAAAAAGCCTTTGGCGATTAGACTGCACCTGATATTGGTCCACCCTTTGAGTGTAATGCCAATGAGCTTGGGCTTCAAGACTTGAATTAGGACTCCAATCATTTCTTTGAGCAGTGAGCATGAATTTTGTGTGTAGTCTAAAGCATTAGCGCCTCATGCTAACTTCTCCAACTTTTCTAATTATACTACCCATTACTGGGCTATAATGAATTTCTAGCCCACTGCGAATAGTTAAGGCCCCAACACAGATCCCTGCGGGACACCACTAGTCACGTCCTGCCAATTAGAGTACCTACCCATTATTCCTACTCAATTCTGTGGGCTTCTACTTTAGATAACAGTCTCTTTTGTGGGACTTTATCAAATGCCTTCTGGAAGTCCATGTAAATAACATCCATAGACATTCCCCTGTTCACTACTTTAGTCACCTCTTCAAAAAATTCAATCAGGTTTGTCAGGCATGACCTACCTTTCACAAATCCATGCTGGCTCTCTCTGATCAACTGAAAATTTTTGAGGTGTTCAGTCATCCTATCCTTAATTATAGACTCTAGCAATTTCCCGACAACAGATGTTAGGCTAACTGGTCTATAATTCCCTGGTTTTCCCCTCTTGCCATTCTTAAATAGCGGAGTGACATGTGCAACTTTCCAATCTAAAGGAATGGTTCCTGAATCTACAGAACATTGCAAGATTATAGTTAAGACATCTGCAATGTGCTCACCTACTTCCTTTAAAACACTGGGATGGAAACCATCTGGTCCTGGGGATTTGTCATGCTTTAGTGCCATTATTTTCTTCATTACTGTTATTTTACTTATGTTAATTTTATTGAGTCCCTGTCCCCAATTCAATATTCGTTTTCTTGGTATGTCTGGCATGCTATCCTCTTCCTCTACTGTAAATACTGACGCAAAGTAATTATTCAATATAGACAATATCACCACTTTCAGTTTTTAGGGGGCCAACATTGCTACTGACTACCCTCTTTCCCCTAATGTCATTGCAAAAATTCTTTGTGTTGATTTTGATATCCCTTGCAAGTTTCTTTTCATACTCCCTTTTTGTAGCTCTTACTATCTGTTTTGTCACCCATTGCTGTTCTTTGTATCTTTCCCATTCGCCAGGAGCTGTGCTAATTTTTGCATTTTTGTATGCTTTTTCTTTTAGTTTTATGCTGTCTTTTACCTCTTTAGTCGTCCATGACTGGTTTTTTTTTGGAAGTAGAGCTCTTGCCCCTCACGGGGTATAAACTGGTTCTGTATCATATTAAATTATTTTTTAAACATCTCCCACTGATCTTCTGTCATTTTACCCATTAACAGATTTGCCCAGTTTACTGTGGACAGTCTCTGTCTCATCCCTTTGAAGTTAGCCTTACCCAAATCTAAAATCATAGGGGGGAATTTTTCAGGGAGTCAGCGGACACGTTCGGTGGTGGGTCGGTGGGAATTTTTATTTTTGACAGCGCGTCGGGAACCCGCTGTCAACCCGCTGCCACGGGACTTTCCCAAATGTCGGGTCTGTCAGGGGTGAGCAGACCCGACATGCAGTGGCGGAGGAGGCAATTATGACCTTGTTAACAGCCCATTAAAAAGTATTTTGAGTTCACTTTACCATTTTACGAGGTTGCCCATGGGATCCATACTGCTCAGGGATCACGTCAGGTAAGGAGGTCAGCAGTTGTAACACCATGGGATCATCTCAATACTTGACAGCTGCAAATGTGCTATAAAAGCTCCTAACTCAAAGCTGTTCACTTTAAAAGCTCAGAAGCTGTTGCTTACTGCATTTGGAAGACAGATTGAGCTTTATGCAGGTTGCAAGTGTTTGGAGTAACCTCTCTATCCAGTGTTACCTCATTGGAACAACCTCTCTCACCATTGACAGATTGCTTCTGTCATCTCAAGTTCACCTGCCATCTATTGCATCGGTATCGGTGCCCTTGATACTATCTCACCTTGGTCCTCAGAATCCCACCACGATCAGCCCCAACACCAGCAGCACCAGGCACACCAACAACGACACCAACCAAAAGGTTCACACAAATCTGTCCAAGAACGCAAAGTGTTGAAAATAAAGATTTCAATGTTTGACAGCACATTAACAGAAACTTCACATGAACATTGGCTAAAACAGCCAAGTAGCTACGCTTGTGTGTTGTTAGTTGGTATTATTGGACTCGGATGAGGGTGAGTGTGAGGGGTGGCTAGTGAGATGGGGAAGTGATAATGTGGATAGAGAGGGATAGGTGGAGGTGCAAGGTAAGTTGGTGTGAGTAAGGATGTGCAGGTGTAGCATAGAAAAAGGCAGAGTGATGGGGAAGTGATGAGTGGCACAGCAGGATGAGGTTGAGTGTGGCTTTGCAGTAACGTTTCGTGATCTACTGAGGTTTGCGCCACTGCAGTCTGGTCCTCCTGACGACATCACTACTTATATCCTCCTGTGCAATGAGCAACCAGGCTGCGTTGGTCTCCTGGGGAGGTCTCTTCTGCCCATTGGAAGGGAAGAGAACCGTCCTGCATGGGAGATCCTGGGTGCAGCCGTGCAGTGCTCGTCAGTGTTTGCAGCAGTGAGGAAAAAATTTGCGTGCAAATTAAAGCATTTGCGCCTGGCGCTAATTCTCCAACTTTTCTACTGACACTGCCCATTCCTTGGCTATAATAAATTTCTAGCTCTTGGTCTGCTTACCTCCTTGCCTTAGAGGGAGTGCAACACAGGTTTACTAGACTGATTCCTGGGATGAGGAGATTGGTTGAGTAGATTCGGCCTATATTCTCTAGAGTTTGGAAGAATGAGAAGTGATCTCATTGAAACATATGAAATTCTTAAGGGGCTTGACAGGGTAGATGCTGGGAGGATGTTTCCCCTGGCTGAGGAGTCTAGAACTAGAGTCGCAGTCTCAGAATAAAGGGTCAGCCATTTAGGACTGAGATGAGGAGAAACTTCTTTACTCAAAGGGTTGTGAATCTTTGGAATTCTCTACTCCAGAGAGCAGTCGATGCTCAGTCGTTAAGAATATTCAAGACAGAGATTGATAGATTTTTGGATACTAAGGGAATCAAGGGATATGGGGATAGTGCGGGAAGGTGGAGTTGAGGTAGAAGATCAGCCATGATCTTATTGAAGAGCCGAATGACCTACTCCTGCTCCTATTTCTTATGCTCTTTTGTTCTCAAAATTGCTTAACACAGGAAATCCTTGTAAGCCAACCTAAGCTGAAGAAAGTGCAGCTGTATTTTATTGTCCATGCTTCCTAATCTACTAACATCTCAATACTACTTATCTATTTACAGGACAAGATGGCACTTAATAATGGGAGTACATAAACTTGAAGGTGGACCCAGGTGTTACAAGCTCTTGATGCTGTTTGAAGAGGTCACCCTGGGTATCATTGACAGCAATATTATTGAGGGAGTAGGCAAGGCTGAAGCCATAGGCCTCCCCCAAACTCAGGCTAGTCCTATTCTGGCCTTATTAGGTCATCCCCATGACATACAACCATACAGTCTACCTAGAAAAACCATCCATATGGTATATTGCAATGCAAGGATCGCTTGAAGTTGCATCTTGGAAGCAGTATTTTGACTGATGTTCCTCTTCAACTTTTGTAGGTCAAGAAAAACAGACTGCCAGTATAGTCAGTGCCCCAAAGCAAACCGGCACCTCACAGCACCCTGTATCATTCTCACCATCTTTGTCAAGCACCAGCACAAGCTTCACAGACCCCAGAGGATATAAGAATTGAGACTGAGGAAGTAGCACAAAAGGAGTCACAATTCAGAAGTGAGGAGGAACATCTGATGGTAGTGGGCATCTGATGGTTAGCATTGTTTATGCTTCTGCTTCAGTGCCTAGGGATTCTGAAATCACAGGGCCCATTTAGAAAAGGAGATTGCTGTCTGAGCAGGTTCATGTCTGGGAGTCACTTGAAATCTTGCAGAATATCATGCATGTCTGGCTAGGAGGATGGAGAAGTCTACAGGCTGGATCTGTGTAGTCATGTGTGAATGGTTATCTGCAATGCTGTCTACCTTGAAGCATGTGGCAACTCACAAGTTCTAAACTCAGTAGAAATTTCACACAAATTCTCATATTGTAGCTATGGAGGTCTTGGGCTCCAATCTACTGGCTGAGTTTGCAGCATAGTCTAAGGGTTAAATTCTGATTGTATCTCTAAATTTTGTTTCCCAATGGTCATTTTAGGATCATCATGGTACAGAAGTCTGACTTTATCACTCCTGGAAACCAGACAAAAGTTCATTTCCACTGCTTTTCCCCTTTTATTTGTAAATCCAGTCTCTCTTGCTATCAGTTTTACTAGTTAGCTCAGAATGATGAAATTAATCTATTATTCTTACAAGGATAAAATACAACCCTTTGCCCACGAGAACATAGGTTTCAATTCAGCCGAAGCTGAGGGGATGCATTTCTTCTCTAAAATTACACTTAGGGTCCTGTGTGAAAACTACCGGGTGCTCTGAACCTGTCTCCTAGTGGGCACCTACACAGTATTAATACACCCATGATCTGGCACTATTTGGCTAATACAGGAAATGGAAAGTGTCACACTGGTGCAATATAAGGAACTATTCTGAGCCTGAGATTCAGGCACATTGGTGAGGTAGAGTAGAGGGAGCTTTGCCCAAGTTAGGAATACTTGATATTGACCATCGATCAAAAAGTTTAAAAAAAAATTCCATGCTCCAGCACAGCTATCTCTCAACCGGTCAACAGTATGTTTGGGTAGATGCGTCTTTCATTTTGTTTTTTCTTCCCTAATAATCTCTGCCGCTGCAGTTCTCTGACAGACCGTGAGATGGAGTAAAGGGTAAAGAAAAATATTTGAAAAAACACAATGAAAAGGTTTATTTTAATAAACTGTAATAGAAGAATAACTATTAATGTTCTACATCCCCTGAGGCCCGTTTCAATTCAATTGCAAACCGACAACATCCATCTGCTTGAATCCTAACATGGGAGGCTCTCAGGTTGCTGCAGGATGATTGATTGGAGATGCTTTGATTTATTTTATTATCGTGTTAAGATCAATCCCTTCCTACAGTGCAAATTAAGATGTCACCGTGGAGTATTTATTTTGTCTCACAGAAAGTTTTCTATTTTTAATAGTTATCATTGGGTCATGTTGTTAACCCAGAGAACGTTATATGTTTTTTGGTAAGAAAATAGTTACAGGTTCAAATCACAATGACAAAGCAAAGGAAGGGAGGCCAATTAATATTGGGTCAAAGCAACAGATGTGGGGAAAAATGGAGAAAAGGACATTCAGAAAAACTAGAACTAGGAAAACTGGGCAACATAGGATAAATCATGAAAGAGAGTAAGAAGTTCAAGGAGAACAGACAAAGAGAAAGGTTCAGAAATAGAATCTAAATAGATATCTAAAGTCATCCTTGTTTTCGGGCGAGTTGAGGTGGCAGCACAGTGAAAATGGAGGTGCAGAACATACCACCCCCTTTCCACTGCTGTTCCACCCCCACCATTTTGATCGGGGCTTGGACATAGACAGCCAGAGCTCCCTCCTGAAACAGGTAGGAGCCTCATTCAAGGTCCTATGCTGGCCAATGGGACCTCAATGCCAATTTCATTAACATTTTAATTTTAGTGTCAGTCTTGGCTCAGTGGTAGCACTCTCGTTTCTGAGTCAGAAGGTCATGAGTTCAAGCTGCGCTCCAGAGACTTGAGCGCATAATCTAGGCTAGCACTGTTTGAGGTGCCATCTTTTGGATGAGACGTTAAATTGAGGCCCCGTTTGCCATTTCAGGTGGATGTAAACGATCCCATGGGACTATTTGAAGAAGATCAGAAGAGTTCTTCTGGTGTCCTGGGTGACATTTTTCCCTCAACCAACACCTAGAACAGTTCATCTGGTCATTTATATCATTGCTGTTTGTCAGACCTTACTGTGTGCAAATTAGCTGTTGCGTTTCCTACATTACAAAGTGTGACTACATTTTTTTTTGAACGATTTAATTGGGTGTAAATCACTTTGGGACATCCTGAGGTCATAAAAGGCACTATATAAATGCAAGTTCTTTATTTCTTTCTTTAACATGGTTATCACTTCAGTGACCCTGTAGAACTGAGCAGTGCAGGCTGGAAATGGCCAGTTCCAGCACTATTTAAAGGTTCAGTCACCTGCAAGTACTCAGATCATTGGTATCTGTATGGAGAGTTGAAGGGGCTTTTCTGCAAACATTTTTCTTTGCTGAAAATTTGCTCTTTTTTACATTTCTTGGCGTATAAACCATTCTGTTAGCACAGAGAGGTGTTTGCTTTACTGATATGATTTTGGCCACCCTTTAGTGGCTGCAGGAAGAAGAGGAACAGAAGCAGCAGCAACTACAGATTGGGAGTTTCAGAGTGCAGCACTTCGCCCTGAAAGGAATCAAGGAAGGAGGAAGGCTTCCTATAGGTGGCCTTACCTTACTGATAGGGTCTACAGGCCCAGAACGAGCTACCTGAACCCCAGCGAGGAGAAGTGTAGGAGGAGACGTGCTTCTCACAAGAGGCCATATCAGAAATCTGCAGGATGCTGCAGCAGCAGCTGGAGCCCACTATCACAGCTGGCACTGCATTGCCTGTGACAGTTAAAGGTGACCACAGCCTGAATTTGAATGCTTCAGGCTGCAGCTGGAGACATATGCAATTTAATCAGGCTGCCGTGCATATCTGCTTAAAGCAGACAGCAGACACGTAGTTTGCCACAGCTAATGAATTCTTCTCATTTCCATGGACCCCAGGAGCCAGCAAAAAAGGGCCAGGGGTGTTGCAGCCATTGCATGATTCCCACAAGTGCAGGATCCCGTCAACTGCACACATATGGCCATTAAGGCTCCTGCCAATGAGCTTGGCACCTTCAGGAACTGCAAAGGGCTTCACTCCCACTGGCAGCTGTTCATGCATAGAGGTACAGTAGTGTAGTGGTTATGTGCCTGGACTAGTAATCCAGAGGCCTGGACTAAAGATCTGAAGACGTGAGTTCAAATCTCACCACAGCAATTGGGGAATTTAAATTCAGTTAATTAAATTAATCTGGAATAAAAAGCTAGTATCAGTAATGGTGACCATGAAACTATTGATTGTCGTTATAAAACCCATCTGGTTCACTAGTGTCCTTTAGGGAAGGAAATCTGCTGTCCTTACTTGGTCTGGCCTATATGCAACTTCAGCAGCATAGCAATGTGGTTGCCTCTTAACTGCCCTCTGAAATGGTCTAACAAGCCACTCAGTTGTAACAAACTGCCACGAGAAACAATAATAAGAATAAAACTGGATGGACCACCCTGGCATCGACCTAGGCACCGACTTTGGACACGACAACAGCACACCCAGCCCAGTCAAACCTGCAAAGTCCTCCGCACTAACATCTGGGGACTTGTGATAAAATTGGGAGAGCTGTCCCACAGACTGGTTAAGCAACAGCCTGACATAGTCAGAATCATAGCTTTCAGCCAATGTCCCAGACTCCTCCCACCGGCAAGACAGATCCACCAGAGGTGGCGGCACAGTAGTATACAGTTGGAAGGGAGTGGCCCTGGAGTCTCATGGCTTCAGGTCAAGCATGGGTAAGGAAACCTCCTGCTGATTAGCGCCCTCCCTCAGCTGATGAATCAGTACTGCTCCATGTTGAAGAAACACTGAGGGTAGCAAGGGCACAGAAAGTACTCTGAAGGACATAGCTGCCAGACTGGGCCTGCGGCAGGTGGTGAGAGAACCAACACGAGGGGAAAAACCTACTTGACCTCGTCCTCACCAATCTACCTGTCGCAGACGAATCTGTCCATGATAGTATTGGTAGCAGTGACCATCACACAGTCCTTGTGGAGACGAAGTCCCATCTTCATACTGAGGACATCCTCCATCGTGTTGTGTGGCATTACCACCGTGTTAAATGGGATAGATTCAGAACAGATCTAGCAGCTTAAAACTAGGCATCCATGAGGCGATGTGGGGCAGCAGCAGAATTGTATTCCACCACAATCTGTAACCTCATGGCCTGGCATATCCCTCACTCTACCATTAACATCAACCCTGGTTCAATGAGGAGTGCAGAAAGAGCATGCCAGGCGTACCTCAAAATGAGGTGCCAACCAGGGAAGCTGCAACACAGGACTACATGCATGCTAAACGGCGGAAGCAGCATGCTATAGACAGAGCTAAGTCATCCCACAATCAACGGATCGGATCAAAGCTCTGCAGTCCTGCCACATCCAGTCGCAAATGGTGGTGGACAATTAAACAACTAACGGGAGGAGGAAGCACCATGAATATCCCCATCCTCAATGATGGTGCAGCCCAGCACGCGAGTGCAAAAGACAAGGCTGAAGCGTTTGCAGCCATCTTCAGCCAGAAGTGTCGAGTGGATGATCCATCTCAGCCTCCTCCTGAGGTGTCCACCATCACAGAAGCCAGTCTTCAGCCAATTCGATTCATTCCACATGATATCAAGAAACAGCTGAGCGCAATGGATAGAGCAAAGGCTATGGGCCCCGACAACATCCTGGTTGTCATGATGAAGACTTGTGCTCCAGAACTAGTCGCACCTCTAGCCAAGCTGTTCCAGTACAGCTACAACACTGGCATCTACCCAACAATGTGAAAAATTGCTCAGGTATGTCCTGTCCACAAAAAGCAGGACAATTCCAATCCGACCAATTACCGCCCCATCAGTCTACTCTCAGTGGTGGAAGATGTCATTGACAGCGCTATTAAGCGGCACCTGCTCACTGATGCCCAGTTTGGGTTCCGCCAGGACCACTCAGACCTTATTACAGCCTCGGTCCAAACATGGACAAACGAGCTGAATTCCAGAGGTGATAGTGACTGCCCTTGACATCAAGGCAGCATTTGACCGAGTCTGGCATCAAGGAGCCCTAGTAAAACTGAAGTCAATGGAATCGGGGGAAAACTCTCCACTGGCTGGAGTCATACCTAGCACAAAGGAAGATAGTTGTGGTTGTTGAAGGTCAATCATCTCAACCCCAGGACATCACTGCAGGTGTTCCTCAGGGCAGTGTCCTAGGCCCAACCATCTTCAGCTGCTTCATCAATGACCTTCCCTCCATCATAAGGTCAGAAGTGGGGATGTTCGCTGATCTCTGCACAGTGTTCAGTTTCATTCGCAACTCCTGAGTAAAAATAGCAGTGCAGCACGCAGCAAGACCTGGACGACATCCAGGCTTGAGCTGATAAGTGGCAAGTAACATTCGTGCCAGGCAATGACTATCTCCAACAAGCGAGAGTCTAACCACCGCCCCTTGACATTCAACGGCATTACCATTGCCGAATCCCCCACCATCAGCATCCTGGGGGTCAACATTGACCAGAAACTTAACTGGACCAGCAACAAGAGCGGGTCACAGGATGAGTATTCTGCGGCGAGTGTCTCACCTCCTGACTCCCCAAAGCCTTTCCACCATCTACAAGGCACAAGTCAGGAGTGTGATGGAATACTCTCCACTTGCCTGGATGAGTGCAGCTCCAACAACAATCAAAAAGCTCGACACCATCCAGGACAAAGCAGCTCGCTTGATCGGTACCCCACCCACCACCTTCAAAATTAACTCCCTCCACCGCCTGTGCACCGTGGCTGCAGTGTGTACCATCAATAAGATGCACTGCAGCAACTCGCCAAGGCTTCTTTGGCAGCACCTCCAAAAACTGCGACCTCTACCACCTAGAAGGACAAGGGCAGCAGGTGCATGGGAACACCACCACCTCCAAGTTCCCCTCCAAGTTACACACCATCCTGACTTGGAAATATATCATCATTCCTTTATCGTCGCTGGGTCAAAATCCTGGAACTCCCTCCCTAACAGCACTGTGGGAGTACCTTCACCACAAGAAGGCGGCTCACCACCACCTTCTCGAGGGCAATTAGGGATGAGTAATAAATACTGGCCTTGCCAGCGACGCCCACATCCCGGAACAAATTAAAAATAAACAACTGTTACGCTAATGTCCTTTACCAGAAGGAAACCTGCCATCCTTACCCAATCTGGCCTATACGTGACTCCAATGTGGCTTATTGTTAAGTTGCCTAGCAGTTGTAATTATGGATGTGCAGTAAATTCCAGGCATACCAGCAATGCCCACATCCAAGAATGAAGAAAAAAAAGGTGTGTGCCCAATTCCAGGCAGCTCATAAATGCCTTGACCTTTGATTAGGAGCAACACCTCAGAGGCTGGCTGCCAGGTGCCATATGCCAGAACCTACAACTGCCTGCACAGATCAGATACAGCAACAGTCACAGCTTAACCAGAACAGTCGATAGGAGTCCTTAATCAATGATTCCGCTGCCTTGACCGGTCTGGGGTTCCCTGCAGTACAGCCCTGAAAGAGTGTTGAGGATAGTGGTGGTGTGCAGCCTCCTGTATAACTTTGCCATGCAATCTACTGTTGCTGATAGATGACCCACTGGCCACAGTGCAGGGAGGAAGCTGATGAGCCAAAGGATGCAGCTGCAGCAGGAGGTCTGCAATATTAGCCTGCAGTCAGATCTGTCTATCGGTTACTCATTGAGCATCATCTCTCCTAAACTGCTCCTCCCACAACCCCCATCTCCCACCCGGAACACCTTCCGAGCCAGCCCATTTACACTGCAATGGATAGGTATGTCAGCCAGGGCGCGGTGTATAATGGGTGGATGATCCACTACCGTCCGTTTTACACCCTCACCGAAGTTGAAAGTTTCAACCATCATTCTCACCTTTGCTGTCCGGGTAGTCGTTGAACTTCTTCCAGCACTGCACCCATGTCCTGGAGATGATGTTTCTGGCTTTCCATTTTAAGCTATTTCCTTCCAATTCTGCTGCAGTGTCTGCCTGGGCACCCATCTGCCATCTGAAAGGGTAGAGGACCTGTCTCTGGGCTCTCACCTGATTCACCAAAGCCCCCACTGCGTCATCACTCCCTGGCAGGAGACATTTCTCAGCCAAAGTTCCAAATTTGCAGCAGAAATAAGTGAGAAAATAAGACATCTCTGCTTTAAGCGTTGCAAGCTCGCAGCAAATAGGCATCCGGTCTGCTGGATATTGTACCCTCCAAATCGGCAAGCTGTCAACACTGTAAAGGGGCAGGCAGCTGGCCTGTGAGATTCAAATAAGGCCCGACCATCAAATTGATTTGGGTCTCTCACTGGTGCTATCAAGCGGCCGTTCCGATCATTCCGCATCGCTCAACCCCCACCTGATACGCACCACACATCGAAACTAGCCCCGTGTAACTCCTTTGCATTCTTTCCTTTCGCAATCTATTCTTCAGACAAACTTCACCAATGCCACACACACAGTATTGAATTTGGTGCCATCAATATTTTAAATGTTTTGATTTTTTCCCCTACACAAGTTCATCAAATTGCAGGCTTAATTCACAATTTTTACTCAGTGCCAGTAGCAAGAAATTGGGTCATGAATAACACTTCTTCGATAGAACTCTCATTGCACTGCACTACCATTTGAAACTATACAACCTGAGAATTATATTCTAAATGATAACTTTGACATTTTCATTTGCCGCATTCTCTGTCCCTGGGATGAGAGTGGGACAAGTGCGGGATGGGGGTGAATTGAACATAAGAACATAAGAACATCAGAAATAAGAGCAGGAGTAGGCCACACGGCCCCTTGAGCCTGCTCCGCCATTCAATAAGATCATGGCTGATCATCGACCTCAACTCCACTTTCCCGCCCGATCTCCATATCCCTTGATTCCCCATGAGTCCAAAAATCTATCTATCTCAGCCTGAATATACTCAAAGACTCAGCATTCACAGCCCTCTGGGGCAGAGAATTCCAAATATTCACAACCCTCTGAGTGAAGAAATTCCTCCTCAATTCAGTCTTAAATGGCCTACTCCTTATCCTGAGACTATGCCTCCTAGTTCTAGACTCTCCAGCCAGGGGAAACAACCTCTCAGCATCTACCCTGTCAATCCCCTTCAGAATCTTGTATGTTTCAATGAGATGACCTCTCATTCTTCTAAACTCCAGAGAGTATAGGCCCATTCTACACAATCTCTCATCATAGGACAGCCCTCTCATCCCAGGAATCAATCTAGTGAACCTTCGTTGCACCGTCTCCAAGGCAAGTATATCCTTCCTTAGATAAGTAGACCAAAACTGTGCACAGTACTCCAGGTGTGGTCTCACCAAGGCCCTGTACAATTGTAGCAAGACTTCCTTACTCTTATACTCCAACCCCCTTGCAATAAAGGCCAACAAACCAATTGCCTTCCTTATTGCTTGCTGTACCTGTATGCTAGCTTTCTGTGTTTCTTGCACGAGGACAGCCAAATCTCTCTGAACACCAACATTTGAAAGTTTCTCACCATTTAAAAAATATTCTGTTTTTCTATTCTTCCTACCAAAGTGAATAACCTCACATTTCCCTACATTATACTCCATCTGCCACGTTACTGCCCACTCACTTAGTCTATCTATAACCCTTTTCAGACTCTTTGTGTTCTCACAGCTTACTGTCCCACCTAGCTTTGTATCATCAGCAAACTTGTATACATTACACTCGGTCCCTTCATCTAGGTCATTAATATAGATTGTAAATAGCTGAGGCCCCAACACTGATCCTTGCGGCACCCCACTAGTTACAGCCTGCCAACCTGAAAAAGATCTGTTTATCCCTACTCTCTGTTTTCTGTCCATTAACCAACCCTCTATCCATGCTACTATATTACCCCTAACCCCATGAGCCCTAATCTTGTGTAATAACCTTTTATGTGGCACCTTATCGAATGCCTTTTGGAAATCCAAATATACTACATCCACTGGTTCCCCTTTATCTACCCTGCTAGTTACATCCTCAAAAAACTCTAATAAATTTGTCAAACACGACTTCCCTTTCATAAAACCATTTTGATTTTCTAAGTGACTTGATACCACTTCCTTAACAATGGATTCCAGCATTTTCCCGACGACTGATGTCAGGCTAACTGGCCTGTAGTTCCCTGTTTTTTCTCTCCCTCCTTTCTTGAATAGCGGTGTTACATTTGCGACCTTCCAATCCGCTGGGACCATTCTAGAATCTAGGGAACTTTGGAAGATCAAAACCAATACATCCACTATCCCTTCAGCCACCTCTTTTAGAACCCTAGGATGTAGGCCGTCAGGTCCAGAGGATTTGTTGGCTTTTAGTCCCATTAGTTTCGCTAGTACTTTTTCTCTACTGATATTAATTACGTTAAGTTCCTTACCCTCATTAAACCATTGGTTCGGCATCATTTTTGGTATGTTTTTTGTGTCTTCTACTGTGAAGACAGATACAAAATATTTGTTTAACGTTTCTGCCATTTCCTTATTCCCCATAATAATTTCTCTTGTCTCAGCCTCTAAGAGACCAATGTTTACTTTTGCTACTCTTTTCCTTTTTACATACTCGTAGAAAATCTTACAATCTGCTTTTATATTTCTTACTAGTTTTCTCTCATATTCTATTTTTTCCCTTTTTATCAATTTTTTGGTCAACCTTTGCTGGTTTCTGAAACTCTCCCAATCCTCAGGCTTACTATTATTCTTTGCAACTTTATCCACTTCTTCTTTCAATCTAGTGCTATCTTTAACTTCTTTAGTTAGCCACGGTTGGATGACTTTTCCCGTGGAGTTTTTGTTTCTCAATGAATTGCTAAATTAATGCATTTTTCAGGGGACTTCTGAGCTTAGAGCTCATGCCCACTATAGTTTGGATTAACTCATATAACTTAGAATCTAACAGCCTTCAGAAAAAGCAGACATTGCTGCTCATTTGAAATTTCAATTTAATAATAACTATGAAAAAAATAGACATATAGTTTTAAAAAAATGATTACAGTTAACAGCTGAAAAACATCTCCTATATGACTGGCATAGACCCTTTCCACAAATCCAAGTAATAAATTATATAAAAATAAAGTAACACATGTGCCGTCAGGCAAGTTCAATAATGTGTTTCCTGTCAATTTCCTCATTGCTTTCATGATTAATTTATCTTAAATAGAATGAGTCATCACATCATAAATCATAAGCATTAGTGTGTTGTTATTTTAAAACCTTTTATTAGACTTCATATGGAAATGAAATACTTTGTGTAAATGCTGAAGTATTGCAGTTTTAATGCCTGTCTTCTACTGAGATCTGCACTTTTTTTACATTAGGATTGGGCCGTTGTGTTTCATGCTGTTGTCAACAACAACAACTTGTATTTATATAGCAAAACATCCCAAGGCGCTTCACATGAGCATTATCAAACAATATTTGTTGCAGTGTTTGACATTTTATCAATTGTGTAGATAATACAGACATGATTGCACAAAGTTTAAGAAACATTGTGGGGATGTGATCCTGACTTTCAAATAGATTTTTCTCATAAGATTCTTTTGACCTGCTTTTTCTTTCTGCCAGGATGATGGAGCCAGTTTGATTGGTCTCTGGTTTTAAGGCAAGTGCAATTGTGGCTAAATTTTTCACTGGCACAAAGGTTTTTTTTTGTTGCATAGCCTTACACATAGATTGTGGTGAAGAACACTAACACTGACCAATCAGAACACAGATATAAATACAAACAAAATCATGTGGTAATAATCTGTACAGGGGACCAGAGAAGAGCAATAGTAATAACTGGTCACTCAACCTCCAGAGGAATTTTAAGTTTCCGGAAAGGTTGCAGAGAAAGGATCAAGAGGTAATACAAAGGACATTTTTAAAAATAGAGGTGCTTGAAGGAAGTCCCTGAAGAGCCAGAATTCACATTACAAATAAGAAGGAAGCTGATCTGAGAGAAAACTGTAAATAATGGATTGCACTCTCAGATTAACCAAGTAGGAGTACTTGAATTATTTCACAAGTATTGCTGCTAATTTACTCCCAGAAAATGTATATCGAAGAGGCAGCTCTTACAAAAAATCATGAACAGCACATCACACCCTCTATAAATTAAAACACTGGCATGTGTATCTCATTAAATATACATACATTGGCTGCAGGCCCAATCACCCCGTGATGCTGCCAGCACACAAAGATGTTTAGCTTCAATACTTTCAGAGTTGTAGTCACAGGGGATGGTTAATAGCCTCTGTAAATAATTGCAGTTCCCAAAGTATGACCGTGATTTCCCCTCCCTCGGCGGGTTCGGTGCGGCTGGGGTCGGTGGTGGGTCCCAAACTCGCTGCTGGCTCCAGCCCGCTCGGTGAGATGATTTTGCGATGATTGGGCTTGTTAAGCCCGCCCAGCGGGTTTGTCAGCCAATTGGAGGAAGCGGGTCTGATGATGTAATTTGATGACGCGTCATCGGCCGGTTTCCTTAAAGGGACCATGCACAAATTTAGTTTGACTGTTGTACTGTCAGTGTTCTACAGCATTGAGGTGCTGCAAACCCTGACAAGCACTGCACAGAGGTGCACAGGCTCTCCCATTATGCTTATGGAGGGAGTCACAACACGTAGGGAGGTTCTCTTCCCTTCCAATAGGCAGAAGAGACATTCCCAGGAGAGCAACGCAGCCTGGTTTGACCTTGCACAGGAGGACACAAGCAGGGATGTCGTCAGGAGGACCAGGCTGCAGTGGCGCAAACCTTTCAATGATCTCAGTAGATCACAAAATGTTACTGCCAAGCCACACTCAACCTCATCCTGCTGTGCCACTCATCACATCCCCATCACTCTGCCTTCTCTACCCTACTCCTGCACATCCTTACTCACACCAACTTACCTTGCACCTCCACCCATCCCTCTCTATCTACATTATCACTTCCCCATCTCACTAGCCACCCTCACACTCACCCTCATCCTAGTCCAATCATACCAACTAACAACACACTTGGGTGTTTTATGCAATGTTCAGGTGAAGTTTCTGTTAATGTGGTGTCAAACATTGAAACCTTTATTTTCAACACTTTGTGTTCTTGGACAGATTTCTGTGCACCTTTGTGAGTTTCAGTGAATGGTGAGACATAACAGTACCCCCCACAATGGTGATGAGTGTGAAAGGAATGGCTTGGACATTGTAGGGATGCATTATGGTGTTGGTGTGGGGTGGTGCCAACCTAGCGCATCATGTGGCAGTCAGGGTATACAGCGTCAAGTGAAGTAAATCTGGCTATGGTGAGGCCATCCCTGGCCACCCGGGCAACAATGTGGTCGGGTGCTGATGCCCTTTGTCCTGTGCAGCATCAGTTGATTGCGGAGAGGGTTGGTGTTGTTGTGGGTGCTGCTGGTGTGTCTGGTGCAGCTGGTGTTGGGGCTGATCGTGGTGGGATTCTGAAGATCAAGGGTGAGATAGTTTCAATGGCACCGATATTGATGTAATAGATGGCAGGCAAAGTTGAGATGACAGAAGCAATCTGTCAATGGTGAGAGAGGTTGTTTCAATGAGGTGACACTGGAAAGAGTGTTTACTCCAAACACTTGCAACCTGCATAAAGCTCAATCTGTCTTCCAAATGCAGTAAGCAACAGCTTCTGAGCGTGGAAAGTGAACAGCTGTGAGATGGGAGCTTTTATAGCACATTTGCAGCTGTCAAGTAAAGAGATGATTTCATGGTGACACAACTCCTGACCTCCTTACCTGAGGGGATCCCCTAGCAGCGGGGACTCCGTGAGTGACCTCGTAAAATTTAAAGGTGAGCTCAAAATACTTTCTAAGTGACTCTTAACAAGGTCATAATGACCTAAATTGCCTCCCCAACCACTGTGTGTCAGGTCTGTTCAGCGTTGACATGATATTTAGTGCACCATCTGGGAACGTCTCGTGACGGCGGCAGGTTGACAGCAGGTTCCTGACCCGCTGTCAAAATTTTGTTTTTCCCCATCCGACCCGCCACCAATCTCGCCCGCTGACCCCCTGAAAAATTCCCCCCATATTCTCTGTGCATCTCCTGTGCATTTCTGTATATGTTTGGATTTATTTTCATTATAATGCGAGCAGTCACTCGACAAATCTGATCATAAATGAGGCAAGATATATCAAAAATGGTGCACTAAATGGTTACATTTAAGCTTAGTTCTGATTTAAGTATTTTTTTCTCTTGCAATATTTCTTCTTAGACTTTTTATTTTTACCTGCTATCTTGACATTAACAACTCAAGATGGGGTATAAGTCCATGCAATTTCAACTTACTGGTTGCTGGGTAATTGAGAGACTTGGGGCCCAATTTGTTTATTCCCCTCTTTATTTTAGGGGTGCTGTGGCCAATTGTAGTACCCCATAGTCAACACAGATCAGGGATTGAACCCGAGACCTTCCTGGTTGGTTTTGGGCAGTGTCATATCACACAGCATGTTTATTTACTGTACCACATAGGGAGGGGGAAAGCTGAATAAAGCACATTTAAATGGCGGATGTGGATAATTAACTTAAAATTACATATAGCTCATCAGTGAATGGGCAGTTGGCAAGATATTTGCTAACCTAGGCAAATAGTGCAACAGCGTAAAAAAAAAACTGGCACAGCTCTCAAAATTCTGACAGCTCTAAAATCAAACTAAATATAGGCTGCATGACACATGAAGACAAAGGGGCTGGATTTTATCAATGGGGATGCGCTGGGGGCGGGACTGCTGGTTGTCGGGTTTCAGTCTCGCCCCCAATGACGTCTGGCCAACCGTCAGCGTTTGACAGCTTTGAGAAGCTGTCAAACACTGACAATCTCTGTTCTTTGGTGAGTCCTTGTACTGAAGACTCACCAAACCTCTTTCCTGAGCAGAAATCAGATGGCTGCTGCATCAGAGAATGCATGAGGAGCCTCCGGATCCCCAAGGGTTGAAGCCTGCAGGAAGAAGCAAAGGTAAGTAAACTTTTTCTAACACTTTACACTCACCTCTCATACTTACCTCTCCAGACTTGCACCCATCACTCACCTCCACAACACCCATCACTCACCTCCACAGCAAACTTTTTGAGCCCTCTCGCCCCCGCAGACCCACTGCTCGCCTCGCTGACCCTGGCGAGGTTCGCAGCCATCGGGAAGCCCGCACTTGCAGGGGTAAAATGTGGATAATCCTCTTAACTACCTGTTAACAGGCAGTTAATTGTCTGTGATCCCCTTCCCGCCTTGAGGAGACGGGTTCCTGCGCGAGTCGGGGATCCGCCTCCCGGGAAGATGGCACAGAGGCGGGTTGGGAGCGGGTTTGGTACCCGCTCCCAGTTTCTGCCATTTTCCCGGCAGTCCCGCCTCCCTAGGGCTGGGAAAATTCCCCAACGAGTTAGGCTTAAAGTGCAGCAGGACAAAGGCTTGTCATGTCTTAAGTTGCAAGTATACTCAGCATTCAGTTACTTCTACTGCATGGGGAAAAAACCTAAAGTATACAAAGGCACAGTTTACAACAGTGATGAATTTAGAAATTATTTGAAGGGACGTGTGAATGCTCAAAACTTCAGATTTATATTCAATGAGGTCTGGGGCCATGCAAGCCCCCCAACTCCCACCCTGCTGCCAGCCCTCTAAAACGTAGGGCTGGATTTTACTTACCGAGAGGAGTTGGGGGCGGGACTGCTGCCTTCTGGGTTCTAGTCCTGCCCCCAGCGACGTCCGATGCACCAGCGCTATTTTCCCCTGATTGGCCTTGTTAAGCCCGCCCAGATTGAGTTTAGACACTTTGGGCTGGATTTGACCAGCCCTGAGGAGGCGGGTTTGGAGGTGGGACTGCTGGGAAAATCAAAAAAAATGCGAGTGGGAGGTTAGCGGCAGCTGTAACCGTTAGCGCCCTGCGCCGCCGGCGATGATGCCCCGCTTGTGCCCCGGCCGCGATCTTCGGTAGCGCCCCCCTGACTTACCACGGGACGCTATGTCCGACGGGTCAGGGGGGCCTACCTGCACCCGGGGCAGCGCAAATTAAAGTGGAGGTGACGGGCGGCCATTTTTGTTGCTGGCCGCCTGCCAGCACCTGCCCCCTCTGTCGTCTCCGGCCTTCTGTGCAGCCCCTCCGCGGGGTGCCGGCTGCGCTCCATGAGCCCGGCACTTCTCTTGAGTGCCGAGCTCTTTTGCCGGCACTCCGATCCCTGGTAGCACAGCTGGGCCCCGGGTTGCGCTGTGCTAGGCCCCTCCCCTTTAGTAAGGGGAGGAAGGCCTGCAGTACCGCCGCGCAATGTGCCGCGATATTCACTTGCAGCGCCCCATGAGGGCGGCGTGGTGCTTCCAGTAGCGCCCTGCCTCCCTCTTGGGGCGTTACTGGTGAATTTTGGGTGCGGGGGTGCGCTAATTTTTTCGGGGTGCTAAAAGTAGCGCCCCGGCGAAGTTAGCGCCCTAAAGGGGGCGCAACCCAATTTCCCCCCCGTTTTTTTTTACCAGGTAAGTGATTTATTTTGTTTTGCATTTTAAATTGAATATTTTCCTCCCTCATTAAGTTGTTTGCCTAGTTGCAAGCATCCAGAGGACATCCAAACTACCCACACTGTTGTCAGCCACTTTCAAAACTCTGCTTCTGACACCATTTTCCCTCCCACCCACCCCACTGGCCTATCACACTCCCAGGCCCTGCTTCCTCTTCTGTCCCACAGGCTCTGCTTTGCCTGGCAGGCCGCTCCCCTTTCTGCCGTTGTTGTTCTCCAAGTTGCTTCCTTTTTGGCCCCACACCCTGCTGATTTTTTTTTGTTGGTCCTGTTCTGCCTCTGCCTCTGCCTCAGGCAACATTTGGCTGCAATTTATAATTCTACTCCCAATTTGCGTCATTGGCCACTTTGCCTCCAGGCCTGGTGAGTAAAAAAAAACCCTTGGCCCCAGTCCATATGACTTTCTCCTACTTTGCTTCAATTTTTGTTTCTGCCAGGCCCACTGAATTAGGCTTTCCTCGGGCCTCCTGCTTGCCCTGTTCCAGTGTTTGTGCCTCCCCATGGCTCCCTACTACCTTCGGCTTCCTCCCCATGTGGCTCCATCCTGTGTCCAGTCCTACTAATTTGGTCCAGTCTCACTCATTCACGCCTCACTTTAATTTTGCTGTGGCCTTCCTTCTTCAGGCCACACTCCAATTTCAAAGGCTCTCTCTGGCCCCAGTTGCAATTCATCTGCCCGCAGTATTTATAATGGTGGCCTGTTCCTATCCCAGCTGTCCTTCCTCCAGTCCTGCTCCTCTGTTTTCTTCTGGCCTTCTTGACCCGGCCTCAGTCATGTTTCCTGTAACACTTTTTATTTTAAAACCTTTGTACTTCTGTGGCTCATTTGTGGAGCCTTTAAATTGTGGGTCCCTCATGCCTCCCATGCCACACAATGTGCTATACCGCAGTTCCAGGAGGCCTCTTTCTCCCTGCAGCAGATCTGCCTCACTTCTGGCTCCCTGAAATCTGGTGGGTGACTGACTGCCCTGATTCCAGCTCACTGAAATTCCTGAGGTCTGGGAGTGTACTGTTTGGTGTGCCTCAGGCCTACTGGTTCTGTCTTACTTGGGATCAACACTCTGCCCCCTCTAAGAAAAGCCTCTTCATTCCAATGCCTGCTTGGTTCCATTCTGTCTCACTCTGCTGCTAAATTTAAAATAATTACAGCAGTCCTCATTTGTCCTGCTCTAGCTCCTGGAAAAACAAATCTAATCCTTCTCATAATCTAGGCTGACACTTTACTGCAGTACTGAGGGAGTGCTGCACTGTTGGAGCTTCTGTCTTTCAGCTGAGACGTTAAACCGAGGCCCCGTCTGCCCTCTCAGGTGGGCATAAAGGGACCCATGACAGTGTTTCGAAGAAGAGCAGGGGAGTTCTTATGGTGTCCTGGCCAATATTTATCCCCCAACCAACATCACTAAACAGATTATCTGGGCATTATCATATTGCTGTTTGTGGGACCTTGCTGTGTGCAAACTGGCTGCCGTGTTTCCTACATTACTACACAAGTGACTACACTTCAAAAGTATTTCATTGGCTGTTAAGCGCTTTGGGACAGCCTGAGGTCATGAAAGGTGCTATATAAATGCAAGTTCTTTCTTTTGTTTCTCCTGTTTTCATTCTTGAAAGTTTATTTTTAGCTGAGAACACTGCTCCAGTTGATAAATAAAATAGCCACTTATTTAGTTTTCCCAGAATAATCGAGTCATATCCCCAAAACACTGATAAAAATCCCAGAATAGCATTTAATAAAATTGGAATATGATGTCTTCAGTCACTGAGTGGCCCTACATAGCATCACTACCCTTATTGGTATAAAACAGCATCCTCTGACTCACTGTGGCAACACCATGAGTGATCTGCTAGTGTATTATTAAAAATCTTGTATAGGACGCACACTTCCTTTCCTGAACCTTACTTTCTGTTGTGATTTTTCATCACATTTTTCTGTCAACAGTTGCCATTTTAAATTGTTATGTCAACTATCACAATGTACTTGCAAGATCTGGCTTCTAATTGGTTGTGATGAGTTCTGAAGTCTATCTCCCACGTCCATCACCATCATATATATATATATATAAAAATATATAAAAATCATATTCATGAACTAACCGTGGACAATTCGACGGGCAATTTTGAAATATTTTTCTAATATTTATTGCGTTTTACTAGTAACATGCTACCATGCTCCCCAAAATTAAAACTCTATAGTCTAGAAATGATCGTTGATATTGGGTATGATTGCTTTGTGTGTTTATGTCTTAAATCAATGCCTTTGTTAAAATAGTGGACAGAGGGGCGTGGTAAGCATTCAAATGCAAAAATTGGCCAATAGTAAATCGTAGGCTTATACAACTTGTCAGACAATATTACTGTCAGGCTCTAACTTGGCCTTTACTTGATTACCCTTTCAACAATGTTGGGACAGATTATCCTCTTTAGCACTTGAGTGTAAACCATCACCTTGGGCAGAGCACGTAAAAGATAATTGGATGGGGACGATCACACATCCATACCAGACTTTGCTCAATTTTCCATGCAATTATATTAATGGGCAGAAAATCGGGCCGGCTCGATGACAGGAGTGCGATTCTCCCCATTCAGGTCGCCTCTATGCACTCAGCCCAGGAGGTTCCACTGGTTGAAAATTTTAGCCTTATGTCATTGAAGATCAAAATAGGGTTCCGAAGGTCAGCTAGAAAAGATGTCAGTGCAGTCGAACACTGCCATTAAATGCTTAACGCTGTCGAGCAACTCTAGTCTTACAGTTGTCAATGGTAATCTGGCTACAGTAATAGCTACCAACTCCTGTGTTGGTTTCACAGTGTTAATTTAAGACATCAAATCCTGTAAATATATCTGATGATCAGGATCCTTTTCGAATACTGAATCTGAATGCTTGTACTTCATGATACCACAAAGTAGTACGACAGCAGGTTTAGCAAGTTTCAGTAGAACCTTTAGGGGGCGCTAACGGGACGCTAACCACTTACCGTCCCTGCGCAGCGATTATAACGTTGCTCGCGATATTCGGCTGCCGGTTAGTGGCGGCGCTAACCAGTAGCATCACGATCTCCTGCGCCCGGAGATCGTGATGTCATCCATGTGCGCTGCACCCCGGTAGCGCCCCGGACGCGAAATTGGGTCACGCCCCCTGCTCCAGCGCCTAGCAGCAGGAACGACAGCTACAGGGGGACGGTGCACAGTCGGCTGGGAGCTGGGGGAGCGCTATTTAAAGGCGCGCATTTCCTGTGTTCTCCCGTCGGCAAACTTTTCTGCCTACGCACGCTCAGAGAGGGAGAGACGCGTTTGGAAGGACTTCACACTTCCACACTTGAGGGACTGTTGGTCGGCAGAGAAACTTATCAGGTTCCTATTACTGTCAATTTTGCTGCAGCAACACTTTGAAGATTTAATGGGGACTGTAATAGCATGGGGGCTCGACCTCCAGCTTCATCATCGGAGGCAGTGGAGGCGGAGAGAGATAGTGCAAAACGTGGGCAGAGGGAGGAGGGCCAACAGGCCTCTCCACACAAGACCTTACCCTCCCAGGATATTCAGAGAACAATTTTCATATATCCATCTCTCGGAGGAGAAGTGTATCAGGAGGCTGCGATTCAGCAAGGAGGTGGTCACAGAGCTCTTCCACCTCTTGCAGCCAGAGCTCATCCTCGGCTCAGGACCAGGACGTCTCTGTCAGGTGGCAGTGAAAGTGACAGTGGCTCTCAATTTCTATGACAGCGGCTCCTTCCAGGCGTCGACAGGGGATATTGCGAACATCTCCCAGTTCGCAGTCCATTGCTGCATCCGGGAGATCACTGATGCTCTGTACAGATGGAGAATGGGGTACATCGCATTCCCCATGAGACGAGAGAAACAGCACGAATGCGCATGTGGCTTTGCTAGGATAGTGGGCTTCCCCATGGTACAGGGCCTCATTGACTGCACCCACGTGGCACTGTGGGCACCTCAAGAACATGCAGAGGTGTTCCGTAACCGGAAGGGCTACCACTCCCTGAATGTGCAGTTGGTGTGTGACCACTGACAGCGTTTCCTTGCCGTGAATACGCGCTATCCTGGCAGCAGCCATGATGCCTTCATCCTGTGCCAGACTGGTGTCCCAGCACTGTTTGAATCCCCGCATCAAGCTCGCGGCTGGCTCCTCGGGGACAAGGGATATACACTCTCCACCTGGCTGATGACACTGCTCTGTAACCCCAACACTCCTGGTGAGCTCGCCTACAATGAAAGCCATAGCGCCACCAGGAACCTCATCGAGCAGGCCATCGGCCTGCTGAAGCAACAGTTCCGGTGTCTTGACCACTCTGGAGGAGCCCTGCAGTACTCCCCTGGTCGAGTGTCGCAGATCATAGTCGTCTGCTGCATGCTGCACAACCTCGCCATTCTCCGGACCCAGCCATTGCCACCAGGGATAGCTGGACCTCCTCAGGAGGAAGAGGAGGGAGAGGAGGAGGAGGAGGCGGAGGAGGGGGAGCCGCAACAACATGGGAGGGGACTGCGTAACATTGCCTCTGCAAGGGCCGTCCGTGAACGCCTGATCAGACAGCGCTTCTCATGAGTGAGGCATCACATGGCACTGGGGTTCCACAGCCGCGTCATCGCAGCCACGCCTGAGCCCCTATGAGCAGCCAAGGTTGCAATGACAAAGATGATCAGATTTGTAACATGGAGACAAATACTTTTATTAATGTGAACAACTGTATCTTATTAACCACAACTGGTAACAGACAAACAATACAATTTATTTATAAACAGAACTGGTGCTTAGCACACACGAGAACTTGTAACAGATTGAACAACATATTTACAAACACAATCAAATGTCTGAGAAATACTCCCTCCATTTAGTGCAAACATTTCAGTTATTGGGTCTTCCTCGGTGATCTCCATCCCCTCCACACTTCACCCCTACCAACCCTACTGCTCCTCCGTAATGTGGCTGCAGCAAGGCTGGTGGAAGGCTGCTGAATCTGCGAGACAGAGACTGCGGATGGTCTTGCAGGACGCCCTCAACCAGTTCTAGGCCTGGAGGGCCCAGCTGCAGACTGCACCAATTCTGCATGGGCGGCAGCAGTCTGGGCTGGCTGGGTTACAGGCTGTGGCAAGTGGCAGTGGTGGGAGCAGGAATGCTGTCATCCTGAGAGAGGACAGCACCTTCCTGCTCGACTGACACACTGCCACTCCCCCGGGGCAGAACCACAGCAATCTGCTGGAGCACAGATTGCTGGCCTGCTGCGGCACCGTCAGATCCCCGGTGGACAGTGGTCGCCCCAGCTACGATGGCAGCAGTGAGAACTTGTGTGACATCAATCTGAGAGCATGAGAGCAGTCTGAGATTGGATGGCACCAGCCAAGGTCTCTATTCCAGCAATAAGCCATTGCTTTGCCTCGGCCTGTGCTGCAATAGATGCTGCCACCTCACCCATTGCAAGCGGCATGGGGTCTGGGTCCCCACAGTCCTCCAGCAAGTTGACCATCCTCTGCAGATTTGCAAGGATGGGCTCGAGGGTTTGCGCACAGATGACAGCTGTGCTGGAGGCGGACTCCTCCACGCTCCTAGTCAGTGCATCCATACTCTCGGGCACCCTTGCCATTGCACCCATGAGCTCAGTGTGCATGCTTATCGCCTGCGTATTCATGGCCGCGAGGTCGGGGTCCTCATCCGAGTCCTGTGCAGCAGAACTCGTGCACGCACTCAAAGTCCGGGAAGATGGCCCCCGAGCTTCCCTTTCCCCAAGGTGTTGCTGCAGGCCAATGGGTCCCGGAGCTTCAAACACATCAGAGGCCATTCCCATGCATGGCCTCGGGGTTCGGCTTCCTCCTCGTCTCCAGCCTCGCTGACACTGGCAGGCTGAGGGACAGGCTGGTTAGATGCTGTCTCACTGTCTGAAAGCAGGAAGGCACAAGAGTAGGTTTAACATGAGGGGAGAGGGGCAGGGAGGGAGCGAGGAATGGAGACAGTATAATTAGATGGAAAGCGGGAAGGGCTTGTGTTGTGAGGGGAAAATGGGATGAGGGAAGAGGGAGAGGTGATGAACATACCGTTGCTGTCCCCAAGGGGGTCGACCTCTCCAATCGCTACAGCACCCACGACATGGCTCACGATGATACTCCGCACTCGTACCTTGAGCTGTGTGAGCGGCCGCAGCTCCGCCTGCCCGCCTCTCGTGCGCTGCTGCTCCCTCCTGTTGTGGGCCAGCTTGGCCTGCAAGAAAAAGGACAGCGTGTGAGTGATTCTGCAGCCATGTGTTTGCCACATGTGCCCACCATAGTTGAATAGCCATTAATGTCTGCAGGGTGTGAGATGTGGATGTGACATATAGTTGGTGGGTGTGCTTTGGGGATGTGGCAGTGTATACAGTCTGTGCACACAGTGGGGTTGGGATGGTGGGATGGTGGAATGAAGAGGTTTTTGAAGCATGTACTCACCCTGACCACTCAAGTGAGGTCGTTGAACTTCTTCCGACACTGGGTGGGCATCCTTCCCACCACACTTCTGGAGGAGACATACTGGGCCACCTCCCACAACAGCTTTGAAAATTCCCAGGGCAATGGCTTCCTGCCAGTGTGTGGGAAGAGCAGTTCCCGTCACCGTTTGACTGCCACGACCAAAGCCTCCAATACCTGGTCACTGAAGTGGTGGGCTCTCTCCCTGGGCCTCTGCAATGCCATCACTGTCTCAGTGCAAGTGTTGAGGCTCCCACCAGGACCACAAGCAGCAATGAGAAGGGTGCAGCTGTGCAGGCTGCTTGAACCTCCCCTTTAAGAACTGTGATTCACAGTGCCTGGCCTTGGGTAGTGCTCTGAGGTAGCGCCCTGCTCCCCGACGTTGGCGCCCTAAGTGGGGTGTGTGGCACTTGATTTAGCGCTGCAATCACCTCCAGGGCCGTTGGAGGCGAATATTGCGATGTCCAGCGATAATTCTCGCCGGGCGCTAAAGGTTGTGCCAGGCCTATGTTAGCACCCCAAAATGGGCGATACCGAATTTGCCCCCTCAGTAACTTGCTGGTCCTGTACAAACAACAACAACAACAACAACTTGTATTTATATAGCACCTTTAACGCAGTAAAACATCGCAAAGCGCTTCACAGGAGTGTTATCAAACAAAATTTGACACTGAGCCACATAAAGAGATATTGGCCTGTAAGTTCCGATGCCCATGGGTGTGTACGAGCTGTATACACACCCGTAGGGGCCTCACAAGTGTTTGTTTTAGGCATGCGAAGTGCATGCGCTGAAAACCAGCATTTCCGATCTGTCAAGAATCCTCTTGACAGATCGGACGCCTGCCCTGGAGAGGGGCCTCTGCGGGTGGAGAGTTCCGCTTTCTGCAGAACCTCCGCCTGCTGAAAACACTTAGAAATCTTACGCCTGGTAAAAGCAGGCATAAGGCCTGCTTTTACCAGCATAAGAGTTTAAAAAAGTAAAAAAATAATTTTTTTTCACTCATTTATAATGTAAAAATACTTTTAAAAAAGGTAAGTTTATTTTAGCCCTGTAAAATCTTTAATTATTTTTTTCAAAAATTTAATTTTTGTTTAAAATATTTAATTTAATGTAATTTTAACTCCTTTTAAAAACTTGATTTAAAAAATAAATATTTAATGTTGTAGTGTCTTTTTTCAGTGATCCCCATTCATACTTTTGACAGGTCTACCTGTCAAACGTATGAAGGGGGATTCTTTCTCCCATTGGCTCACCTGGCCCACGTGATCCCAGGGACGCTTGTGAAGCACCTGCGCCCCTGGGATACCTGGGCCTCTGTGCGCGCGCATCAGGAGAGGCCCAGGAGCAGAAGAGTCCGGACCTCAGGAGCCCTCAGGTAAGGGCATAGATTTTTTCCCGATAGGAGGCATCAGCACGCAGGAAGCCTCCTATCAGAAATTACGGGCCATTAGGACAGATGACCAAAAGCTTGGTCAAAGAGGTAGGTTTTAAGGAGCATCTTAAAGGAGGAGAGTCAGAGAGGTTTGGGGAGGAAATTCCAGAGCTTAGGGCCTAGGCAGCTGAAGGCACGGCCACCAATGGTGGAGCAATTAAAATCGGGGAAGCGCCAGAGGACAGAATTGGAGGAGCGCAGATATCTCGGAGGGTTGTAGGGCTGGAGGAGATTACAGAGACAGGGAGGGGCGAGGCCATGGAGGGATTTGAACTCATGGATTTTCTCCATTAGAAAGATCTTGCATTTTTTTTTACTGATTTATCACATCCTGAGGAAGTCCCAGAGTGCATCACAGCCAATGGGTTACATTTGGAGTGTAGTTATTGTTATGTAGGTAAATATGGCAGAATATTCAATGAAACTGTTTTCGGTGGCTTGGTTGAGGAAGGAATATTGGCCAGGATGCCTCCTCTTTTTCAAACAGTGTCATGCAATCTTTTACATCTACTTCAACAGGCAAATGGAGCAGTGGTTTAATGTCCAACCTGAAATGATATATCATAGAAAAGATGTATCATAGAAACATAACTGATAAAGCTTGACATGGGAGTTCATGCCTTACCCTGTCACGTGGAGGGAAGCCTTCCTCAATACAGTATGTGCAGAAAAATCATAAACATGTTCTCTATTAACAGAATTTATGATCTTATTACATAAATTAAATATTTTTCCATGGTGCTTACAGCATGTGAAGGACTTTGCTTCCTATATCACTCACTGCATTTGTCTCAGCTTCCACATTGTCTCACATGCTCTTTTTTTGTCTTTTTCAGGTCACCTTCTGCACCTTCCCGTTCTTTCTGCTGCTCCAATGCGAGCTCTGAAAGATAAAATATATACTTGCACCGCAAGAAGTCCAGGGCTGTGAAATTTTGCACATAGTTGCTTTAGCAAGTTTTAACAGTCCAAACAACACTTACACATGTAATTTGGGTTACTTTGTGTGGGATTTACTAACACATGGGAGGAATTTATGGAGAGGAAGTAAACTAGCAGAAATGCAGCATTAGAACTTCACAAGTTCCTCATCATTAACCTTCAATTTGAATGTGCAGTAAAGTTATCCAAAGAGTTTTTTTTCCCCACAGAGAGTTATTAGAACAAGGAACGCTTTACCATTAATGACAACTAAGCCAGAGACTAGAACCTCTTTTAAAAAGGAATTACATAAGTATTTGAAAAGAACGAAAATGAAAGAATATAGGAAAAGAGCAAGGAAACAGGATTAAAGTAAATTCTGCAGCTGAAGGCAATGGTATAATAGGCCAAATAGCTTCCTTCTTTGCTGATCTTGTCCAACTAAAGGAAAACTCCAATCAGATTTAGGAAATGTCTATTTTCCCATATCTCAGATTTCTAGGATTAATACATTTACAACAATTGAAAAAGTTTAACATTTTAAATTTTACTAATGGTACAGTTAAAATGAAGCCAAATGTAAACCAAGACAGTAGGACCACGTACTTGGAAATGACAGAGCAAATATCAGGATAAATACTGAGGTTATTTAAAATGGAATTAGATACCATGGTGGGAGAGTTAACCTACTAGAGGGATGAACTTTTGTGAGCCAAACAGCTCTTTCTCAAATGGCTCTTTCTCTTAGAGCTAGGCAGTTCAGGGATGATGTCATGAAGCACTTCTTCAATCAAAGAGGGGGGGTTGGGGATCCAGGTGAGCGGGAATTTAAAAAGTCAATGAGAAATGAGAAAGCAATAGAACAGGATAGAGATGGGGGAAATAATAACCAGAGTGTGGCAGGAAGGGACAGAATGTTTAAAAATAAGAGTGCAATAGAAAATGGGGCCAAAACAAGGAGAAATGGTAAAAAGACAAAGTTAAAAGCTCTGTATCTGAATGCACGCAGCATTCGTAACAAGATAGATGAGTTGACTGCACAAATAGATACAAATGGGTATGATCTGATTGCCATTACAGAGACGTGGTTGCAAGGTGACCAGGGTTGGGAACTGAATATTCCAGGGTATTTGACAATTCGGAAGGATAGACAGAAAGGAAAGGGAGGTGGGGTGGCTTTGTTGGTAAAGGATGGGATCAGTGCAGTGGTGAGAAGTGATATTGGCTCAGAAGATCAAGATGTAGAGTCGGTTTGGGTGGAGATAAAAATAATATGGGGAAAAATTCTCTGGTGGGTGTAGTCTATAGGCCCCCGAACAGTAGCAATGCTGTTGGACAGAGTATAAATCAACAAATAATGGAGGCCTGTAAAAAAGGTACGGTAATAATCATGGGTGATTTAAATCTCCATATTGATTGGACAAATCAAATTGGCCATGGTAGCCTTGAGGAGGAGTTCATAGAGTGCATCCGGGATGGTTTCCTCGAATAGTATGTAATGGAACCAACCAGGGAGCAGGCTATCTTGGATTTGGTACTGTGTAATGAGACAGAATTAATAAATAATCTCATAGTAAAGGATCCTCTAGGAAAGAGTGATCATAGCATGGTTGAATTTCAAATTCAGTTGGAGGGTGAGAAAGTTGTATCTCAAACCAGTGTCCTAATCTTAAACAAAGGCAATTACAATGGCATGAGGGCAGAACTGGCTAAAGTGGACTGGAAAAATAAATTAAAGGGTAAGACAGTTGAAATGCAGTGGCGGACATTTAAGGAGATATTTCATAACTCTCAACAAAAATATATTCCAGTGAGAAAGAAAGATTTTAAGAGAAGGGAGCACCATCCGTGGCTAACTAAAGAAGTAAAGGATGCTATCAAATTGAAAACAAAGGCATACAATGTTGCCAAGATTGGTGGGAGACCAGAGGATTGGGAAATGTTTAAAAACCAGCAAAGGATGACTAAAAAAATAATAAAGAGAGAGAAGATGAATTATGAGAGTAACTAGCAAGAAATATTAAAACAGATAGTAAGAGCTTCTACAGGTATATAAAAAGGAAGAGGGTAGCTAAAGTAAACATTGTTCCCTTAGAGGATGAGACTGGGGAATTAATAATGGGGAACGGGGAAATAGCAGAGACTCTGAACAAATATTTTGTATCTGTCTTCACGGTAGAAGACACTGACAACATCCCAATAATGGATAATCAAGGGGCCACAGGGAGGGGGGAACTAAAGACAATCACTATCACTAAGGAAATAGTGTCATAAATCGCAAGTAACAACTCAGGAAGTACTACTGGGCGGCCAGCTGGGGCGCCGTCCAGGGAGTATAAATACTCAGGCATGGGCCCACCTTGGGCAGAGACAATCTGGAAACAGGAAGCTAGTGACTGCTAACTAGACCTCCATGTTTTGTTACAAGTTGATTAAAGCCTTGCTTTATGTTCAAGTGCGTAGTGAGTCTTTATTACGTCAAATAGTACTCGGTAAAGTAATGGGACTAAAAGATGACAAGTCCCCTGGACCAGATGGCCTGCATCCCAGGGTCTTAAAAGAAGTGGCTGCAGAGATAGTGGATGCATTGGTTGCAATATACCAAAATTCCCTGGACTCTGGAGAGGTCCCAGCGGATTGGAAAACCGCAAATGTAACACCCCTATTTAAGAAAGGAGGGAGACAGAAAGCAGGAAACTATAGACCAGTTAGCCTAACATCTGTCATTGGGAAAATGCTGGAATCCTTCATTAAGGAAGCAGTAGCAGGGCATTTGGAAAATCATAATGCAGTCAAGCAGAGTCAGCATAGTTTTATGAAAGGGAAATCATGTTTAACGAACTTGCTGGAGTTCTTTGAGGATGTAACGAGCAGGGTGGACAAAGGTGAGCCAGTGGATGTGGTGTATTTGGATTTCCAGAAGGCATTCGATAAGGTGCCACATAAAAGGTTACTGCATAAGATAAGAGCTCACAGAATTGGGGGTAATATATTAGCATGGATAGAGAATTGGCTAACTAACAGAAAGCAGAGAGTCGGGATAAATGGGTCATTTTCCGGTTGGCAAACGGTAACTAGTGGGGTGCCACAGGGATCGATGCTGGGGCCTCAACTATTTACAATCAATATTAATGACTTGGATGAAGGGACCGAGTGTAATGTAGCCAAGTTTGCGGATGATACAAAGATGGGTGGGAAAGCAAGTTGTGCAGAGGACTCAAAGGGGGAAAAATTAGGTCGCGCCCCATTTGGGGCGCAAATATCGTCTGGACGCAAATATTAGCGCCTGGCGCTAATTATCGCCACTGACTGGAAACTTCACTTTTACCACCCCGGGAGGTGAGTGGAGCGCTAAATCAGGCGCTGCACACCTGTATTAAGGCGCAAAGGCCAAGGAGTGAGGCGCTAACTCAGAGCGCTGGCGAAGCTCATGTAATGTCAGTCAGCAATGGAACACACACACAATGGCACGGGCCAGTTCTTAAAGGGGATGGTTAATCTTGCTTTCCATCCACATCCTGTTCATTGCAGCCTTGAATCTCGGCCTGGAGAGACTTGCACATCAAATGTGCTGGAAAGAACAATGGAGAGTACCAGGCAAAGAGCTCAGAGTGCAGCTCCCACAGTCTCTGCTAAATCGATACAAGGAATGGCAAATCAAAATGAACCTGCAAAGTGCTGCTCAGTACCCAAAACTCCTTCACACAACGTTGAATCTCTCCAGAAGTCTCTCCCTCTCTCTCTCAGAATGCGTAGTTCAAAAATGCCACCAACAATAAAAGGCAGGAAGCGGTCACCTTTAAATAGCGCTCCCCCTTTCCCTTCATGACTGCAGAATGCTCCCCTCAACCTGTCGTTGCTAGCGTCAGGCGGTAAGGCAGGGGGCGCCACTCAATTTCCGCTCCGGGGCGCCACAAGGGCATTGCACCATGGAATGACGTCACAATCTGCGCGCGCAGGTGGTCGCAGCGGTAAAGTTTAGCGCCGCCGCACAATGTCTAGTTAAGTTCCCGAGCGGCGCAAACATCGCTGCGCCCGGGCGTTAGCGGCTTTGCGCCCCATTAGCGCCCTCTTAAGGCGCTAACGGGAGGCACAACCAACTGAATTTTTACCCCAAAGAATCTGCAAAGGGATATAGACAGGCTAAGTGAGTGGGCAAACATTTGGCAGATGGAGTATAATGTGGGAAAGTGCGAGGTTATATACTTTGGCAGGAAAAATAAAAAAGCAAACTATTATTTAAATGGAGAGAGATTACAAAATGATACAGTTCAGAGGGACCCAGGGGTCCTTGTGCATGAAACACAAAAAGTTAGCATGCAGGTACAGCAAGTAATCAAAAAGACAAATGGAATGTTGGCCTTTATTTCAAGGGGGTTGGAGTATAAAAGCAGGGAAGTCCTGCTACAACTGTACAGGGTATTGGTGAGACCACACCTTGAGTACTGCGTACAGTTTTGATCTCCTTATTTAAGGAAGGATATACTTGCATTGGAAGCAGTTCAGAGACGATTCACACGGTTGATCCCTGAGATGAGGGGTTTGACTTATGAAGAAAAGTTGAGCAGGTTGGGCCTATACTCATTGGAATTTAGAAGAATGAGAGGTGATCTTATTGAAACATATAAGATTCTGAAGGGGCTCGATAAGGTAGATGCAGAGAGGATGTTTCCCCTCGTGGGGGAATCTAGAACTCGGGGGCATAGTTTCCGAATAAAGGGTCGCCCTTTTAAAACGGAGATGAGGAGGAATTTCTTCTCTCAGTGATTCATAAATCTGTGGAATTCTCTGCCCCAGAGAGGCGTGGAGGCTGGGTCATTAAATACATTTAATGTGGCGATAGACAAATTTCTACAAGATAAAGGAATGAATGTTTATGGGGAGCGGGCAGGGAAGTGGCTTTGAACCCAAGATCAGCCATGATCTTATTGAATGGCGGAGCAGGATCGAGGGGCCAAGTGGCCTATTCCTGCTCCTATTTCTTATGTTCTTATGTTCTTAAAGGGTAGTGGAAATCTGGAAATCTCTCCCCAAAATAGCTGAAGATAAGTCAGTTGAAAATGTTAAAACTGAGATTGATAGGTTTTTGTTAGGCAAGGGTATTAAGGGTTATGGAACCAAGGCAGGTAGATGAAGTTAAGACACAGATCAGCCATAATCTAATCGAATGAGAGAACAGGCCCGAGGGACCGAATGGCTGACTCGTGTTCCTATCTCCCTAACTTTCCTTATGTTCTTACAGACATCTCCTTGAACTGTATCAAGGTCTTTCTTTACATGTTACCATATGAGCTTATGATGCATTGGCACTGGCTAGTTATAATTGAAAGGATAGAAATCTCATGGACCTGTTTAAGCAGTAGCTTCTCCTCAGGTACTGTCCCCCTCTCCCTCAAATCTGCTGTCATCACCCCTCTCCTCAAAAATCCAACCCTTGACCCCTCTGTCCTTGCAAACTACCGCCCCATCACCAAGCTCCCTTTCCTCTTCAAAGTCCTTGAACGTGTTGTCACCTTCCAAATCCGTGCCCATCTTCCCCGCAACTCCATGTTTGAATCCCTCCAATCAGGTTTCCGCCCCTGCCACAGTACCAAAACGGCTCTCAAAGTCACAAATTACATCCTTTGTGACTGTGACAAAGGTAAATTATCTCTTCTCGTCCTTCTTGACTTGTCTGCAGCCTTTGACACGGTTGACCACTCCATCCTTCTGCAACCCCTCTCCACCGTCATCCAGCTGGGTGGGACTGCACTTGCCTGGTTCCATTCTTATCTATTTAATCGTAGCCAGAGAATCACCTGCAATGGCTTCTCTTCCCGCTCCCACATCGTTACCTCTGGTGTCCCCCAAGGATCTATCCTTGGCCCTCTCCTATTTCTCATCTACATGCTGCCCCTTGGCGACATCATCCGAAAACACAGTATCAGTTTCCACATGTACGCTGACGACACCCAGCTCTACCTCACCAGCACTTCTCTCAACCCCTCCACGGTCTCTAAATTGTCAGACTGCTTGCCCGACATCCAGTTCTGGAGGAGCAGAAATTTTCTCCAATTAAATATTGGGAAGACTGAAGCCATTGTTTTCAATCCCCGCCACAAATTCCGTTCCCTAGCCACTGATTCCATCCCTCTCCCTAACATCTGTCTGGGGCTGAACCACACTTTTCGCAACCTTGGTGTCATATTTGACCCTGAAATGAGCATCCCACTACAAATCCGAGGCATAACTAAGACCGCCTATTTCCACCTCCGTAACATTGCCCGTCTCCGCCCTTGCCTCAGCTCATCCTCATTCACGCCTTTGTTACCTCTAGACTGGACTATTCCAATGCACTCCTGGCTGGCCTCCCACGTTCTACCTACATAAACTTAAGGTCATCCAAAACTCGGCTGCCTGTGTCCTAACTCGCATCAAGTCCTGTTCACCCATCACCCCTGTGCTCGCTGATCTACTTTGGCTCCCGTTTAAGCAACGCCTCAATTTCAAAATTCTTATCCTTGTTTTCAAATCCCTCCATGGCCTTGCTCCTCCCTATCTCTGTAATCTCAGCCCCACAAACCACCCCCCAAAATATCTGCCCTCCTCTAATTATGCCCTCTTGAGCATCCCTGATTATAATCGCTCAACCATTGGTGGCCGTGCCTTCTGTTGCTTAGACCCTAAGCGCTGGAATTCACTCCCTAAACCTTTCCGCCTCTCTACCTCTCTCTCCTTTAAGACGCTACTTAAAACCTAAATCTTTGACCAAGCTTTTGGTCACCTGCCCTAATTTCTCCTTATGTGGCTCAGTGTCAAATTTTTTGTCTTATTATACTCCTGTGAAGTGCCTTGGGATGTTTTACTACTTTAAAGGCGCTATATAAATACAAGTAGTTGTTGTTGTTGATGTTGTAGCAGTGTAGCGGGATGGGACTCCTGCACAGTGTTCTGAACCGCTGCTGACCCCGTCATAATCGTGAGGTTGGGATCATTTGCATAAGAGAGACAGGACCCATGCCTATAGCGGTGCAACAGAGGTGCCTGCCCCATTGGAATGTGAGCTCTTGATTGAGCCAAAGAAAAGTAATGCAGCAGTTTTGCTAATTCCCATCAGGCAACAGAGCAACAATTTTGTGAAGGTGATCAGCAAACATAAGTCCGACTACTGGGCCTATCAGCGCTGCTCTGAGCAGAATTACTGGGGAGCCTGGGAACACCCTGAGACATGCTCCCATAACTGTTCGGCGATTTAACGGCACAAGAAGCATCCATCCTCCCTCGAGAACAGTTTCCTGCCAATGTTTAAAAGGACCAATTATGTGGTGGATCCACATCGAGCCCCAGATTGCTCTGAACCCCCCACCAGAATTATGGTGGACTCGCACCTTTCAGATTCATGCACTTTGCAGCCTGGGGTCTTTATATGCAGTTAAATACTGATAAATGCATAACCAGTTTGAGGAGATATTTTAGTTGTCAAAATATAGTTTGTCTGCTTCAACATTATGCTTTGTTTGGCATTTCTGAAAATGGTGGGTAAAGCCAGACAATTTGCACAGCTATGTACCCCAGTTTATTTAATAATTCATCCAGAAATTCAATCTAAACAAGACCAAGAGAAAACACTTAGCAAAAATATTCAGTTTATACAACGCCGATTAGATTGCTAAAGTGTTCTGTACCCTCTACCCAAGAATAAGCAGGCAAGAGAACATTAGCAAAGTCAAAGAAATTGATAACTTACCAGCGCAACCTGAGGTAAAAATTGAAGAAACTGAAATATAAGATCAGCCACTGAGGGGAAACTTTCCTCACTTTCTTCAGAGTTTGCTGCATTAATGATACTGTTTAAAGCAGAGAATATCTACGTTGGTGAGATAGGCATAATAAATACTAACACTGTGTGTTACCAATGGAAAGCAAAATCATTCATGTTCCAAGTATGGATTTACACCAACTTCAGATCACTAAGGACAAAGTGCCGTGGTTACCTCTGCATGGCACAGAACTTTTAGCTGAAAACATTTCCATTTGATTGGTTTTAAATAAGATTTTTTTTAACAGTGAGGTATTCAGAGGAGTGGTAGTGCTGGGAGCTTTCAGAAGATCAGGCATTCCAGGCATCTTGAGGAGATGATTTGATGGCCATTGTCACAACTTTATATCATTTGCTGACCCACCTGTTCCAGTAAATTTTATAGTACTTCTCTTCTTCTTAGGCAGTCCCTCGGAACCGAGGATGACTTGCTTCCACATTAAAAATGAGTTCCCAGGTGACTGATGAGTCCAATGCGGGACCTACAGTCTCTGTCACAGGTGGGGCAGACGATGGTTGAAGGGGTGGGTGGGTGGGGTGCTTGGGTTGATGTGCGCTCCTTGCGCTGCCTGCGCTTGGCTTCCGCTTGCTTCCGACGAAGAAACTCGAGGTGTTTGGCACCTTCCCGGATGCTTCTCCTCCACTTTGTGCGGTCTTGGGCCAGGGATTCCCAGGTGTCGGTGGGGATGTTGCACTTTTTCAAGGAGGCTTTGAGGGTGTCCTTGAAGCGTTTCCTCTGCCCACCTGGGACTCTCTTGCTGTGTCAGAGCTCCGAGTAGAGCGCTTGTTTTGGGAGTCTCGTATCGGGCATGCGGATGATGTGACCAGTCTATCGGAGCTGATCGAGCATGGTCAAAGCTTCGATGCTGGGGATGTTGGCCTGAGCGAGAACACTGACGTTGGTGCGCCTATTCGGCCAATGGATTTGCAGGATCTTGCAGAGGCAGCGTTGGTGGTACCCCTCCAATGCTTTGAGTTGCCTGCTGTACATGGTCCATTTCTCTGAGGCATACAGGAGGGCGGGTATCACTACTGCTTTGTAGACCATGAGCTTGGTGCCGGGTTTGAGGTCCGGTCTTCAAACACGCTCTTCCTCAGACGACCAAAGGCTGCACTGGCACACTGAAGGCAGTGTTGGACTTCGTCATCGACATCTGCCCTTGTTGACAGTAGGCTCCCGAGGGATGGAAAGTGGTCCATGTTGTCCAAGGCCTTGCCGTGGATTTTGATAATCGGGGGGCAGTACTGTGTGGTGGGGGCAGGTTGGTAGAGGACCTTTGTCTTACGGATGTTTAGTGTAAGGCCCATGCTCTCGTACGCTTCGGTGAAGGTGTTGACGATGGTTTGGAGTTCGACCTCAGAGTGTGCGCAGACGAAAGCGTCGTCTGCATACTGTAATTCGACGACAGAGGATGGGATGACCTTGGATCTGGACTGGAGGTGATGGAGGTTGAACAGTTTCCCGTTTGTTCTGTAAATTAGTTCCACTCCAGCGGGCAGCTTACTGAGGGTGAGATGGAGCATTGCAGCAAGGAAGATCGAGAAGAGCGTTGGTGCGATGACAGAGCCTTGCTTGACTCCGGTCCGTACGTGAATTGGGTCTGTGGTGGAACCATTGATCAGGATCACGGCTTGCATGTTGTCATGAAGCAGGCGGAGGATAATGATAAACGTTTGAGGGCAGCCGAATTTGAGGAGGACACTCCATAATCCCTCACGGTTGATAGTGTCGAAGGCCTTTGTGAGGTCAAAGAAATGCCATGTACAGTGGTTGGTGCTGTTCCCTGCATTTCTCTTGTAATTGACGCGCGGTGAAGATCATGTCCATTGTGCCCCTTAGTGGGTGGAATCCGCATTGCGACTCTGGGAGGAGCTCTTCAGCCACTGGGAGAAGGTAATTGAGGAGGATTCTTGTGATGATATCAGTGCTAATTTGATCTTGTGAGAGACAACATCATTCATGTCCGAGGCTGGGACCCAGTAGCGAGGACGAGCCCAGCAGTGAGGTCAAGGCCCAGGAGTGGCGCAGCGTGGACCAGCAGTGGGGTCGGGGCCCAGGGAAGGTGCAGCACGGGCCAACAGCGAGGTCGGGAGGACCACAATCCATCCTATGAAACCCAGGTTTAGAAGATCTGCGGGAAGAAGGGAGGAGGACAGTAGGAGTATGTTTGTGTGCGTGTGCTAGGCCGTTGTAGCAGAGCCTGGTCTCCAATCATTTTGGATCCTCTTGCCATTGGACCAAGACCTTGCTCTGTCAAGCCCGTGTGGTAGCTGGTGTGCAACGGCCAGCCCACGACAAAAGATTTCACGCACAGGCACCTTCCACCCTTTCAAATGAAGTTCGGGACCTGCAACGTCAGGACCCTCATGGACAACCCCAACAGCGACAGACTGGAACGCCGTACTGCTATCGTTGCCCGGGAGCTCAGACGTTTCGATATAGACATCTCCGCCCTAAGCGAGACCCGGCGGGCAGGGGAAGGCCAGCTCAAGGAGCAAGGCAGTGGCTACATCTTCTTCTGGAAAGGAAAACCTGAAGAAGAATGCCACCTCCATGGGGTAGGCTTTGCCATAAAATATGAACCAATTTGGCTTCTCAGAGACTCCCCTTGCAGTGTAAACGAGCACCTCATGACTCTTCGGCTCACCCTAGCCCAGAACCAGTGCACTACGGTCATCAGTGCGTACACCCCAACACTGGAAGCCACAGACGAGACCAAAGAGGAATTCTACTCCAGCCTCGAACAATCCCTGTCCCAAGTCCCAGCGTGCGACAAGCTGATCCTCCTTGGTGACTTTAATGCCAGAGTTGGAAAGGACACAGACCTCTGGGGAGGTGTGATCGGCAGAGAGGGGGTAGGGAAAGCCAACTCCAACGGTACCCTCCTCCTGACGAAATGCTTAGAACATGGCCTTGTCATAACCAACACCTTGTTCCGTCAGAGAGACAAGTACAAGGCTTCATGGCAGCACCCTCGCTCCAAGCACTGGCATCTGCTGGACTACGTCATCATCCGAGCGAGGGACCGCAAGGACGTCCGCATCACCCGCGCCATGACAGGAGCTGATGACTGCTGGACAGACCACCGCCTAATCCGCTCTGTCATCTCCATCAATGTAGCCCCAAAACAGCGGCGACAACAGAAACAATGCTGCAGGAAAATCAACGCTGGAGCACTCAAAGACCCCGCTAATAAAGCCCTATTCAGCCTGCGCCTCACAACCAACCTGACGACTCCCAGTGATTCAGAGACACAGAGTGTCAACAAGTGCCTGGTCTGCACTCAAGGCCTCCATAATCAGCACCTGTGAAGAGACGCTCGGTCACTCGATCAGGAAACACCAAGACTGGTTCGACGAGAATGACCAGGAGCTAATAAGCCGCAAGCACAACGCATTCCTGATCTGGAAACAGCAACACAACTCGAGAGCAAGAAAGCAGCTCTACAGACACCTGAAGGCCGAGGTCCAACAACAACTCGCAACCTAAAGAACAGATGGTGGGTGGAGAAAGCGCAGGAGTTCCAGCAGCTAGCCGACAACCACGACGTGCGTGGATTCTTTAGCGCAGTAAAGACCACCTACGGCCCAAGCACCCAAGGTCCTACCCCACTGTGGGCCAAGAACGGAGAGGTACTCATCAAGGACAGGGAGGCACTCAGTGCCCGCTGGAAGGAGCACTTCGAAGATTTCCTTAACCGAGACTCTGTCTTCGACGCGAGTGTCCTCAAATCCATCCCGCAGCATGCTATCCGCCACCACCTCAGCACAACCCCAGCCCGGCATGAGGTTGAAAAGGCCATCCGACAACTGAAGAACAACAAGGCCTCAGGAGCAGATGGAATCCCTGCCGAGGCACTAAAGCATGGCGGAGAAGCACTACTGGCGCGAATTCATGAACTCATTTCTCTTATCTGGAAGGAGGAGAACATGCCAGGAGATCTCAGAGACGCTGTAATTGTGATCATCTTCAAGAAAGGTGACAAGTCCGATTGCGGTAATTACAGAAGAGTTTCCCTGCTGACTGCCACAGGGAAAGTCATTATAGCACTACAACTACAAATCAATCTAACCGATGTGGACTGTACAAAGTATCAGTAAGTAAGAGAACAGGGTGCAACTGAATCACAAGATTTAGATGGGAACCATTATTTATGTTACAGCCCCGAATTATAACCCTGTACAACTGTTACTCTATATGCAACAACATTAATAAGTAAAAAGGCTGTTTTACCACCTGCTTGCTAGGTTTCTGTAAAGCAGTATTACCCTGCAAGTCCTTAACTGGGCAGCAGATATATAAAACTTCACTTATCTGTTAATTAGATATGGATGAACAATCAATTAGTTAGAAACAAAAATCTGGATATCAAATATTTGATTCCAGTAAAACTATCTGAATCCAGAAAAAATGGGTTTATTATTAAAGAGGCACTGGGAAGAGCTAGAAAAACGTACATGTTTACTGAGAAATATAGACCAGGTATGACCCAGTTCAATCCCTGATTTGTGATGCCATAGCTGCCCTCAGGACAGCAGTGTCTCAAGAGAAGAATTGGTTCGGTTCCAGTTTCTAATCTATCCATTGATTTCTGCTGGGAAGTGTATGTGGATTATGGATGGCAACAGAAGTGGGCTTGGCTTGAACCTTTGTGCCAGTCTCATCCCTGCCAGTCGAACTGCTTGTCGACACTCACTGTCTAGGTTCACACATGATGAATGAACACTCGGTCAAAGTACTGGCGAGCTGCCTGTTAAACTGCACACCATATTCAAGTGAGGGCAGGAGGGATTGGGTGAAAATCGGGGGGAAAGAAATGTCGTGGTGATGCCATGTGTAAATGACAAGATGGTGTTTATGCAATGCAAGGACATGTTTTGATACAAATGGTGCCATCTTGCCATGTCAGGCAAACAAACAAATAAAAGTCTGTCAAACACTTTTGGACAAAGGCTGTGCCCCTTTCATAAACAAAGGGTGTCCTATGTCCTTGATGTTATATTCCTTAAATGGTAGTGGGCCCCATTTCTGCCTCAGGGCTCCATAGAATGTTTGCATTGCACACCCCCTGCCATTGGCCCTGGATATAATTAGGCCATATCCTTTCTTTTTTCTTCCTAAATAATTGGAAAGTGACTTTAGGTAACCTTTGGCAGTGTCTGTACTGCCAGCACTTGAAGTAGCCCAGATTTTATTGATGCTGACTCTTTTCTGCTGCCCACTCAGCTGACTAATTGTGGTCTCATTAGTTCGAGTAGGAATAGTGCCTTAGTGTTATGTTAGTCATGCATCAGCTACTACCCAGAAACTATCAAAAGCCACATAACAACAGTATTTTTCAGGATTGTTAAGTGCAAAGTAGTCTCATTACTAACAGGAAAGTTCAACTAGGGGTGGTGTCTCAGACACTTGGGAGATAAGATTAAAGACATTACATAATTCCTTCCTCAAAAATATAGTCTGTAACAAAATATATGGTATAGACCTGTAATGGCGATATTAACTATTCCCTTTTCACACTGCATTAAGCAAGGAGAAATCCATCTCTCAGATGAACAAGAGATGGATTTAGCTCAACTGCAGCTATGGGCATGGTCTGTGTTGACTTTTTTCTCCTTAAGCCAGATTCACAATGTACCTCAGCAATACTGGGTGCATGTAGACTGTGTTGCCTCATTTCAAAACCACAAAAACAAAAGAATGATAGCATTTAGCTGAAAATAACAACTTGATTTAAGACCAGATTTCTTCATTTTATCTACACTGGACTGCTTTCTTTATTTCATCAGTTCTGAAGAAAGGTCATCAACCTGAAATGTTGGGGGGAATTTTTCGGGGGATCAGCGGGTGCGATCGGTGGCGGGTCGGTTGGGAAAAATTTTTTTTTGACAGCGGGTAGGGAACCTGCTGCCAACCCGCCTCCACGCTAGTCTCCCAGATGTCAGGTCTGTCAGCGCAGAACAGACCCGACACCAAGCCGTGGGGGAGGCAATTTAGATCATTATGAGATTGTTAAGAGGCACTTAAATACTATTTTAAGCTTACCGTTCAATTTTACGAGTTCCCCCACGGGTTATACACTGCTCGAGGATCATGTCAGGTTAGCAGGTCATGAATGGATTCAGCATTGAATTATCTGATTACTCGACAGCTGCAAAAGTGGTATAAAAACTCCCATCTCTCAACCTCTCCCACCATTGACAGATTTGCTTCTGTCATCTCAACCTCACCTGCCATCTATTACATCAGCTTCGGTGCCCTTGAAACTATCTCATCTTGGTCCTCAGAATCCCACCACGATCAGCCCCAACACCAGCAGCACCAGGCACACCAGCTGCACGAGCAACCTTCTCCGCAATCAACTGATGCTGCACAGGACACAGGGCATCAGTACCCGACCACATTGCTGCCCAGGATGCCAGGGATGGCCTCACCTTAGCCAGATTTACTTCACTTGACGCTGCACACCCTGGCTGTCACATGATGTGCCAGGTTGGTACCACCCCACACCAACAGCATAAAGCATCCCTACAATGCCCAAGCCATTCCTTTCACACTCATTGCCATTGCGGGGGGTACCATTATGTCTCACTATTCAGTGCAACTCACTAAGTCACTTCCAAAAGTGCACACAAATCTGTCCCAGAACGCAAAGTGTTGAAAATAAAGATTTCAATGTTTGACAGCACATCAACAGAAACTTCACATGAACATTGCATAAAACACCCAAGTGCCTACCCTCGTGTGTTGTTAGTTGGTACGATTGCACTAGGATGAGGGTGAGTGTGAGGGGTGGCTAGTGAGATGGGGAAGTGATAATGTAGCTAGAGAGGGATGGGTGGAGGTGCAAGGTAAGTTGGTGTGAGTGAGGGTGTGCAGGAGTAGGGTAGGGAAGGCAGAGTGATGGGGATGTGATGAGTGGCACTGCATGGTGAGGTTGAGTGTGGCTTTGCAGTAACGTTTCGTGATCTACTGAGATCATTGAAAGGTTTGCGCCACTGCACCCAGGTCCTCCTGATGACATCCCTGCTTCTGCCCTCCTGTGCAATGCGCAACCAGGCTGCGTTGATCTCCTGGGGAGGTCTCTTCCGCCCATGGGAAGCGAAGAGGACCTCCCTGTGTTCTGTGACTCTCTCCATAAGCATATGGAGGGAGTCATTGGAGAGCCTGGGTGCAGCCGTGCAGTGCTTGTCAGTGTTTGCAGCACCTCAATGCTGTATAACACTGACAGCACAAATGTCAAAATCAATTTGCGCATGGTCCTCTTAAGGAAACCAGCTGAAGACGTGTCATCAAATCACGTCATCAGACCCGCTTCCTTCAATTGGCCGGGAATGCGCTGGGCGGGCTTAACAAGCCCAGTCAACGTAAGATCACTCTACAGAGCGGGCGGGAGGCAGCAGCGGAGCCACACCCTGCCATCGACCCTGGCTGCACCGGACCCGCCTTGTTAGACCTAATCGCAGCCGTTAACTCTGTTTCTCTTTCCACAGATGCTGCCTGACCTGCTGAGTATTTCCAGCATTTTCTGTTTTTATTTCTGATTTCCAGCATCTGCAGTATTTTGCTTGTGTATTGTTTCTTCATGGGTTTCATCAGCTATTACATTAACCCAGGAGAACTCTGCACTTGTATTTTAGAGTGATTGTTCTTTACTGACCATCTACAACCACAATGGTGGGTATAAGGATGAGTTTGGATCAGATCTTTTTTCACCAATCTTTTTTTCACTCCAACCTGAACTAGCTGTATTTGAGCTAAAGCAGTGATACTTCATTCCCTTTTCATTCAACTGCTTTTGCTTTTTCAGATGGATATAATTCTCATATAAAAAATTTGAAGAATGTAATGAAAGCTAAAGCTGTGTGAGACACAGTTACAGTCTATGCATTTCACGAGACCACACCTAGAATCTGTACTCTGTGCAAATGTGGTATTTGTGCCCTATGTATCAGCGCTTTACGGGTATAGTTACACTACCATATCCATGCTGATGTGAAGGGCTTTTGGGTGCATATCAACACAAAAGTGACAGTATAATTCAAGAGACTCAAACACACTAAAGCACACAGGTAAGACCCTCACAGTAGTTCAAGGTTTTACCAAGTGCAGTATAATTCTAGCCTAAGTCCCTTTCTTTTCTCAAGTTAAACTTTATATCAAAAGCCATTCTGATGAAATCAAAAATAATGCCTATGTAAAATCAAATTGTTAATTTTCGAGAATGCTTATTCCCAGATTATTTATTTTCAAGCTTTGTGTAAACGCACATTAGAATATCTAAATAAAAGCGCATTATCTTCTGTCTGAGTTTTTGTAATTTTCTTACATCTTGACAGGTCCGAGCATTATTTAAATTAATTCAGTAGACACCGTGGTAATTTCACTGTCCACAGGTTTGGATATTTCACGTGTGAGAAAATGAAAAAAAAAAATCACAGATGTTGAATTGAACTTAACTGTCAACAGCAACCAGTGTTTGAGAAATACGCACCCTTAAATCTACTTGCCTCATCTATAAAATAATCAATTCACCTCAGCACTGGCAGAGAGATCCTGCTGTTTTATTTCCCCCTCATGCGAAACACTCTTAATTTTGCTGCTTGTGAGTTTGGTGTTGTCATAGTTGAGAATAAAATTTAAAGCTTGCACTGACCAGGAATATTTCTTTATTATTCCAGGCTTCCCATTTATGATCATCTCTTTCCAATTTAGCCAGAATATCTGGATATTATTGGTTGGCTAATTTTAAATGACTGAAATTATTGTAATCTACCCAATTAATCATAGGTGATGGCGTACTGCATATGGTTCACATCTTTAAACTGTTTGTCGCAGTCATTTTTCCTATCGCATAGAACCGTGTCAAGTAAAACATGTTAAACGTTATTAAAATATGAGTCTCAATATCCATGCTTTGAAGATGGTGTCAAATCACATGGAAAAATGACTACATTTCAGCAAGCTTGTCAAATAATCCACATTCCAGTTTCTCTAGAGAAACTGCAAGGCTGTCAGGTTTTCTTTCTCTTGCTTTATCTCTTCTGGATGTTGCAGGATATTTACTCCAGTAGAATTCATCTGCTGTCATGCACATCTACCAGATGAGTCTTATTCTGAAGAACAGATGCATTTTACGGCAGCGGTGAGCAATTTATAGGACAGTTATACATTTTGCATTGATACAAAGGGCTGAATTCTGCCAGCGCTCAGAGGGCGGGTTTGGAGGCGGGTCCGCTGTCAAAATCGAAATGATTGACAGCGGGTTGGGAACCCGCTGCGAACCCGCCTCCATGTAAGTTTCCAAAGTGTCGGGTTTGCGATTTCAGAACAGACCCGACACCAAGCGGCAGGGGAGGCATTTAAGATACTTAACTGCTTGTTAAGTGCTTGTTTACTACTATTTTACCACATTTTTAACGGGGTTCACATCGCTCAATGATCACGTCAGGTAAGTAGGTCGGGTTCTCTATGTCTCCCCGTTGCTGTGAATAGGTGACAGCTGCAAAAGTGGTAGGAAAGCTACCATTTCACAGCTGGTCACTTTCCAATGTCAGAAGCTTGAGTCTTCAGGACTTGGAAGACACTTTTGAGCTGTATGCAGTTTGGAAGTGTTTGGAGTAAACTCTCTATCCACTGTCACCTCCTCGGTGCCCTTGAAAAAATCTCACCTTGGTCCTCTGAATCCCTCCACGATCAGCCCCAACACCAACATCACCAGGCACACCAACATCACCAACAACAATACCAACCTTCTCCGCAATCACCTGATGCTGCACAGGACACAGGGCATCAGCACCCGACAACATTGCAGCCTGGGAGGCCAGGGATGGCCTCCCCATGGCCAGACTTAGTTCACTTGATGCTGTACACTCTGGCTGATACATGATGTGCCAGGTTAACACCACCCCACACCATCACCATAAAGCATTTCTACAATGACCAAGCCATTTCTTTCACTATCATTGCCATTGTGGGGGGTACCGTTATGTCTCACTGTTCACTGCAACTCACTAAGACACTTCCAAAGGTGAGCACAGATCTGTACAATAAGGCAAAGTGTTGAAAATAAAGAGTTCAATGTTTGACAACACATTAACAGAAAATTTACATGAACATTCCATAAAACACCCAAGTGCCTACCCTTGTGTGTTGTTAGCTGGTATGCTTGCAGTAGGATTAGGGTGAGTGTGAGGGGTGGCTAGTGAGATGGGGAAGTGATAATGTAGATAGAGAGGGATGGGTGGAGGTGCAAGGTAAGTTGGTGTGAGTAAGGATGTGCAAGAGTAGGGTAGGGAAGGCAGAGTGATGGGGATGTGATGAGTGGCACAGCATGGTGAGTTTGATTGTGGCTTTGCAGTAAAGTTTCATGATCTACTGAGATCATTGAAAGGTTGGCGCTACTGCAGCCAGGGACCCCTGACGACATCCCTGCTTGTGCCCTCCTATGCAATGTGCAACCAGGCTGCGTTGGTGTCCTGGGGAGGTCGCTTCCGCCCTTGGAAGGGAAGAGAACCTCCCTGCGTGCTATAAGAGCCTAGGTGCAGCAGGTGCACCTCAATGCTGCAGAACACTGACAGCACAACTGTCAAAATGAATATGGCCATGGTCCCTTTAAGGAAACCGGCTGATGACGCGTCAACAAATTATGTCATAGAGTCATAGGGGGAAAAATTAGGTCGCGCCCCGTCTGGGGCGCAAATATCGTCTGGACGCAAATATTAGCGCCTGGCGCTAATTATCGCCACTGACTGGAAACTTCACTTTTACCGCCCCGGGAGGTGAGTGGAGCGCTAAATCAGGCGCTGCACACCTGTCTTAAGGCGCAAAGGCCGAGCAGTGAGGCGCTAACTCAGCGCGCGAGCGCAGCGCAGGTGCTGCCAGTTAGCGAGGGAACACAGACACACTGGCGCAGGCCAGTTCTTAAAGCAGGGGGGGGGGGGGCAACTTGCTCCCCAGCCACACCCTGCTCATTGCAGCCTTGAATCTCGGCCTGGAGAGACCTGTGAATCCATTTTGCTGCCAAGGATGGAGAGGGTGAGAGAACGAGCTCATCGCTTCACCGAGCGGGCCTTGGATGCTCTGGTTGGCGCGGTGGAGCGCAGAAGATGTATACTCTTCCCTGAGAGTGGCAGGAGGCCTTTGCCACGCGAGTACAGAAGAGTGTGGAGGGAGGTGGCTCAGAGCGTCTCCTCCAGGAGCATGGTGCCCAGGACCCATGTTCAATGCCGCAAAAAGTTCAACGACCTCACTCGGGTCGTCAGGGTGAGTGGCTTTTTCTCAATACCTCTCCATCCCTCCATCTCAACCTCACTCTATGGCCAGAGGGTCTTAAAACCCCAATGCACAACACTCATCCAACACCTATGGCCCTTTCATGAAACACACACACACATTCCACACTTTGCATACAGTAACGGCTATTGACCTATGGGAGGCACATCAGGCAAGACCATGGCTGTATATTTACTCAGATGCTGTCCTTTTTCTTGCAGGCCAAGCTGGCGCATAATCGGAGACAGCAGCAACTGACAGGTGGAGGGCGGCCTCAGCTGCAACCCCTCAGCGATCTTGAGGAGCGCGTCCACAGGATTGTGGCAAGCCGGGTGATCGGTCCCGTCGCCACTGGAGACGCCGACCCCGTTCTGGGCAGCAATGGTAAGGTCATCACCTTTTTGTCCTCTGTCCTTCCACTTGTCCCTCACAACACCAGCCTTTGACACTTTCAATCCAACTTGCTAACTCGCTGCACTTATTCCTCCCTTACTGCCACCCTGTCCTCACGCTAAAGCCACTCTTGTACCTCCCTGCTTTCAGATGGTGATTCACCAGCTGAGGGGACGGGCCCTGAAGCTGCCACTGGGAGTGAAGCTGCAGCCGAGGAGGAAGAGGAAGCCGGAGCATCAGTGCCACCCTCTCCCGAGGAAGCCCATGCCCACACTGGGAACACGCCTTCCCTGGAGGGGAGCAGGGGGGAAGGGTCTGATGAGGGTGAAGCTCCAGGACCCAGCGGGCTGCAGCAACGCCATGGGGATAGGGAAGAACGGGGGCCTTCTCCCCAGAGGGAGATTATGCCAGAGACTCCTACTGCAATGGACGCAGAGGAGGAGCGGCTGATCGCAGAAATGAACACCCAGGCGGTGGGCATGCACACTGAGCTCATGGGTGCAGTGGGAAGGGTGCCCGAATGCATTGAGTCACTGGCAAGGAGTGTGGAGCGCTTCGCTGTAGCACAGGCGGATGCCACACTAACGCTCAGTGCTGCAATTCAGTCACTGACTGCCGTGATCCCATCTCTGACTGCTCTCATGCAGACTCAGATTGAGGCCACACGAGCACTGACTGCTGCCAACCTCGATGGTTCGTTCACATGTCCCCGGGGCTCTCACCGCGCCGCAGCAGGCCAGCAATCTGTGCTCCAGCAGATTGCTCCGGATGCTGAAGTGCTGCCCCGTGGGAGTGCCAGTGTGTCGGGCGAGCAGGGAGTTGCTGTCCTCTCTCACGATGACAGCATTCCTGCTGCCAACACTGTCACTTCTCCACTGCACTTGCCACCGCCTGTAGGACAGACTGCTGCCGCCCATGCAGAGTTGGTGCAGTCTGCAGCCGGGCCCTCCAGGCCCAGAACTGGTCGAGGCCATCCTTCAGGGGCATCTGCAGTGTCAGGGTCGGATGATCAGCAGCCTTCCACCAGCCTTGCTGCAGCCACTGAGGTCCCATTACGGAGGAGCAGTAGGGTTAGAAGGGGGGAAGTGCGCAAGGGAAGGAGATCACCCTCGAAGGGCAAAAAGTAGGAGGTGTGACAAAATGCTGGTCATTTTTTTATTAAAGGCCGAGGTTCGTGGTCCAACTTTTGTTTAGTGTTTTGGACATTATCTCCAGGTTGTGAGAACCAGTTATGTTAATTGACTGTTTTTTTGTATTTATTTCTATGAGTTTGTCATGAGGAAATGACACACACAGAGTTTGTAAAATAAATAAGTTTTTGTATTCAAAATATACATGTTTGGTGTTTGGAATTATTGGTGCCTTGGCCGGCTTAGGGGTTGCGTGCTGGGTTCATTGATGTTGTTAGCAATGGCAGAAGCCATTTCCACAGCAGGGGCCCTAGAAGCGGCTTGCTATCAGCCGTTGACGGACGGCCCTTGCAGTTTCACCATTGTGGGCCGCCCTCCCGCCTTGGTGCTGCTGATGATCATCCTCCTTGTCCTCTTCCTCCTCTTCCTCCTCCTCCTCTGGTGGTGCTCCAAGGCCTGGTGGCATTGGCTGGGTCCTGACGATTGCCATGTTATGCAACATGCAGCACACAACTACGAAGTTGGATACTCGCTCAGGCGAGTACTGCAGGGCTCCTCCAGAATGGTCGAGACAGCGGAACCGTTGCTTCAGCACGCCGATTGTGCGCTCAATGATGTTCCTGGTAGCTTGATGGCTCTCGTTGTACCGCAGCTCAGCAGGGGTGTTGGGCGTACGGAGCGGTGTCATCAGCCAGGTGCTCAATGGATACCCCTTGTCCCCGAGAAGCCAACCAACTGGCTGATGCGGTGCCTCGAAAAGTTCTGCCACAGTAGTCTGGTGCAGGATAAAAGCATCGTGGCAGCTGCCAGGATAGTGGGCATTGACAGCGAGTATCAGCTGTCTGTGGTCACAGACCAACTGAACATTCAAGGAATGGAACCCCTTTCTGTTCCGGAATTCCTCGGCATTCTCATGTGGAGCACGCAAAGCCACATGCGTACAGTCAATGGCGCCCTGCACCATGGGGAAGCCCGCTATCCTCGCAAAGCCCAGAGCGCGGTCACGCTGCTTGTCTGGGGTCATGGGGAAAGAGATGAACTCTCGTCTCCTTTTAAAGAGGGCATTTGTGACCTGCCGGATGCAGCAATGCACCGCGAACTGGGAGATATTGGCGAGGTTCCCAGCAGCAGCTTGAAATGAGCCAGTAGCATAGAAGTTGAGAGCCACTGTGACCTTCACTGCCACCGACAGAGACGTCCTGGACCTCAGTTGAGGCTGCAGATCTGGCTGCAGCAGGTGGCAGAGCTCAGTGACCACCTCCTTGCTGAATCGCAGCCTTCGCAAACACAGCTCCTCAGACATATGAATGTAGGAGAGCTGTTCACGATATACCCTGGGAGGGTAAGCTCTCCTGTACATACGCCTGTTGGCCCTCCTCCGTCTGGCCATCATTGCCACTCTCTCTCTGCGTCTCTGTGTCCTCCGATTCAGCTGGAGCAGGACGACGCCCCCAATCAGTGCAGCCCCCATAGTCTCTTTGCAAGCAAAGTAATGAAGGACAGCAACCAAAGTAGCAGCGAAGTTAGGATCAGTAAGCAAAACTACCTCACAAAGCGTTGACTCAATGCAAAAGTCTCTCTTTCTCTCTCTCCGAATCTCTCTCTCTCTCAGAACGAGTGGTGCATAAATGTCAACCACAGAAAAAGACAGGAAGAGGCCCCCTTTAAATAGCGCCCCCCCCCCAGCCCCACAGCGATTGATAGCGTTCCAGTCTTCCGGTCGTTGGATGCGCCAGGCGGTAAGGCAGGGGGCGCCACTCAATTTCCGCTCCGGGGCGCCACAAGGGCGTTGCACCATGGAATGACGTCACAATCTGCGCGCGCAGGTGGTCGCGGCGGTAAAGTTTAGCGCCGCCGCACAATGTCTAGTTAAGTTCCCGAGCGGCGCAAACATCGCTGCGCCCGGGCGCTAGCGGCTTTGCGCCCCATTAGCGCCCTCTTAAGGCGCTAACGGGAGGCGCAACCAACTGAATTTTTACCCCATAGAGTTCTACAGCACAGAAAGAGGCTCTTCGGCCCATCGTGTCTGCACAGTCTATCAAGCCCTGTCTATTCTAATCCCATTTTCCAGCACTTGGTCCGTAGCCTTGTATGTTATTGCGTTTCAAGTGCTCATCTAAATGCTTCTTGAATGTTGAGGGTTCCTGCCTCTACCACCCTTTCAGGCAACGAGTTCCAGATTCCAACCACCCTCTGGGTGAAAAAGTTTTTCCTCAAATCTCCTCTAAACCTCCTGCCCCTTACCTTGAAACTATGCCCCCTGGTTATTGACCCCTCTACTAAGGGGAAAATTTCCTTTCTATCTACCCTATCTATGCCCCTCATAATTTTGTACACCTCAATCAGGTCCCCCGTCAGCCTTCTCTGCTCTAAGGAAAACAACCCCAGCCTGTCCAGTCTCTCTTAATAGTTGAAGCGCTCCAGCCCAGGTAACATCCTGGTGAATCTCCTCTGCACCCTCTCCAATACAATCACATCCCTCCTATAGTGTGGTGACCAGAACTGCACACAGTATTCCAGCTGTGGCCTAACTAGCGTTTTGTACAGCTCCATCATAACCTCCCTGCTCTTATATTCTATGCCTCGGCTAATGAAGGCAAATATCCCATATGCCTTTTTAACCACCTTATCTACCTGTCCTGCTGACTTCAGCGATCTATGTACATGCACACCAAGGTCCCTCTGATCCTCTGTCCTTCCTAGGATCCTACCATTCATTGTGTATTCCCTTGCCTTGTTTGTCCTCCCAAAATGCATCACCTCACACTTTTCAGGGTTAAATTCCATTTGCCACTGTTCTGCCCATCTAACCATCCCATCTATATCATCCTGTAGCCTGAGGCTTCCCTCCTCGCTATTTACCACCCCACCAATTTTCGTGTCATCTGCGAACTTACTGATCATACCTCCTACATTCATATCTAAATCATTAATGTACACTACAAACAGCAAAGGACCCAGCACCGATTCCTGCGGTACACCACTGAACACAGGCTTCCAGTTACAAAAACAACCTTCGACCATCACCCTCTGCCTCCTGCCACTAAGCCAATTTTGGATCCAATGTGCCAAATTGCCCTGGATCCCATGGGCTCTTACCTTCTTGACCAATCTCCCATGTGGGACTTTGTCAAATGCCTTACTGAAGTCCATGTAGACTACATCAACTGCACTACCCTCATCCACACACCTAGTCACCCCCTCGAAAAATTCAATCAAATTAGTTAGACATGATCTCCCCCTGACAAAGCCATGCTGACTATCCTTGATTAATCCTTGCCTCTCCAAGTGGAGACTAATTCTGTCCCTCAGAATTTTTTCCAATAATTTCCCTACCACTGATGTTAGGCTCACTGACCTGTAATTCTCTGGTTTATCCCTACTACCCTTCTTGAACAATGGTACTACGTTAGCTGTTCTCCAGTCCTCTGGCACATCCCCTGTGGCCAGAGAGGTTCTGAAAATTTGTGTCAGAGCCCCTGCAATCTCCTCCCTTGCCTCACACAGCAGCCTGGGATACATCCCGTCAGGGCCTGGGGATTTATCCACTTTTAAGCCCGCTAAAACCGGTAGTACCTCCTCCCTCTCAATATTAATTTGTTCAAGTATATCACAATCCCCCTGCCCGATTTCTATGCCTACATCACCCTTCTCCATAGTGAACACAGATGCAAAATATTCATTTAAAACCTCACCTACATCTTTCGGCTCTACACACAGATTGCCACTTTGGTCCCTAATGGGCCCTACTCTTTCCCTGGTTATCCTCTTGCCCTTAATATACTTATAAAACACCTTGGGATTTTCCTTTATTTTGCCCACCAGTGTTTTTTCATGCCCTCTCTTCGCTCTCCTAATTTCTTTTTTAAGTACCCCCTGCACTTTCTATACTCCTCTAGGGCTTCCACTGTTTTTAGTCCTTTGTTTCTGCCAAAAGCCTCCCTTTTTTTCCTAATCCATTCTTGTATATCCCTTGACATCCAAGGTTCCCTGGGCTTGTTGGTCCCACCCTTGACCTTTACGGGAACATGTTGGCGTTGTACTCTCTCTGTTTCCTTTCTGAAAGACTCCTATTGCTCTGATGTGGATTTTCCTACAAGTAGCTGATCCCAGTCCATTTTGGCCAGATCCTGTCTCATCATATTAAAATCGGCCTTCCCCCAATTTAGAACCTTTATTTCCGGTCCATCTTTGTCCTTTTCCATGACTACCTTAAATCTCACCGAATTATGGTCACTGTCACCAAAATGCTCTCCTACTGACGCATCTACCACTTGTCCGGCTACATTCCCTAGAATTAGGTCCAGTACCGCCCCCTCTCTTGTAGGACTTTCTACATGCTGGCTCAAAAAGCTCTCCTGGATACACTTTAAGAATTCCGCACCCTCTAAGCCTTTCACACTCTGACTATCCCAGTTAATATTGGGGAAGTTGAAATCCCCTACTATTATTACCCCATTATTTCTACACTTCTCTGAGATTTGCCTACATATCTGTTCCTCTATCTCCCCCTGACTGTTTGGGGGCCTTTCGTACACTCCCAGCAAAGTGCTTGCCCCCTTTTTGTTTTTAAGTTCTACCCATATGGCCTCATTAGAGGAACCTGCTAAGATATCATCCCTCCTTACAGCAGTAATTGACTCCTTGATTAATATTACGACACCCCCTCCTCTTTTACACACCCCTCTGTCTCGCCTGAAGATTCTATACCCCGGAATATTGAGATGCCAGTCCTGCCCCTCCCTCAACCATCTCTCTGTGATAGCAACAATATCATACTCCCAGGTGTTCATCAACACCTTCAATTCATCTGCCTTACTCGCAAGACTCCTTGCATTAAAATAAATGCCATCCAGCCTTGCCATACTCCCTTGTGCCATTACATATTTGCTCTGCCTTCCAGTCTGACTTGTGTTTTCCTCTATATTTGGCTGTGCATCACCCCCTACTATAGCTCCACTCTGTATCCCATCCCCCTGCCAAGTTAGTTTAAACCCCCCCCAACAGTACTAGCAAACCTCCCCACAAGGATGTTGGTCCCGTTCCGGTTCAGGTGCAACCCGTCTGACTTGTACAGGTCCCACCTTCCCCAGAAGCATACTCAGTGATCCAGGAAACTAAAGCCCTCCCTCCTGCACCAACTCTTTAGCCACGCATTCATCTGCTCTATCCTCCTATTCCTATACTCACTAGCACATGGCACCAGGAGTAATCCAGAGATTACAACCTTTGAGGTCCTGTTTTTAATCAGCTACCAGTTCCCTAAATTCTTGTTGCAGGACCTCATCCCTCTTTCTACCCATGTCATTGGTACCAATGTGAACTACAACCTCTGCCTGTTCGCCCTCCCCCTTCAGAATGCCCTGCAGCCATTCAGTGACATCCTTGACCCTGGCACCAGGGAGGCAACATACCATCCTGGAGTCACGTCTGCAGCCACAGAAACGTCTATCTGTTCCCCTTACAATAGAATCCCCTATCACTATTGCTCTCCCATTCTTTTTCCTCCCCTCCTGTGCAGCTGAGCCACTTGTAGTGCCACGGACTTGGCTCTTGCTGCATTCCCCTGAGAAACCATCTCCCCCAGCAGTATCCAAAACGGAAAATCTGTTGGAGAAGGAGATGGACCCAGGGGAATCCTGCACTACCTTCCTAGTTCTTTTACTCTATCTGGCAGTCAGCCATTTCCTGTCTGCCTGTGCACTCTTTACCTGTGGTGTGACCACCTCGTTAAATGTGCTATCTATGAAGATCTCAGCTTCGCGGATGCTCCACAGTGACTCCAGCCGCAGCTCCAGCTCCGAAACGCAGATTTTGAGTAGCTGCAGCTGGAGACACTTCCTACACATGTGTTCTCCCTGGACACCTAAAGTGTCCCTGACTTCCCACATAGCACAGGAGGAGCACTCCACGCAACCGAGCTGCCCTGCCATGTCCTACCCTTAATTTACTCCCTTTACTTCCTTTAAATTAAATAATGTTTAATACACTAGGGGGGAGAAATTCAGTATCGCCCCATTTGGGGCGCAATTATCGGCCGGGTGCAAAGATTAGCGCCTGCCACTAATTATCGCCACCGACTGCAAACTTGACTTTTATCGCCCCTGGAGGTGATTGGAGCGCTAAATCAGGCGCTTCACACCTGTCTTAAGGCGCAAAGGCCGAGGAGCGAGGCGCTACCTCAGAGCGCTGGCGAAGCTCATGTAATGTCAGTCAGCAATGGAACACACACACAATGGCATGGGCCAGGTCTTAAAGGGGATGGTGAATCTCACTTTCCATCCACATCCTGCTAATTGCAGCCTTGAATCTCGGCCTGGAGAGACCTGCACATCAAATCTGCTGGAAAGAACAATGGAGAGTACTAGGCAAAGAGCTCAGAGTGCAGCCCCCACAGTCTCTTCTCAATCGATACAAGGAATGGCAAATCAAAATGAACCTGCAAAGTGCTGCTCGGTACCCAAAACTCCTTTACACAACGTTGAAACTCTCCAGAAGTCTCTCTCTCTCTCTCTCAGAATGCGTAGTTCAAAAATGGCACCAACAATAAAAGGCAGGAAGCGGTCACCTTTAAATAACGCTCCCCCTTTCCCTTCATGACTGCAGAACGCTCCACTCAAACTGTCGTTGCTAGCGTCAGGCGGTAAGACAGGGGGCGCCACTCAATATCCGCTCCGAGGCGATACTGGGGCGTTGCGCACTCAACTGATGTCACGATCTGCCGGCGCAGGAGATCGTGGCGGTAGTGTTTAGCGCCGCCGCAAAATGTCTAGTTAATTTCGCGAGCGGCGCAAACTTCGCCGCGCCTGGGCGCTAGATGCTTTGCGCCCCTTTAGCGCCGTCTTAAGGCGCTAACGGGAGGCGCAACCAACTGAATTTTTCCCCCTAGAGACCTTACTTCCCTTTAAACACTACTTACTCTAAACTAGTGAACTTACTTTGACTTTAACAACTGGACTGTCGAAATACTCACCAGGTCCTTCTTACCAATCAGCTCCTTCCCTGGGTGTGACGTCACTTTAGCGGTTTTGCAGTTGTTGTTGTTTGACTGCTCCCGCTCTCGGACTCTTTCCTTGGTGTAAAGTAAGAACCAATTCCTACAGAGTGAAAAGTTAAGAAAAACAAAGGCGAAGCAAGGGAGCTCCTCCTTCCACTCCTCACCTAACTCCCTGACTCACCCAACTCGCAGCACTCTGTTTAAACCGCACTCAGTCTCTGCGCTCAGTCTCCACCCAGGGCTGCTCTGGCTGCTGCCGCCGGTGAGTCTGGGCCACTCTCTCTCTCTCCCCGCTCTTTAAATCCTCGGTCTCTGCGCTCAGTCTCCACCCAGAGCCGCTCTCGCTGCCTCTGCTGCATCAGACCCGCTTCCTTTTAATCGGCCGGGAACCCCGCAGGGCGGGCTTAACAAGCCCAATTAACGGAAAATCCTTTTTACAGGGCGGCTGCAGCCAGGAGCGGGACTGGAACCCACCAACCACCTCTCCCCCCGTGATCCCGCCTCCGCTGGCGAAATCGCGGCCAAAGTGATTTCAGCTTTGCATCAACGCAAAAAAATATGGCTTCGGTGTGAAGTCATTTGGGCAGATGATGTGAGGCCACGTTGAGGAACAAGTCTCGCACCATTTTGATGTCGTACCTCAATAGGTGGAAGCAAAATTGATGAAATTCTCAGGCAGTCCGATGGACCACCAGGGAACTTTTCAAACTTCATTTCTAAAAATGTAATGTTAGTAAAGAGCCAACTGTCCCACCGCCTCTTTGCTAACTTTGAGAATTCAGCTGGCATTCAGATACCAGTGAGTGAATTTTGTTAATTGTGTGTCACCACAGTAACTAGGATCTGCAAGCACTGCTTCACTCTTAACGGATGCTGGTTTCAAATATGTACCTGTAGTAGAATAATGCCCTTAGAGTGTTAAACATTTCTTCCTGTTCCAGATAATTATAGTGAGACATTTTATGGTTCATGACACTGCTCAAAATTTAATTCACGCATAATCTAACATACTGTAATTGCTCAGGTGTAATTAGGAACAGAGTATGTTTTCATACATGTAATCTGTGAATTTATAAGGTTCAGTGAATGCATTGACTACACTTAAATTAAGTGCTCACAGAATGGTCAGGAAATACAAACATTCACAGACTTCACTTGATAATTCTTTAACTTCACTCAACTAACTATGAGAATTCAGGCTTATAAAGTTCAAAGTAATGAAAACATGCCATAATTGCACTTTTGCTTAATTTGATTGCTCAACAATGTTCCCTCTAACTTTTGTTCAAGAACCAGAATATATTATCACAGCAATTTGTTAGGCTGCACCTTACATCTTCTTGCGAGAACCAATTATGAAACATGTATGCTGGTCTCTGTGAAGTCTGTTTGCAATTTTCTAAAATCATGCTGTAATTAGAAAGTATTTCACGGCCCATTAATGTCAAATAATATTTTTTGGCAAAGTTAGGTATTGTTAGCATCTAATTTACAAACCATTATTCTTTCTGGGTAATTACATTTTAACTCTACATATCTCATCACATGGGTTAGGACCATGCAGCATCAGACACTGCATGTGACCATATATGAGCTTTGACCAACTCATTTTGTTGGTACAGTACTGGAGTTCTGAATAAAACAGGCAATCATGATAACATCTTCTGGCACTCACTGAGGCTCCTCGACACATCTTCAAGTGAGGAAGATCAGAATGCATAGAAGACACAACAGTATGTGAGTTCTTCTGATAGCTCAGTGGATAAATGAACTATTCGGTGTAGTACTTTGTCAGATTATGTAGACCAGGAAGGTCCTGGGAGGGATTTTCCTCCATGATCCCACCTGAAATTTGATCACAGCAGAAATGGGGTAATGACACCTACCTCTTCCGCATCATTCTGACCAGGATTTCCCTCCCCCACCCTCAATGGGAACACTGCTGTTCGCTCCTTCCCCACCTGCCATACGCAAATGGGCCCAGGTCCCAGGGGATTTTCCTCCTTTCCACTCATGTCACCGCTGCTTCTTGGGGCCATGGGGAAGATTGCAGCGGGCCCTGGGGAGCAGCAGTAACTGCCTCGAGCGGTTCCCAGACAGGAAGAGAGCCTTGTAGTATCCTCCTCTCCCTTGATTGTGACCCCAGTGACTTATCTGTTAAAGGTCTTGGTCTCCAGTGGGTCTTGTTTTCTGATCTTTGGGGCACGTCTGACCCTTTAATGTTCCTCACTGGATCTTCTGATGCTACAGCAGTGTCCCTTCCTTTTTCACTTACCTTGAGTCTGTCATGCATACTTAGTTAACCCTGACCAGGAAAATGGGTCGGGGCTAGGGTGGATATCAAGGGACGGGCGGATGTCCTGTACTGCCAGAATTCCGTGGTAAAGTAATAATGGATACATAACCTTGCCCAAGGGATACATGGGGGAATTTCTGGCCATATGTTCCATAACAATATTAGGCATATTTATATATGTAAAGGCAATTGGGTAAATATTCAAAAAATAAATATTATGGGGAAAGGACAGGGGAAGGGAATAAATTACTTTTTCAGAGAGCTTGTGCAAGAGTGATGGGCAACACATTACGATTGTCAATGTTCTATGTATTTGCATGCTAAACCTGCAGTACCCTTCTCTTTTGAACCTGCTGGCAAAACCAAAACCTCTTCAGTACAAACATGAATAGCAGTTAGCTGTTGCCCCTTTGCTCAGAGAGTACATGGTCCTATCCTCACTGAGAGAACAGGCTCTCATCCATTTTTGTTGATAAGATCTTGTCCATTTCTCCTCACTGACAGAGGACGGAGTTTCACCTGTCACAATGGCAGAGGACAGGGGCATGCACTCCTCACTTTATGTTCTTATGTTCTAACAAGGTGTGTCCCTCCACTTAAACCAAAATGGACTACATTTTCTTCCCTTGTTACGCACATCCATTCCTTCTCCATGGGCTGACCTAGACTGCAATTGTTTGACTTAGAAACAGACTAGAACTGCCTTCACTGTCTACGAGACATGACCTGAACTACAAAATAATTAAAATTGAAACAAAGATGAAACATTTTAGAGAATTTTCTGGTGCCTGGTGTCCATCCTCTCTTTCTTTTACTGTTGTCCTTCCTTTGTTTCATTTAAAGTTACAAAATTATTAATTGTACTTAAAATAAAATCATCTATAAGAAAAACACATTCATCAATAAACACTTCAAGATTAATAGTAAAGAACAAATTTGTAAAATAGATGAATAAACATAATTTATTGCAATAAATGAGTTAAAAGCTAGCAGCCTTGGCACAGTGGTAGCAGTCTCACTGCTGAGTCAGTGGGCCAGAAATTCGGCTCCCTGGCTTCCCGCGGGTGCAAGGATCGCGCGCGCACCTACCTACTGCGCCTGCCGTTGACCTCTGGGCCCACGAGGAATTCGGGTCCTGGGCCTCCTCCAGCTGCCGGCGCGCAGTGCTTGCGTATCCCAGGGGCGTAGTTAGTGCGATGCGTCCCCTGGGATCACGTGGGCTATGGAGAGCCAATGGCAGCAGACCATCTTTCATTCATAGATTTGACAGGAAGACCTGTCAAATCTATGAATACAGATCGGCCCCAAAACATCCCTAAAACTACAAATACATTTTTAAAAAAAATCACATTTTTAAAATAACTATAAATTACATTAATTAACTATTTTAAACAAAAATTTAAATTTTTGAAAAGATTAGTTACATTTTTTAACGGGGTTAAAACTAAACTTACCTTTCTTTAAAGTAATTAAAAAAGATAAATCTGTGAAAAAAATGTTTAAATTTTAATAAAATCAACACTTACCTTGTTAAAAGAAGGCCTTGCGCCTCCTTTTTCAATGTGTATCTTCTCCGTGCTTACCCTCACGGAGGAACCTTTAAAAAAATACGAAGTGCGAGGCGAACGCGCTGGCCCTCCGGCGTGCGCGTTCGACCTCTGAACCCCTTCCTTCAGGGGAACGGAAGTGTCGGTTTCCCGCGCATGCGCAGTGCATGCAAGAAACCGGCACTTTCGTTCCGTCCATGGGTGAGTACACAGTGCGTACTCACCCGTGGCGAGCCTAATTTCTGCCCCAACAAGTTCTGGGTTCTAGCCCCACTCTACAAACTTGAGCACATAATCTCGGCTGATGCTGTTGGAGGTGCCGTCTTTTGGAAGAAACGTTAAACCAAGGACCCGTCTGCTTTCTCAAGTGGGCGTTGAAGATCCCATGCCATTATTGGAAGAAGAGCAGAGGAGTTTTTCCAGTATCCTGACCAACATTTATCTTTCAACCAACATCACTAAAATACAGATGATCTGGTCATTTATCTCATTGCTGTTTGTGGGAGATTGCTGTATGCAAATTGGCTACCACATAACTCAAAAAAGTACTTCGTTGGCTGTGAAGTACTTTGGGATGTCCCAAAGTTTTGAAAGGCACTATACAAATGCAAGTTCTTTCTTTCTTTCAGAAGATGAAATATGATTCATAAATCACACTTCACATAGCCTGTTAATCTGGGGGTGGGGGCAAGGTACTCCATTTATGAGTCAGTCCAAGGGAACCTTTGCAATTTGATCACCTGGGTAAAAGTCCAGGGGGGAAAAATTCAGTATCGCCCCGTTTGGGGCGCAATTATCGGCCGGGCGCAAAGATTAGCGCCTGCCGCTAATTATCACTTCCGACTGCAAACTTGACTTTTCTCGCCCCTGGAGGTGAATGGAGTGCTAAATCAGGCGCTACACATCTGTCTTAAGGCGCAAAGGCCGAGGAGCGAGGCGCTAACTCAGAGCGCTGGCGAAGCTCATGTGATGTCAGTCAGCAATGGAACACAGACACAATGGCCCCGGCCAGTTCTTAAAGGGGAGGGTTGATCTTGATCTCCATCCACACCCTGCTCATTGCAGCCTTGAATCTCGGCCTGGAGAGACCTGTACATCAAATCTGCTGGAAAGAACAATGGAGAGGCCCAGGGAAAGAGCTCAGAGGGAAGCCCCCACAGTCTCTTTTAAATCGATACAAGGAAGGGCAAATCAAAATGAACCTGCAAAGTGCTGCTCAGTACCCAAAACTGCTTCACACAGCGTTGAATCTCTTCAGAAGTCTCTCTCTCTCTCTCTCTCTCAGAATGCGTGGTTCAAAAATGTCGCCAACAAAAAAAGGCAGGAAGCGGTCGCCTTTAAATAGCGCTCCCCCAGTCCCTTCCTGACTGCAAAACGCTCCCCTCAACCTGTCGTTGCTAGCGGCAGGCGGTAAGGCAGGGGGCGCCACTCAATATCCACTCCGGGGCACTACCGGGGCGTTGCGCACTCGACTGACGTCACGATCTGCCGGCGCAGGAGATCGTGGCGGTACTGTTTAGCGCCACCGCAAAATGTCTAGTTAATTTCGCGAGCGGCGCAAACATCGCTGCGCCCGGGCGCTAGTTGCTTTGCGCCCCATTAGCGCCCTCTTAAGGCGCTAACGGGAGGTGCAACCAACTGAATATTTCCCCCCTGGGTTCTAGTTTTAATGGTGCTTCAATCTCCACATTGCAATTATAAGATCATTCAGCAGTCAGCCGCACATTGTGTACAATCGCTAACAAACTGACGCCACAATTTTATATTATTGAATTACAGAAATTGAAAAAATGCTATTTTGAACAGAATATGGAAAATGCTAAAAATACACAGCAGGTTGATCAATATTGGAGAGAGAAAGGTTCACATTTTCACTGTGGCTCTCTTCATCAGAACTGTTCTGTTGGAGGCTTACAATTAAAAGGTTAACCTATCTTTTGCTTTCATATGTAGATTAAACTGAGGAATATTTTCAGATTTCCAGCACAGCTTGCCTAATCTTTTATCATATTCCAGAAACAGCAAATTTGACTATTATAACCAATAGCATCAGTTAAAGGGCACTTTTTCAGTCTACCAGTATAAGCAAACAGAGGGGAACCTCTGAACTCTGTTGGCTGTACTCCATAGTTCAAATAAATCTGGTTCCCTTATCCTGACACCATCGTAGACCCTTTAAATGATGAGTTTGCAGTTCAGCTGTTAGCATAATGAAGCTGGTTGTAGCAATGCAAGGGTGGGGAGATAACGAATGGTCGCAAATCACCCATGGCCTGAACTGAAGAAGCATTAAATTAAAAATAATTCACCAACAAAGAAATTATCAGTACTGTAATCACTGGAGCTGTATAAGTGATTCAGGAGTAGTCCAATGGTGACATATGCAATCATATCTCATTACAGAGCAGCAAATCCTGTGATTCATCATAAATTATCCATCAGGAAAACTCAGTATTGTGGATGGAATTCAGGAGAGAAAGGATTAAAGAAAACAGAACAAACTAACTTCAAAATTGCTTAGTGCTACAGCTTTTAAAATTTCCACTTGTCTGTGTACCCCAATAAAAGTTCCCAATTTTATACTGTGTTTATACAGAGTCCCAGATATTTTGTGTAGACACACATGATATTCATCAATGACCTTCCGTCCAACATAAGGTCGGAAGTGGGGATGTTCGCTGATGACTGCACAGTGTTCAGCGCCATTCACAACTCCTCAGATAATGAAGCAGTCCATGCCCGCATGCAACAAGACCTGGACGATGTTCAGGCTTGGGCTGATAAGTGGCAGGTAACATTCGCGCCACACAAGTGCCAGGCAATGACTATCTCCAACAAGCGAGAGTCTAACCACCTCCCCTTGACATTCAATGGCATTACCATCGCCGAAACCCCACCATCAACATCCTGGGGGTCACCATTGACAAGCAACTTAACTGGACCAGCCACATAAATACTGTGGCAACAAGAGCAGGTCAGAGGCTAGGTATTCTGCGGTGAGTGCCTCACCTCCTGACTCCCCAAAGCCTTTCCACCATCTACAAGGCACAAGTAAGGAGTGTGATGGAGTACTCTCCACTTGCCTGGATGAGTGCAGCTCCAACAACACTCAAGAAGTTCGACACCATCCAGGACAAAGCAGCCCGCTTGATTGGCACCCCATCCACCACCTTAAACATTCACTCCCTCCACCACCGGCGTACCATGGCTGCAGTGTGTACCATCTACAAGATGCACTGCAGCAACTCGTCAAGGCTTCTTCAGCAGCACCTCCCAAACCCGTGACCTCTTCCACCTAGAAGGACAAGGGCAGCAGGCGCATGGGAACACCACCACCTCCAAGTTCCCCTCCAAGTCACACATCATCCTGACTTAGAAGTATATCACCGATCCTTCATTGTCGCTGGGTCAAAATCCTGGAACTCCCTACCTAACAGCACTGTGGGAGTACCTTCACCACACGGACTGCAGCGGTACAAGAAGGCGGCTCACCACCACCTTCTCAAGGGCAACTAGGGATGAGCAATAAATGCTGGCCTTGCCAGCAACGCCCAGATCTCATAAATGAATAGAATATACTGGCCCCGATATCAATGGGGTGGCGGGAGGGAGCAGGTGGGTGGGAGGAGTTCTGGATGGGATATGCGGAAGTAGAGGTTTCCCGGACGTCCTGCTGACAGGCTGGCTGCCTGTCGGGCGGGAAAGCCTATGACACAAGACTGTAGCCTGGGAGCAGAGAGCAGGTACGGAGGGAGGGAGGGATCATGGTGATGGGGTGAGGGGGCGGAGAAATCGTGGCGGTGGGGGGAGATTGCAGGTGGGAGTGCGGGGGGAGTCGGCGATCGTGGATCCAGAATCAGGTAAGCTTGTTGGTCCTGGAGAAAAATCTCTTGCTCCTCCTGGCCCACAAGCAGTGCTGTAAATATGAATCTGGCCCTCCTTTTACCTGCAGGTTTTTGAGGCCCGGGAAACTTGGTCAAAATGGGTTAAAAATAAAAAGCATGCAAAAATGAAGGCATGCAGCCTCCTTAAAAGCTTTTACCGACCGACCTGCCTCCTGAGAGCGGATTGGTCACCCGCCCACCATCCGGCCTCTGTTAAAACCTGAAGTGGGTGGGTTGGAGTCGTGATTTAAATTTGAAGAATTTAACTTTTCACCCGACCCAAACCCACCCATTCTTGGGGATTACAATGACCTCCACTGGGTTTGTGTGCACATGCACAATGTTTTTTCCATTTATTTTTTCTCCTCTTCTCCTGAAGGTGCAAACATATGTTGGAACACCATTCCACAGATGCCATAGGCCTCTGTTATCTTGGCGAAATGACCATTCTTTATTTGTGACCCTGGACAGTAATCGACCGTAAGGCATACTACAGCTGAGCTTAATCCTGTCTTCATCTAATTAAGTGTCAATTCATAGTACCCTCAGCTATATGTCAGAAAGTTATGGGTTTGGATCGTGCATAATCCAGGCTGACAAATCCAATGCTACACTGAAGAAGTGCTGCATTGTTGGAGGCATTCTCTGAATGAGATGTTCAACCTGTTTGATAGTTCAAATGGATGTTGAAATTATAATGGGAAGGCAGTTGGATTGGAGTCTTGGAAGGATGAGGATGGGAATTGGAGAAATACTTGAAGGAGAAAAAATTGCAGGGATATGGGGAAAGTGCGGGGGAGTGGGACTAACCAGATTGCTCTTCGAAAGAGCCGGCACAGACTCCAATTGCCGAATGGCCTCCTTCTGTGCTGTACTATTCTATGATTCTATAAATGTGCTGGCTACACAGTTACGTGTTCCAGCAGGGGTCACTGGGTAACAATCATGACTGCGAACCCTGGCTGATTTTTCTGTTCCCTAGCCCAAGGGTACTGAGGCAATTGTAATGCCCTTACCATCGCCACGATTAATTCAAGATAGACCAGGATTGAACCTGGGACCTGGTGGCCTACAGTGCTTGGTTCCACGCTGAACTGATCAATTACCAACCCAACCATCTGGTCTGGCCTACATGTGGCTTTAGACCCACATTATGTAGTTGACTCTTAATACCCTCTGAAGTGGCCTTTTTCCTCTTTTGTTTCATTTTACAAGATGAGTGAAAGTGTTGATCGGGGGAAGCAACAATTCTCCCAGTCATAATATTGAACAAGAAACCCCAACCTGAGATGATTGCCTTTGCTCAGTGTTATCCAGGACCAGTGCCAACACATAACAAAAGCATTCCACTTGTCCTTTGCAGCCAGTCAGATAAAATTTCCCACATTCCAAGAATCTGCCCCTTCAGTTACATAGGCTCCCACAGCACAGGAAATTTGAATTAGCTGATTCAACTGGCAGCAAATGCAGAAGATCCCTAAAAGGTCACAGGTGACTGAGCTTTAAGGCAAACTACACAGGTCAGTAATGTGAGGGTAGATTGTGTGAATTAATGCTCCTAGTGCAGAGTTTCACCTGCTGGGAGAGCTTATTGGGAATATACGGAGCTTTCCGCCACCATCAGAAACATTTTGTAGCCAGAAAATTAAAACCATATTCCTTCCCAATAACAGCCCACGTGCTGGCAGTGCCCTCATATATGCCCCACAGTGTCAATATGCCACTTTTAAATTGCTTTAATATTTTGCTTAGTGACACTGGCTTCTGAAACGTGGGTATCCTGCAGTTGGCAGCAAATCCAAAGTAAACGTGCTAAATTAATTCAGACCAGTCAAATAAAACAAACACAGTCCTCCCAACTGCCAGTCTTAGCGAATCTGGTTGGTTAATCGTGGTGTTGCTGCACCAGAGCTGCACTGCGAGAGCCAGAATTATTCGCACGGCACTAGTCTGAAGCTTCTTTTACATTGGCAGTAGAGAGATTGTCCCACCGGCCAGTCATAGCTAATCTGACAAGTTTATAGTGAACGTGTTGCCAGATGTATAAGACCTACATTTCCAAACTGGCGGCACAATCACCCCACTCGGGCCAATGTATAGCAGCTTAAAAGCAGCTCTGTAGCATTGGCAGATGCAGTACTTTGTGGAACAACTTCAAATAGAATTCATTCCGCAATATAAATGTGCCACGATTTTCAGAAACCATTAACTGGTTAATTTTACCCTAGCTGTGATGTTGCCCCAGAATCTTCTTTTATCTTAGTAGTCATTGAGGAAATTAGGCACCTTCATGTAAATAGGGCCAGTGATAAACAGTTCTGAGGTTTGACCTCATGAAATGACAAACTGTCACACATACACTAGCCATAGAACTTCCTGGTAATCAACGGCAAGTGATTTAGTAAAAACTCTGCAGTAATGACATTCGCACTTGTTTAATGCTGTGGTGTGAATGTCTTTACTTGTCAACACAAACGGTTCTGGCAGTCGACAGCTGCACTGACTGCATTGCCAACACAAAACAGAGTCCAAAACTGAAGGAAACCACCCTAGCTATAAAAAGTGTATGTACATTAGAAAAAGGATGATGGCATGGTTTCAGGGCAGTAATATAATCTTGCAGTGCAGAGGAGAGTTATAAACCACTCGGGTTGTGTACTTGCAGTTAATGACATTGCTGGAACCTTCAATTAGATTACTACATGTAATCGCTCTTTCTCTCTCTCTGCTCTCTTAATATTAGCTAACATTACATGACCCAGCTGTTATGTTTCAGGGTTTTTAAACAGTTTTCCACAGAAGGGATTTGGAAAATAGTTACATTTACAGGGTCTTAGACATGAAACAGTGACTGACTTACTTTTGTTTCTAATTCTGTAGACCTGAGTATTTCCAGCTTTTTCCGTTTTTGCATTGAGTTACATTTAAACGTTGGGGTTTAAACCAAAATGTATTCACACGCGTTCTTAAAAGAAAACATTGAGATGAAAGGTGGTTAAAATGCTAATAAGCTTGGCTTTCTTTCCCCAAAGACTGAAAACAATAAGCAATTCATTAGCCTGTCTCATTAATCAATAAACACCTCACTGTGTTAGAAGGGTCTGGTTCCCAGTGCTTGGCACTGGTTCGCTGGGTTAGGCCTTTCCCTTGGCTTGTGAACAGAGGGAGATAAAAACAGAGACAGAAACACTCACTGCCAGGCAGAGTGTTTTTAAAAGAGAGGGCTCGAAGGGCAAGCTTTTGCCAAACTCAGAAGGTTAGCATGCAGAAGGGTAATTAGAAGCTCAACCCAGGATTACAAATATCTCCAAGATATTCATCGTTGCTCGAACTACTGCTCTCGCCGCAACTTGAGATCCACACTCAACGCCATGCGGCGCCACATGAACACTCTCGACATCTCTCTTCAGCAGCACCGACGCACTCTATCTCAAAGCTGTCCGGGTCCACAGTTCCATTTCATCCTTCGACTCATCCGACGCTTCAACAAAAAACTTTTCTTCTTCCTTTCCGATGTCAAGGATCACAAGCTTCAACAACTCTTGGACACTAACGCCCCTCCGGAACCTTCTTCCCCTTCACTTTCCTCTGACCCCCCTTCTCCCAATCTCACCCCCTGCCACGTTTTCACTATCCCCTCTGACCTTCCCCTCTCTGACTCCGAACGATCAGTCCTCAGCAAAGGCCTGAGCTTCATCCCCTTACGCCCCCATCTCAATGAATTTCGAGCTCGGCATGATGCTGAGCTCTTTTTCCGCCGCCTCCGTCTTCGTGCCCACTTCTCTGGCCAGGAGTCTTCTCCCCGCATGGCTGACCCTTTCTCCCGCTTTCAGAATTCTCGTTCCACCTGGACCCCTCCCTCTGGCCTCTTACCCTCTCTAGATCTTTTCATTGCTAACTGCCGCCGTGACATCGGCCAGCTCAATTTCTCTGCTCCCCTCACTCACTCCAACCTACCTCCCTCTGAACTTGCAGCACTCCATTCTCTCAGATCCAACCCCGACATTGTCATTAAACCTGCTGACAAGGGTGGTGCTGTTGTTGTTTGGCGAACCGACCTCTACCTAGCGAAAGTTGAACGCCAACTCTCCGACACCTCCTCCTACCTCCACCTGGACCATGACCCCACTACAGAACATCAAGCCACCGTGTCCAAGACTGTCACTGACCTCATCTCCTCTGGAGATCTTGCCCCCGCGGCCGCCAACCTCATAGTTCCCCAACCCCGCACAGCCCGCTTCTACCTCCTTCCCAAGATCCACAAACAGGACTGCCCTGGTAGACCCATCGTTTCAGCCTGCTCTTGCCCCACGGAACTTCTCTCTTCCTATCTCGATTCTATTTTTTCTCCCCTTGTCCAGTCCCTTCCCACCTACATCCGCGATTCCTCTGACGCCCTCCGCCACTTTAACAGTTTCCAGTTTCCTGGCCCCAACCGCCTCCTTTTCACCATGGACGTAGAATCCCTCTACATCTCCATCCCCCACCAGGATGGCCTGAGGGCGCTCCGCTTCTTCCTTGAACAGAGGCCCAACCAGTCCCCATCCACCGCCACCCTCCTCCGCCTGGCTGAACTTGTTCTCACATTGAACAACTTTTCCTTTGACTCCACTCATTTCCTCCAAATCAAAGGTGTTGCTATGGGTACCCGCATGGGTCCTAGCTCTGCCTGCCTTTTCGTGGGATATGTGGAACACTCTTTGTTCCAGTCCTACTCGGGTCCCCTCCCTCACCTCTTTTTCCGGTACATTGACGACTGTATCAGTGCCGTTTCCTGCTCTCGCCCTGAACTAGACAATTTCATTCACTTTGCCTCCAATTTCCACCCTTCCCTCACCTTCACATGGTCCATCTCCGACTCTTCCCTCCCCTTCCTCGACTTCTCCGTCTCCATCTCTGGGGATAGGTTATTGACCAACATTCACTACAAGCCCACTGACTCCCACAGCTACCTGGACTACACTTCCTCCCACCCCGCCTCCTGTAAGGACTCTATTCCCTTCTCCCAGTTTCTCCGTCTCCGCCGCATCTGCTCCGACGATGCCACCTTCCATACCAGTGCTTCCGACATGTCTTCCTTTTTCCTCAACCGAGGATTCCCCTCTACCGTGGTCAACACGGCCCTTGACCGTGTCCGTTCCATCTCCCGCACTTCTGCCCTCACCCCGGCCCCTCCCTCCCGCAACCACGATAGAGTTCCCCTTGTCCTCACCTTTCACCCCACCAGCCTCCACATTCAACGGATCATCCTCCGCCATTTCCGCCACCTCCAACGTGATCCCACCACCAAACGTATCTTCCCCTCACCTCCCCTTTCAGCATTCCATAGGGACCGCTCCCTCCGAGACACCCTATTCCACTCCTCTATCACCCCCAACACCCCTTCCCCTTCACCCGGCACCTTCCCGTGCAAGCGCAGGAGATGCAACACCTGCCCTTATACATCCCCCCTTCCCACTTTCCAGGGCCCCAAACACCCCTTCCAGGTGAAACAGCGATTTACTTGTACTTCTTGCAATCTAGTATACTGTATTCGCTGCTCACGATGTGGTCTCCTCTACATTGGGGAGACCAAACGCAGATTGGGTGACCGCTTTGCGGAACACCTCCGTTCAGTCCGTAAGGGTGACCCCGAGCTTCCGGTCGCTTGTCATTTTAATTCACCCCTCCACGCTCACTCAGACCTCACCGTCCTTGGCCTCTTGCATTGTTCCACGGAAGCGCAGCGTAAGCTCCAGGAACAGCACCTCATCTTCCGTTTAGGCACTTTACAGCCTTCTGGACTCAATATCGAGTTCAACAATTTCAGATCATAACCCCGGCCCCTACCACATATGTATACATTTTATCCACTCTTTTGGTCCGTGCCTTTTTCCTTTTTTTCTCTCTCTCCCCCCATGGCAGCTGTCTCTGATTCTGCCAGCATTTCACACCTTACCTTTTGTTTCTCAACCTGTCCCATTACCATCTCGTCTTGCCTTGAGCATCTCTCAATGTCTCTACTCACTAAAGACCATCCCTTTTGTTCTTTTATTCCTCCCCCCAGCCTCCCCCTTGCATTTTTATCTGTTTATTTCTTGCTCTTTCAGTTCCGACGAAGGGTTTCGACCTGAAACGTTAACTCTCTTTCTCTCTCCACGGATGTTGCCTGGCCTGCTGAGTTTTTCCAGCGTTTTCTGTTGTTATTTCGGATTTCCAGCATCCGCAGTATTTTGCTATCGTAATTAGAAGCTAGTTTTTTTATGTCAAGCAGAATGACCCACTCATTAGTTTGTATTATTACATGAAGACAAATTATTGAAATAAGTGAATCTGATCATCTGTTGTTCTGTATGTACATTTGCTGTGAAATAAAGCAGCTTAATGATTTATATCTTACATCACCTTACCAAGTATTTTCTTGAATCATCTTTGTAAAGATTGGAGAGGTACATGTAGGGGCATGTGTTAAAGACACCAATATTCAGTTCAGATTACAAATCAATTCGGATTACAAATGGGTACTATTGTTACACCTCTGCAATATGCTATGACATTGGGCAGTGTGGGCACATCCATAAATATAAGACACTTACAGAAGTGAATTTCACCATTGTACCTGAGAGAATATCTAAGGCAGACCAAATTTATAAGAAATGCATAAGTGTCATAATGTTCCTATCATATGATGTATAATGTAAGCCCATACAGCATATATCAACAGTTATTTTATTGTAATCAATGGTATGTAAGCAAATCACACAGGCTTTATATAATTATGTTGGAGTGAATTAAAAGCTGATGGTCAGAACCTTTTAACTGCGTGTTACCACCTAGGATACGCTTAACACAAGAGTTATTCCATTGTCCCGGTTACACCTGATTCTGATACCCAGAATCTGGATAGGATTCTGTTTGCACCGGAAGCAAACTTAGTTCCAGTAATACATATTTCATTAAATGTCTAGGACACACATACAAATGACTCAATAATGCACCACACAGTGATATGATCACAAGCTAATTCTGGATGAAAAGGCCATTCAACCCATCTTAATCATCCAACCACGATGATCCCAAACTTCCCCCTTTACAGCATTCAATTGATTCTTAAATGATTCCAGGGTTTCCACCTCCAATACCCTATCCAGGAATCCATTTCATGCATTGATTGCTCTTTGTGTGAGGAAGAACTTCCTGATATCAGTCTTAAATTTGCCTTTTACTAGTTTGAACCTGACAAGGGCTCTATTCCTGCAATTTAATTTGAAGTAATTTTTCAGATTTACCTTTTCCAAACCATTTATAATATTATATAACTCTACAAGATCAATTCTCACATGTCCCCTTGCACGGCTAAATAGCCCATGTTGCTCTAATCTTTCCTCATAACCAAGACCTCGAAGACTGGAGTTGAGCTTCGTGGCTATTTTCCGCAGTGCCTCCAACACTTGAATGTTTCCCTTGTGCCTCAGTTACCAGAACTGGACATAGTACTCAAGGTGTGGTCTGCATAATCTGACAACAACTTCTGGTGACTTGTATTCTATTGTTGTGTCTATGCACTCAACATTATATCGCCTTTGACACCATGCACATCATTGCTGCATTGCGCCTCAAGACATAAAATCTGGAAACAATGAGATTCAGTTAAGTTGTTCAATGCCTTGCAATTTGAGAGTACACTAAGAGTTCGCAGACAGATACACAGGCACATATACATTACTAGATTTTGGATGAACTTGGAAGGTTTCTGGTACGAAACTTATAGTCTAATCATTAAATAGACTACGTGTTCACTGCAATGTTTTCCAGTTCAGGATCAGGAGTACTCATTTAATTGCAGGAATGCTGGCAAATATTGGTTGCTTAGAGGTGTGGACAAACACTGCTGGGATATACCATTACAAGAAACAAAATGACCAAAAGTATAAGAAACAGCAAAACCTCTCAACATCTCCAGTGAAAACCAATGTCTTTTCTCCCGTTCTCTCCTCCTCCTCTCCCGAGGGGATTGATTCCTTGTTGGGCTTTTGCTGCACGGTCCTGGTGCCCTCGGGTACCTCGCCACTGTGCTCAATTTTCATGAGAGAATCACAGCTGATCCAAGTATCTCTTCAAAAATCTTTCGATCAAGCCGGCTGTGAAAAGAAATAGAAAAATACAGAAAAAGGGAGAAAGAAAAAGAGAAAAGGGGAAAAAAGACAGGAAAAGAGAGAAGAATATCTAAATGTCGCTTAACTATCCCTTGTGACCACAAGAGATATGTAGCTTGCCATTTTTAACCATGGTTTTATTTTTGGCATGAGGTGACACTCAAAAGTATACGGCTTACAATGGAAATTCTCATACCTAAGGTTCTTTTTTTAACAGCTCTGTGCCTTAGGCTGCATTTTACTTAGCTAACAGCAGAGTGCAGCATTGGCTTCTGTTCTTTATCTTTTATCACAGTTGTGCATTCTCATAAAATTATATCCACATTGTAACAATTTTTCTTACAGAGCCTGTGAAAAATTATTTTAAATTTCAATGCAATTTAAATAAAAGTCAAAAAGTAAACATATTGGACACACTTTTGAAAGTCTGTCCCTAATTACAGATTACACTTTATGGTGCTGCAAATAGCTGTTATCCCTGCTATAAAATAGCTGCTCCATCACTCAAAATGGCTATCTGGCTTGTCTGCAAAAATAGAAAGTGAACGCACTAGTCTGTCATGTCTGCCAGTCAATCATCAGTGACACTTCTGTTGGAACCAGAGTGCCCCCTCATGGCCCTTCAACATTTAGACCCAATCTGTCAATCAGGCCAGCTTGCTTTAATGAAAAACTGGGATTGACACTGCTATGTCAAGAGTGAAGTAATATTATATCTCCTGAAAATTCAGGGACCTGTATTGGTTAAATTTGCCTTGTTGTCTTCTTATTAATAGAAAAAGGATGCCATTAGCAGTTTCTTACTGAGTCCAATATACCACAGATCTCACAAGACTTTGTTGACTTTCTTACCAATTTCTATTGACCTTTGCCATAAGGTAGTTTTAAAAAAAAGATTGATGTTATACCTTAGTCGGTAATTCATACCATATTTATTACATTTCCAAAGCTACTCAGATCTTTCCTTTAATCACAAAAATTATTGTAAACGTACCATAATAATGACAAAAGCCATAATACTGGTTTCTTACATCGTGAGTCTTACGGCCACGAGAAAGTGACAAAATATTGTGAAACAATGAACATGTTTTATAACATTGCCAACTCAATAAATTCAAAGGACAACATAGATGGGGGGCCTAGGTGGTGCTATTAACTGAGACATCAGTCTCCGACATTATTCCCTCTTCGAAATCTTTGTTTTAAATCAATCCAGATACTGAGGAGAATGTATTGTTTTACAGGTGACCAATAGAGGTCACAAGAGTCAACCTCTGACTCCTTCACGGGAAACAAGAGCAGAATGAAAGGACCCTTTAACGACAATGCATGTTAGTTAAATTCTTATTAAAATTGAACAAATCCTTTAATAACTAAAACTTGCAAACATTGGCAGAAGAATATTTGCTGCAAAAATATTTATTTTCTTCCAAGAAAATTTATGAATCACAGCCACATTTAGAATGTGTGATGACTGCTTAATTTAAAAAGAACTAATTATAAAAAAAGGATTGATGGCTCTGACTTGGAGTACAATGATGTCACGGTTCTCTGGCCAAACCGTTGAGTTTCTCAAAAATGAAAAGTAACGTAATGGCTTTAATGAGTTCATCCAGTGAGTAACTCATTCATACAGAGCAGAATGAAAGAACGAATCATTGGTCTGTGCTAAGTTAGCTGATCCTACCTAAGGCAGAGGTAGGGACGCTACAGTTGACCTCAGAGCCACAATTTCTGCTCCTGTATTCTAACCAGTGGTTTCTATTGGAACTGTGCGTGCGCCAATGTTAGCTGAGAACATGACTGGGCTCAGTAGTGATGTCCCGAAACTGCCAAATAGACTGCTGATGCTCGGGGGGGGGGGGGGGGGGGACACTTTTAACATGTTGGAGCATGTGGGTATGGGTGTGGGTGGGGGGTAAAAACTGGGGAAATTGACAGCACGATGGGAAGCCAGCTCCAACACGCCGACTTCTGCATTTAAATCGAGCGCGTTAGGTTGTGTATGCGCAACCCCCTCGGGAGAGGCGAGCTGCCAATTAACATATGTTAGTCGTTCAATTAGAGCGATATTTCAACTCACTTTTGACTTTTACATCGGGTCCATGGGTTTCCTGGGCTTCCTGAAACTCACTAGTGAAAGCAAGGCGAGTACATGGCGGCAATTAATGGGGTCAATTAATCGCATGGAAATATGGCAATAAATACTCAGTACTCACAGCTGCTTTCTTACCTGCTAGTGGGAAAGGGTGTTCACAGGACATTTGCTGAGAGTTGACTTTCTACACTTTGGAGGTTTCTTCCACATTTTGGAGGTTTGCTCTATCACACCAAGATGGGTGCCGCTGATGCTGCCTTAGATAGGACCTCAGATGAGGAGCAACATGACCAGCAGCAGCAGCACCAGCACCAGCAGCCTGCTGGTCACAGACCTGCAGCTGCACACCAGAGATGGGACCAGCAAAGAGGGGACCAGCAGAGAGGGGAGCTGCAGAGAGGGTACCAGCAAAGAGGGTGCAGCTTGCAGGAGGCCATACCCGCAGAACAGTGCCTACAGGCAGAGGCTCAATTTCCTTGACATGTCTGAACAGCAGTGTCTCAGGAGGCTCAGGATGTCGTGTCATTAAAACAGGGCGCAGCCTTTGAGCATCCTGATTCCATACTGGCACTGCTTTCTCTGTTGCTTCCAACTCCATACTCCTCCAAATTCCATCTTTGGATTTGCCCTTTAAATACTGGAGTTCAGATCACGTCATGCGGGTCCTCACCATGCCCACTATCGCTGATTGGATGAGAAACCCGGAAGTAAAATGATAATGATGTGGCTGAGTTAACAAGCCACTGATAGGCGCACTGAACTTACTTCCGGGTTTCCCACGCAATATCGGACCCCTGCCCCCGCTCCCAGCGCATCACCCAATTAATATCGGGGCCTCACTGTCAAGGCTCACACATGAAGGACGGCTAGTTGGGTGAGGTACCAAAGGGCAACTGACATCCTTGGAACTGTAGCCCAGCAAGAAGCCAACATCTTCAAGAGAGGGAGGTGAGAAAATTAGTGAGAAAAAAATAAATAAGCGATCCTGTTAAATTCAATTCAGCAGCATTCTAGATCAATCACTCACAATTTTTATACAAATATCAGCAATACACACCAAACAATACTTATATTTCAAAATTTGTTTTATAATCTTATTGTTTTAGGAACCTATAATAATTAACTTTGTATTAAAGTCTAACATTAACGATTGCCATTTATGATGGTAAGAAATGAGCATAGACTGCAAAACAGAGACCTAGAAATTTGAGATCGCTAAAAACCTGATGGTGTCACCACGGGCCGGAGTTAACGGCCGCTGAAATTAATGGCGCTGGCAGGACCGGGATATTGGTGCTGGTCGCTAACTAACATTAGCCCAGCGCTAAACTCACTATGCAAGGCTGTTTTTGTGCTGGTAGACCCAGCAGGAGGCCTAATGTAATGTGGCCATAGTGTCATTGCAGCAATAACAGCCTTCTCTTAAAGCAAAGTTGTCATTTTAGAAAGTAGTGCGGTCCCTTAAAGGGGAACTGCCTTCTAAAATGAAAAAAATAAAAATCATTTAAAAATAGGCAGTTTATAGACCTTACAGCTCAACTGCCTTCTGAAAAAAATGTTAAATTAAAAAAAATTCCCAAATGGGAGTCTTCAGCTCTTAAAGCTGAATTGCCTTCCACACCTAAAAAATGGGAAAAAGCTTCAGCACTAACACAATTGGCTCTGTAAGCCAGGGAAGGGGCACCCAGAGTCTCGCATAAGCACTCCAGCTTTGTGCAGGGGGTCAACACTCCAAGTGAAGTCTTCTACCGACAGGGGCCAGGAGGCCCTGCAGAAAGAACGATGTGGGACCAGATCACCGAGGCCATCACTGCCAGCAGTGTCACCCCCACCACCTGGCTCCAGTACCCAAAGAAGCTTCGTGACCTCAGCCGAGTGGTTAAGGTCAGTGAATGCATCTTCAAAAGCCGTCTCCTACCAACTGCACCACCAGCCTCACATATTTCTCATTGCACGACTCACTCACTTATCAACAATCTCTGCCAAACACAAGGCACATTTCCCATTCATAGCCTCACCTCATCCCCTTGAAGGAGACGGTCCTGGCCATTCTTGGCAAGGGCACGGCTAAGCCCTTGGCCAGGGTGGGGCTGAAAGGATACAAGATGCTGGTATCCTCATATGTTATCCTCCTTCTGGCATGCACCTCTTGCTTTCCTGCCCTCCCCTCGCCACAACTCTATCCTTGTGCCTTCCTCAGTTCAGACACCCAAGAAATGTAGCCTGCCCAGCCAGTGGTTGACGAAGAAGAGAGAGAGACGAGTGAAGAAGAAGAAGAAGAAGAAGAAGAAGAAGAAGAAGAAACACCATCACTCGATTTCACACTCCCAGCCACCAGCTCCTCAAGGTCGACCAGCAAGGCTATTTGCAGTGTCCCCCATTGAAAGTCAGCAGCCTTCCACCAGCCATGCTGCAGCCACTGGGGTAGCACTGCGTGACATCAGTAGGATAGGCAAAGGCACACACAAGACAGTCACAAAGGGAATGCATAAGGGTGATATTTGGTTTCTTGATGTCATATTGGATGGATAGATGTATAAAGTTGGATTGGAAAGTTTGCTTTGTGATGGCTTTTATTTCAGCATTGTGGCTAAGAGGACGCTGTGGTGGTCAGTAAAAGAGGGAAGGTAAGGTGTGGGATAAATGTTGAAAGGGGAATTGGGGTTGTGGTCACTGGTACCGCAGGCAGTTGATTCCATCCTGGATATCCCGGCCAGCAAGGGGCTGTCTGGGTTGCATCCTTTCTCCTCTTCTGCTTCCTCCTCTTCTGCATCTTCCTCTTCTGCATCTTCCTGTTCCCTCTGCGAGCGGATGCTGGAAATCTGAAATTAGAGCAGAAAATGCCGGAAATACTCAGCAGGTCAGGCAGCATCATGACCTGAGACGTGAACTCTGTTTCTCTCTCCACGGATGCTGCCTGACCTGCTGAGTATTTCCAGCATTTTCTGTCTTCTCAGATGCCTTCCTTTACCATCCGAAGCCTTGCAAGCATCCAGCAGCACTCCTTGCATGCTTTAAAAACTTTTAACATGTATTGCACCAAGCCACTACTTCAATAAAATATTAAAAATCCAGTTGAAAAGCTTAAATGCAAACTTACCTGAAAGATGTGTGTGTCCCTTTAAGAAGCGCTGACAGTGTCTCTGTCAGTCTGCTGCAAGCTCGCTTTTCAGAATGAGTTTAGGACCCAGCGTTAAACTCAATGCAAAGGTTCAAGTTCGCAGAGCGTGGCATTAAGTCGGCGCTGCACCCGACTGATGTCATGTTCTCCATATTTGCATGTCCAGGGCCAGTGCTGCTATTGGCAGCGCTAATGCCCTCACCAAAATGGCGGCTGCCGAGTCCCATGCCAGAAGCGGGCATTAGGGCAGTGGTCGCCATTTTTTCCCACGATTGCGGCACAAACAGATGGCGGTAAGTAGCCCAATTTCTGGGCCTACATACCTAACAGAATAGATTTCCATGTAAATAAACCACACACTGAACGAGGACATTTAGCTAACAAGTATGTAGTTCATTATTGTGCAAGAACTAAGAATAAAATGATGGATTACTCAGATTTACTTAGTCTAATCCCTGAGGGTCAAAATGAAGATACTAATTTAATCAAGACATTGTAAATTGCTGTCCGAATCCCAATATTAGATTATAGCCTTGAAGCACTCTCTGGTATTAATGACCTTTTCCACTGTATAATGTTTCAGCTTTATACAGGAGAGTTATATTTTTAGTCCTTTTTTTTACTCTTGCAGAGACTATAATTATGGATGTGGGTTGACAGGGCACTTAATATGCTTGATGTGCAATAGCATCACTCAAGAGGATTAATGATTAGGACATAAATTCTATTTATCAAGTTTATCAAAAATGATCTACAGTTGAAATTATAAGTTTAGTATTTATTATGTAGAGAATAATAGATACTCTAAAGTAATTACAAGGCAGTAATCACATTGAGGGTTTCACCATAAACTATGAGGGCAAAGCTTTAGCAATTTATAAGTGTTACCTGAACATCAGGAACAGATTATAGTCTTGAAACCATTCCTATGTATTCATTATTTTTATGAACCATATACTGTGGAGTTTGTGGTTTTACTGGAATCCATTTACTTTTGCTATAGCAGGAGTTATGATGGACACCAATTTGTGATGAGTCCAAGCTTAAGTCTTGCTTAAGTCTTACTCTGGTAAACAAACAGTGAATCTAAGCAAAATGAGACGAGAACAAGGATAAAATAAGACAAAACGTTTTTAATGATGGTTGCCAAAATTAAAAATATCGGTTTTCGAATAAATATGCAGTATGACAGCAGAGTTGGGGTTTATTTTCTGGGCTTAGGTTTGACTCTCAAGATCACAAGATTTCTTATATTTTTTAAGCCAGAACCCACAAATAGGCAGCCGGCACTTTGCCTCTTAAGACTTCTAGGGAGATAGATTCATTTTGTACTAGACTGTTGTGGAATCAAATGTGTGATCAATATTATATCATTGAAAGTTGAATGAAGACTACTTTCCAACTGTTTAGATTGTGATATGTAGCGAGGCTCCATTTCGACCACTAAAGAGCAGGGAGTGGAGTTTCCGCTTTGGACGCAATCGGCGATCCCGGCGCAAAATGTGGCCAAAATTGCACCCGTTTTGAAAAGTGTTTTTTTTTGTGAGATTCCGCTCAAACTAATTTGCATATCACTGAACACCAACTCTGCTGTGAACCAGCATAATTGGGCAGTGTTTTAAAACGTAATTTTTTGAAAAATTTTGCTTTAAAAAATATTCCTTGACATATTTAAGAGTGGTAACTTGGTGCAGTTTTATTAATACAGCTGAAAATGGGTTTATCATAGAAAAATAAGCATTTTTAATCACAGTGTCTAGTCCATCACCAGTGAGTAACCCGATGTTAAATGACTGAAAATGACTTTAAAAAATATACAGACCCATTTGCTAGTGATATTGGGGTACAGTAGTCAGCTTCTAGTAAATTAAAAAAATATCTATTCAAAAGCCTTTAAAACATTCCTATTTGTGTCCATGCACCCGAAAGAAACAGCTTAACTTTTAGAGCCTCCTCAAAGGCCTGCAAACGAGCGCAATTAGCAGAAACGCCCAATGGCGATTAATTCATCTTTGGGGCGTGGCCAGTTTTGTGGGCGGGGCCTACTTCTAGCGCAATTTTTTTTAAACTAGCGCAAAAGATCGCGGAAACCTGATTTGTACTGAATGTAGTTTCCACTTAAAATTCTGCGATCTTTTGCGCTGGTTGTGCCAAAAAAAACAACGCAACTGAGTGGACATTCCAGGCCCAGATACAGAGGACTGCAGGTTCCCAAGAAATCAATTCCCTTTCTCAAAATAGGGCAGTAGCGAATTAGAAGTGGCTGACCGTAACTAGGCAGCAAAGTGATTGTTTTTTTTAAATTCGCTTATGGGATGTGGGCGTCACTGGCAAGGCCAGCATTTATTGGCCATCTCTAGTTGCCCTTGAGAAGGTGGTGGTGAGCCGCCTTCTTGAACCGCTGCAGTCCATGTGGTGAAGGTACTCCCACAGTGCTGTTAGGGAGGGAGTTCCAGGATTTTGACCCAGCGATGATGAAGGATCGGCGAGAAACTTCTAAGTCAGGATGGTGTGTGACTTGGAGGTGGTGGTGTTCCCATGCACCTGCTGCCCTTGTCCTTCTAGGTGGAAGAGGTCGCGGGTTTGGGAGGTGCTGCCGAAGAAGCCTTGGTGAGTTGTTGCAGTGCATCTTGTAGATGGTACATACTGCAGCCACAGTACGCCAGTGGTGGAGGGAGTGAATGTTTAGCCAATCAAACGGGCTGCTTTGTCCTGGATGGTGTCGAGCTTCTTGAGTGTTGTTGCAGCTGCACTCATCCAGGCAAGTGGAGAGTATTCCATCACACTCCTTACTTGTGCCTTGTAGATGGTGGAAAGGCTTTGGGGAGTCAGGAGGTGAGACACTTGCCGCAGGATACCCAGACTCTGACCTGCTCTTGTTGCCACAGTATTTATGTGGCTGGTCCAGTTAAGTTTTTGGTCAATGGTGACCCCCAGGATGTTGATGGTGGGGGATTCGGCGATGGTAATGCCGTTGAATGTCAAGGGGAGGTGGTTAGACTCTCGCTTGTTGGAGTTAGTCATTGCCTGGTTGCTCCTCATTAGACTGCCAGGAAATCAAGAACAGATTAAGGAATTAAATTTGCCCACTGGAAAAAACAGCCCTTCCAAAGAGGCTGGAATACAAAGGGGTGAAAGTTATGTTACTGTTATTTAAAGCTCTGGTTAGACCCCATCGGGAGCACTGCATTCAGTTCTGGGCACCGCACCTCAGGAAAGATATATTGGCCTCGAATGATACCGGGGCTAACAGGGTTAAATTATGAGGACAGGTTGCACAGACTCGGCTTGTGTTTCTTTGTGTATAGAAGATTACTTCCTCGCTGAATCAAAACCCTGGAACTCCCTCCCTAACAGCACTGTGGGAGTACCTTCATCACACCGACTGCAGGGGTTCAGGAAGGCTGCTCACCACCATCTTCTCAAGGGCAATTAGGGATGGGTAATAAATGCTGGCCTTGCCAGCGACACCCACATCCCAGGAACGAATATAAAAAAAAAATGAAGGGATGATCTAATTGAGGTGTTTAAAATGATTGAAGGAATGATAGGGTAGATAGAGAGAAACTATTTTCTCTGATGGAGGAAGCCGGAACAAGGGGGACTAACCTTAAAATTAGACCTAGGCCGTTCAGGGGTGATGTCAGGAAACACTTCTTAACATAAAGGGTAGTGGAAATCTGGAACTCTCTCCCCAAAAAGCTGTTGAGGTTGGGTCAATTGAAAATTTCAAAATGGAGACTGATAGATTTTTGTTAGGCAAGGGTATTAAGGGTTACGAGTAGATGGAGTTACGATACAGATCCGACACAGATCAGCCATGATCTAATTGAATGGCGGAACAGGCTTGAGGGGCTGAATGGCCTACGTTCCTATGTTCCTAGAATAGAGTGTCAAGTGTAATGTTCTTCAAATTAAATGTAAAAATCAAATGTTTTACCCCTATTGCTTCGTGCTATAGGTGGACACATCCTTATTATAATAGTTGCTCAAGCTGATTTAATGGTGTTAACTATCACAAACCATACAATGTCAATATTTTCACAGCTTGTAGTGCTGGCAGGTGGAGGCATTGGCAATAGTAAAGTATTGTTGGCCTGAAAATAGAGTGTAGTCTTTCTATACTACAGGAAACCACTATTAGGCTGTAAGGTATGTGGTGAGCCAGCATTCCAGCAGGTCATTTTCAGTTATTCTCTATTGCACACAAGGCAGAGCCAATCCCGCTAAAGTACAGTTTCATCACTACCAACAGCTACTAATACTACTTTGGTTACAAACCTGTGTACAGATGCTGGCAAGGGAGTTTTCTCATTAGTCTAGCCGACTCTGATGAAAGTATGTTCACTGGGGGAGATGAGGAACAAAGAAGTGATTGAACATTGCATTGCAGCAGTTGTACATGCAGCAGCCACTGACTGGCCATACAGAATTCCCAACTTTAGCTGGTACCTTTAAAACAATAGTGAATATATACTACTATCCAAAAAGACAAAAGCCTAGAAATTCGATTGCCCGAAAACAGTCACGTAGGGGTGGGGCATGTGCTGCATGCACCTGCTCCCCCAGTGGGGGCGGGGGAGCAGAAAGCCATCCAGGCAGCACCTCTGTCGCTAGTGGGAATGAGGTTGCAGAGAAGGTTAATGCTAAGAGCTTAGCTCCCAGGACTTGGCTGCAATGCAGGAAAAATAGTTCAATGACTTACCTCTCACCTCAATTACTCTTTGCTCACACCGCCAGATATGTTCCTCACAAAAGTCCCCTCCTCCTCTTCCTTTCACTCTCCTACAACTACTGCACCACACTTTACCTCCTTCTCTTACTCACGCACGAGTGAAACATGGCCGTTTCATTTTTGTGGGAGAAGGTCGTACACAGCATGCAGCGGGAAGCCGCGATCGGGGGGGGGGGGGGGGGGGGGCGGTGGGGGGAGTGGGGGGGGGTTCGTACCTGCCTGCACACCCTGTCCCCTCTGGAAGAAAATGTGCCAGTTATCATGACCATGGGCTGAGTCATGGCCGTGGCAAGACCGGAGGAGATGTTCTGCAGGATTCTTCATAGCTTAGCTTCTTTTTCTCTTCTTACTTCAATCTCACCCTACACACACTGAATGACAAACTGCAGCTGTTTTCACCAGCTACTCATCTCGCTCTGCTCTCAATTCACACTAAAAGATAACCCTTAACCCTCTCTTTCATTTCAGATGTTGAAAATGTTGACACCCCTGTGCCACTTCAAGAAGATGAAGCCAGCCTTCCTGAAGATGCAGCCTCACTTGATCTGACCCTCTCAAGCACCAGCTCAGAGACTGTCATCACACGTACTATAGAGGCTAGGCTAGAGGGCGGGTCTTCAACTGGTGAATCGCCGGCCACAAGTGTACAGGATCCAGGGCAAGGGGACAGGATGCCACAGCTGGCTGCTCGTCAGAGGGTGAGATCACAAACTAGCTCCACTGCAGAGGACTCAGCTGCTGACTTCGAGGGCCCAGGCGACCGATGAAGGCTAATGGGCCTTCACCAGGAAATGTTAGGTGCACTGAGCTGCCTGCTAGGGAGCTTGTGCACAATGAGTCAATTTGGGTACAGCATGATCATAGTTCTAGACCAAAATGTCCACTAGTCCCACCATTGGTGAATGGGCATTTCCTGGAACTGCAATAGCAAATGTAGACAGTTAGATTTTGTAAATGTTACCAATCATTTAAAGGTCAAAGGACAGCACTTAGAGGAAAGAGTGATAAGAGAACATCAGTAAGATACCAAAAAGAGGAAATTGAACAAAGGCAGCACTCCGATTAGGATCCGTACCTTCTAAAAGAGCTGGCGTAGAGGAAGATGACATTACAGAGACAAAAAGAGGAATGTGTCCAGCAAAAATTGAAAAGAGGGACAATCAAGGCCTTGGCAAGAAGTAAGTTACATAATGACTGAATTCCTGAGGAATAATACTCATGATCACTCAGGAGGCCAGGATGAGGTGTAAGTTCACTGGTCAAGCAGAGAGGCTGCTGATTGTTTACCACTATTGCTCCATGCTATAGGTGGCCACATCCTTATTAGAATCTGTTGAAACAACTGATATTATTAAATTAATATTTTATCATGCTACTGTGAATCTGTAACTCTGCACCAGAGATTCTAATATATGCAGTGAGGAGCTTTACATGGGATATTATATGATGCAATCAGAGGTTTACATGCAGCAATAGACAGTTGTTTCATTTAGATTCAATTCCACTACCTGTGAGCTCAACAGGTAATCATCAGAAGCTAATTATTGACTCCTGACAAAGTGAAACTGTCAAGTAATTGCACATATTTTTATAATCTACACAGTCTAGGCAATGTTTCAGATCAATTGCAGATTATCACTTGATTCATTGGTACATATTGTATCACAATTGTTAGTCCTTCAGTGAGAATATCATCTTGAGCCGCTGCATGGGGAGCATGGGTCATTAAAATGCATCATCTCCTGCCACTGCTTCCAAAATTACAAATAAATTGAAACTATCCCTACCAACGCCACAATATACTGTCTTAAAAATAATGATATATGGAAGTGATTTCCAAACAGATTTTATACGAGATTCATGACTTCATTTGAATCCTGCATATTCATTATTCTTTCAAAACGAATAGGGTAGATCATTGAATTAAAAAAACCATTAACTACTCACCTTGTAACCCAACCAGCAGCTTTGCATAACTTATCTTCATTGGTGGTACTACCAAGCCACTCTTGGTGATGGACACTGAAGTCCCCCGTCCAGAGTATATTCTGTGCCCTTGCTACCCTCAGTGCTTCCTCCAAGTGGTTTTCAACATGGAGGAGTACCGATCAGCCAAGGGACGGCGGTAGGTGATAATCAGCAGGATGTTTCCTTGCCCATGTTTGACCTGAAGCCATGAGACTCCATGTGATCCGGAGTCAATGTTCAGGACTCCCAAGGCTCCCACTGTATACCGCTGTGCCCCCACTACTGGTGGGTCTGTCCTGCTGGTGGGACAGGACATACCCAGGGAGGATGATAGAGGAATCTGGGATGCTGAGTGTTATGATTCTGAAAGTTGCATGACTCTCCCAACTTTAGCACCATCACCTTTGCAGGGTCGACTTCATAGTGTCCGAATTCGATGCCTGAGTCGCAGCTGGGTCTTCTTAGTGTTTTCTGTAGTGGTTTGATACAACCGAGTGGCCTACGAGGTAATTTCAGAGTCAACTACAGTGGTGTGGGACTGCAGTCATATATAGGCCAGACCAGCTAAGGACTTGGTAGCTCAGGTGGAGAAAGACAGCAACCCAGACTTGATGGACCAAGTGGCCTTTTCTGTGTAGAAAGCTTTTATGATACATTGGGCCTGAAATAGATGGGTTCTTTATACAGTATAAAATTCAGACTCTCATAGTTGCCGAACACTGGCAGTTTGAGCGAGTGGTCAGAGTTTTGGACCTTCATTTGTGCTACTTGCGCAGTCTTCCATACGGTGGCTTTTTACTGGGAACTTTAAACACTGGCCCAAAACACTGCAGGTTATCTCATCTATGCATGTGTGATTTCAGCATGTACACAGAAGAGCTGCATCGCTATGCTTCACGGGGGTGACAGTCATCCAGACCCAGAAAAGTGCTTATAGGAACCATCACACGAACAGAGGTTGGCAGGTATGTGTTGTGAAAAAGCCATAATTACAGGTTGATTTTTTACATCAGACAGGTTTGTGATAATCTTTCTCCTTTCAAACTGCAATATGCCGATGTCAGGTTACCTAAATTATCACTAATAATAAGACAGCTCATCATGATTCATAAACCTGCCAACTGTCCTAACACCGATTTTGTGAATTCCGTATACATCAGGCTCATCCATATGTACACCCTTTGGGAGGGTTGTACAGTCCTTTACTGTCACATCAAGTTACCGTTAATTACAAACTGCCTCCTTTGGCAGCTTAAACTAACAGCCACAATGTGCTGAGTTTGAAATTCCTCTCATTATATAGAGATTGTGGAGAATTAATAAAGCATCAGTGACTAAGGTGACATCAGGGAAAAAGAGAAATAAATCAAAGCTAAAGGCACTTAATCTGAATGCGCGAAGCATTCGCAACAAAATAGATGAATTAATAGCACAGATAGAAATTAACAGGTTTGATCTAATAGCCATAATGGAGACGTGGTTGTAAAGTGGCCAAGGTTGGGAACTAAATATTTCAGGATACATAATTTTTAGAAGGGATAGGCAAAATGGAAAAGGAGGAGGAGTAGCCCTGATAATAAAGATGGGATAAAGACAGTAGAGAGAGAGGATCTTAGCTCCGAAAATCAAGAAGTAGAAACAGTTTGGGTGGAGCTAAGAAACAGCAAGGGGCAGAAAACATTGGTGGGAGTTAATTATAGGCCCCCAAACAATAATTGTAATGTAGGGCAGAGTATAAATCAGGAAATTAGAGGCGCATGTAACAAGGGTAATACAGTAATCATGGGGACTTTAATCTACATATAGGCTGGGCAAACCAAATTTGCAGTAATAGTGTGGAGGACGAATTCATGGAATGTATGCAAGATAGTTTTCTAGATCAGTAGGTTGAGGAACCAACTAGGGAACAGGCTATTTTAGATCTAGTATTGTGGAACGAGAAAGGGTTAATTAATAACCTTGTAGTAAAGGGGCCTTTAGGGAAGAGTGACCATAATATGATAGAATTTTATATTGAGTTTTAAAGTGACTTAGTTAAATCTGAAACTAGGGTCTTAAATCTCAACAAAGCAAACTACGTAGGTATGAGGGGCGAGTTAGCTAAGGTAGATTGGGAAACTACATTAAAAGTGGACAAGCAATGGCTAACATTTAAAGAATTAATACATAATTTATAACAAATATACATTCCTTTAAGGCACAAAAACCCCACAGGCAAAGTGGTCCAACCGTGGCTAACAAGAGAATTTAAAGATAGTATTAGATCAAAGGAAGAGGCTTATAATGCTGCCAAAAAGATTAGCAAGCCTGAGGATTGGGAGGATTTTAGAATTCAGCAAAGGAGGACCAAGAAATTGATAAAGAAAGGAAAAATAGAATGAGAGTAAACTAGCGAGAGACATAAAAACAGACTGTAAAAGCTTCTATAGGTATGTAAAAAGTAAATGTGGGTCCCTTACAGGCTGAGACAGGAGAAATTATAATGGGAAATAAGGAAATGGCGGTGAAATTAAACAAATACTTTGGGCTGGACTTTGCCGGCACTCAGAGTTTGGGTTTGGAGGCGGGTCCGCTGTCAAAATAGCAAAGATTGACAGCGAGTAGTAAACCCGCTGTCAACCCGCCTCCACGCGAGTCTCCCATGTGTCGGGTCTGTCATCGGAGAACTGACCCAACACCAAGTGGCGGGGGAGACAATTGAGCTCATTAATGGCTTGTTAAGAGCCAATTTAATGGTATTTTGAGGCTTCCTTCCAATTTTACGTGCTCCCCCACGGGTTACCCACTGCTCGGAGAACACACCAGCTCACCCTATCATGAGTTGAGTCTGCTTTGATGTATCTGATAAGCTGACCGCTGCAGAAGTGGTGTGAAGGATGCCATGTTGCAGATGTTCAATTTCAGCGCTCAGAAACTGTTGGTCACTGCATTTTTAATACATATACAGATTTCTTTAGCTTGCAATTGTTTAGACCCAACTGTATATCCAGTGCCACCTCATTGGAACAACCTCTCTCACCATTGACAGATCGCTTCTGTCATCTCACCTGCAGCTGACATCTATTGCAGCAACATCGGTTGCCCTAGAAACTATCTCACCTTGGTCCTCTGATTCCTTCCACGCTCAGCCCCAACACCAACATCACCAGGCACACCAGCAGCACCAACAACATCACCAACCTTCGCCGCCATCACCTGAAGCTGCACAGGACACAGGGCATCAGCACCTGACAACATTGCTGCCCGGGATGCCAGCAATGGCATCACCACGGCCAGATTTACTTCACTTGACACTGTAAACCCTGGCTGTTACATGATGCACAAGGTTGACACCATCCCACACCAGCACTGTAAAGCATCCCTTTAATGCCCAAGCCATTCCATGCACACTCATCACTATAGCAAGGGTGGTGGGAGGGGGAAGTTATGTCTCAACATTCACTGGAACTCAGTAAGACACTTTTCAAGGTGTACACAGATCTGTCCAATAAGGGGCAGTGTTGAAATTATAGATTCCACTGTATGACAACATATTACCAGAAACTTCACATGGACATTGGCTAAACCTCTCAAGTGCATACACTTGTGTGTTGTTAGTTGATATGCTTGCAGTAGGATGAGGGTGAGTGTGAGGGGTGGCTAGTGAGATGGGGAAGTGATAATGTAGATAGAGAGGGATGGGTGGAGGTGCAAGGTAAGTTGGTGTGAGTAAGGATGTGCAGGAGTAGGGTATGGAAGGCAGAGTGATGGGGATGTGTTGAGTGGCACAGCAGGGTGAGTTTGATTGTGGCTTTGTAGTAACGTTTCGTGATCCACTGAGATCATTGAAAGGTTGGCGCCACTGCAGCCAGGGACCCCTGACGACATCCCTGCTTTTGCCCTCCTGCGCAATGTGCAACCAGGCTGCGTTGGTGTCCTAGGGAGGTCTCTTCCGCCCTTGGAAGGGAAGAGAACCTCCCTGCTTGCTGTGACTCCCTCCAAAAGCATATGGAGGGAGTCATTGGAGAGCCTGGGTGCAACCGTCCACCTTTGTGCAGTGCTTGTCAGTGTTTGCAGCACCTCAATGCTGTCAAACACTGACAGAACTGCTGTCAAACACAATGTGGCCGTGTTCCCTTTAAGGAAACTGACTGATGACGCATCATCAAATGACATCATCAGACCTGCTTCCTGTTAATTGGCCGGGAAGCCTGCAGCACGGGCTTAACAAGGCCAATCAAGGGAAAATCCCATTGGCAGAGCAGCTGCAGCCAGGAGCAGGACCGGAACCGGAACCAGAACCCAGCAAACAGCTATCCCGCCACCACTGAGAAAATCCAGCCCTTTGCATCTGTCTTCATGGAAGAAGATGCGTAAAACTTCCCGGAAATAGTGGAACAATGGCACGGGCCAGTTCTTAAAGGGGATGGTTAATCTTGCTTTCCATCCACATCCTGTTCATTGCTGCCTTGAATCTCGGCCTGGAGAGACTTGCACATCAAATGTGCTGGAAAGAACAATGGAGCGTACCAGGCAAAGAGCTCAGAGTGCAGCTCCCACAGTCTCTGCTAAATCGATACAAGGAATGGCAAATCAAGATGAACCTGCAAAGTGCTGCTCAGTACCCAAAACTCCTTCACACAACGTTGAATCTCTCCAGAAGTCTCTCCCTCTCTCTCTCAGAATGCGTAGTTCAAAAATGCCACCAACAATAAAAGACAGGAAGAGGCCCCCTTTAAATAGCGCCCCCCCCCAGCCCCACAGCGATTGATAGCGTTCCAGTCTTCTGGTCGTTGGAAGCGCCAGGCGGTAAGGCAGGGGGCGCCACTCAATTTCCGCTCCGGGGCGCCACAAGGGCGTTGCACCATGGAATGACGTCACAATCTGCGCGCGCAGGTGGTCGCCAAGGGTCTAGCGAGAATGAGGAACTGAAAGAAATTAGTATTAGTAAAAAAGTAGTACTGGAGAAATGAATGGGACTGAAAGCCAATAAATCCCCTGGACCTGATGGCCTACATCCTAGGGTTTTAAAAGAGTTGGCTATAGAGATAGTGGATGCATTGGCTGTCATTTTCCAAAATTCCATAGATTCTGGAACGGTTCCTGCAGATTGGAAGGTAGCAAATGTAACCCCACTATTTAAGAAAGGAGGGAGAGAGAAAACGGGGAACTACAGACCAGTTAACCTGACACAGTAGTAGGGAAAATGCTAGAATCTATTATTAAGGATGTGGTAACAGGGCACTTAGAAAATTATAATAGGATTGGGCAGAGTCAACACGGATTTATGAAAGGGAAATCGTGTTTGACAAATCTGTTGGAGTTTTTTGAGGTTGTAACTAACAGAATAGATAAGGGGGAACCAGTGGATGTGGTGTATTTGGATTTTCAGAAGACATTCGATAAGGTGCCCCACAAGAGGTTATTAAACAAAATTAGGGCTCATGGGATTGGGGGTAATATATTAGCATGGATTGAGGATTGGTTAACAGACAAAAAACAGAGAGTAGGAATAAACGAGTCATTTTCGAGTTGGCAGACTGTAACTAGTGGGGTACCGCAAGGATCAGTGCTTGGGCCTCAGCTATTCACAATCTATATCAATGATTTGGATGAGGGGACCAAATGTAATATATCCAAGTTTGCTGATGATACAAAGCTGGGTGGGAATGTAAGTTGTGAGGAGGATACAAGGAGGCTTCAAGGGGATATAGACAGGCTAAGTGAGTGGGCAAGAACATGGCAAATGGAATATAATGTGGAGAAATGTAAAGTTATCCACTTTGGTAGGAAAATAGAAAAGCAGAGTATTTTTTAAATGGTGAGAGATTGGGAAATGTTGGTGTTCAGAGGGACCCAGGTGTCCTTGTACACAAATCACTGAAAGTTAACATGCAGGTACAGCAAGCAATTAGGAAAGCAAATGGTATGTTGGCATTTATTACAAGATGATTTGAGTATAAGAGTAAAGACGTCTTACTGCAATTATAAAGGGCCCTGCTGAGACCACACCTGGAGTATTGTATATAGTTTTGGTCTCCTTACTTAAGGAAGGATATACTTGCCATAGAGGGAGTGCAACAAAGGTTCACCAGACTGGTTCCTGGGATGAGGGGATTGTCCTATGAGGAGAGATTGAGTAGACTAGGCCTATATTCTCTCGAGTTACGAAGAATGAGATGTGATCTCATTGAAACATACAAAATTCTTACAGGGCTTGACAGGGTAGATGCAGGGAGGATGTTTCCCCTGTCTGGGGAGTCTCGAACCAGGGGTCACAGTCTCAGAATAAGGGGTCGGCCATTTGGGGCTGAGTTGAGGAGAAATTTCTTCACTCAGAGGGTGGTGAATCTTTGGAATTCTCTACCCCAGACGGCTGTGGAGGCTCAGTCATTGAGTATATTCAAGACAGAGATCGATAGATTTTTGAATATTAAGGGAATCAAGGGATATGGGGATAGTTCAGGAAAGTGGAGAGGAGGTAGAAGATCAGTCATGATCTTATTGAATGGCGGGCAGGCTCGAAGGGCCAAATGGTCTACTCCTGCTCCTATTTCTTATGTTCTTATGTTCTTAATTCATTCCATTGTAGGTGGTAATGGTATTGACATCTTCAACACAATAAACTGTACAGTTAACTGCTTGCCCTTACAATCAAGCCTTTTGCTATTAGCATATGAGCCAACCATGAGTTCTTTGGTACCAGTTAGCAATTTAGAAACACAAAGTGATAGATGTCATGATTCAAGGACAATCCAGGAAGGTTGGCAACCCTACTTAGGCCTTGTGTCCATTCCCGCTCAGATTGGAAGGTCTGAGGGGGGCAGGGAGAGGAGTTAGAGGCCCCAAAATGGTGAGAGTCCTTTCTTTTAAGTTCTGCACTGAAGCTTCGGGCTGGAGACATCCTAACTCCTGTTTTTAGACAGCTTCTTGAAGGCTCCATAGATGGTGGTCATTACTGTTGCTGCAGGCCTCTCAGCCAAGAGCAGTGACTGACTTTTCTGTTCCTCTTCTAGATACAAATTTTCCAACAGCAGCAACAGACATTGATACTAGCTATAACCTGATTTGGTAGGAAATCATTTTTACCACTCCCAGCAGTTTGTTAATGTTCTCCTTTCTTTCAGAACCAGTGATATCAAATAACATTTGGTTTTACCTTTGTGTAACGAGCCAGATAGAAATCACCATTAAATCTCCCGACACTGAGGAAGTGTCTTGGCCCCGATTTTAACTCCAGCTGGATTCCCCACTCAGGTCTGAGTTAAAATTAGAGGCGGGTCTCAATGATGTCATCAGGTCGCAACATGCAAAGAAGGACCCTGTTGGCTCCGGGCGCGTGTCCTTGCTGCCTGCTCAGGAGAGCAGGTTAAAATTGCAAATGTTACGATCATGGCGGCTTTCGGACAGGTAAGAGCCAGGGCGATTTTAACTGCCCACCCACCAGGTTTCTGCTGAGCGAGTAGGATTAAAATCGCCCCAATTGTCTTATACTCCTGTTTTCAGAGAGTCACAATTTCAGTCATGCATGGAGTAAAAATAATTTTTAAAAAACATATGAAATAATGAATAGAAAAATATAATATCCTTACAGTTTGGAGATTATTAATAACTACTGCTATTCTCCCAAGTACCACTTGAAGAAAATGTACTTCATAGCCCAGAAAAATCCAACTGGTACGCATTTATATTTAAATTTATGCATATCACTAGTGAGCAGAAAATTAGATTTCTGGCCAGTTGCATTATTTCTGATGGCAAAGACAGTTTTAAGTTCACCACAATCATCCCTGGGGAAAATCATCTCCCTTGTCCTTTGTTATAAAGTATGTCTGCACAAAACCTTACACGCTTCACTGCCAAAAGAAATCTATCATTTGCCTACAGCCTTTCATTGAAAGTTTCCTAATGACATGCTTATTTCCTTATGCATCACTCCAGTTAGCCGCATGGTATTCTTGTGCATCAGTGTTTTCTTTATTAATATATGCGTTGAAGTATGAGTGACAGATGTTGAAGCATCATCAATGATAATTTTGGAATTGGGGATGAATAATATGCTGATGTATTGTTACATACATTGACAGAGGAAAATATTAACTAGCGTGCTGGTAACATCTGACAGAGTATCCAAGGGGCGTTGCTTTAGATTTAAAATGATCAATCCTCATGTAAGCACTTTATCTGAAGGATCTGAAAAAGCAAACAATAAAAACTTTGACATCTGTATGGAAAGGAAAAATTGAAAATCTTAACATTTAATTTTGAAATATATTAGCATCCAGTACTGAGATATGAATGACCAGAATCTGAGCTTTCATATTGCAAAAGTAGCAACAGTGAGCATTCAGGCAATCAGGCAGAGTCAGCCCTGGAAGGCACCAGCGGGCATGATCCTTGCATAACTGCTGACTCATGGCCCACTGATTTTCAGGGACAGTGGGAGTTAAATTGGGTAACCCCCAAAAACAGCTGTGAGATTGCGGTACGCGATTAATTCGTGCCGGTTCATTGTGTTGCAGGAATCACGTTAAATTTGTGCTGCCTGTTGTTTTAAATGATTGCTACGTGCAGCCAGCACTACTTGCGCTGTTCATTGGCTGCACACATCAGCAGGGGCTCCGATATCGCGGGTGGTTAACACTACATAAAGGCAGCCTGCACCTCTTAAAGGGGAGGTGCATTGTGGCTGCAAGAAGTGGTGAACGTCCTTTGTGAACTGAATCTGTGCTCTAATATATTGAATGGCTGAACATGTGAGAGAGCATGCACCAAGGTTTACTGATAATGCACTGGATGCCATGGCGCAGGAGGTGGAGAGAAGGATAGACATCTTGTATCCGCAGGGGGGGGGGGCAGGAGGCCCTCGAGACATATGCTCAGGAGGCATTAGGAAGAAGTAGAGGCAGAGGTCAATGCCAGGAGTGTAGCTCCAAGAACATGGATGCAGGGCAGGTAGAAGTTTAACAATCTGACCCGAGTTGTCAAGGTGCTGGAGTTCAATCTTCAAATGGCATATCCTTTGCGCTACTAGCCTCATCCACTACTCAATTCACTGCACCCCATCATCCATGTACCAACAATCTCTATCAATCCATATTCAACCCTTCAATTCATATGGTTTACTTCACCCTCACACACTTAACACTTTTGCAAGCTTCACACACACAATCACACACTGGCAGCTATTCAACCATGACAGCTACATCATCCAAATATATTGAAGGACACTCACTGACACACTTCCCTCTTTCTTGCAGGAAAACGTTGTGCATAACAGGAGGCAGCAGGAAAGAACCACCATGGAAGAGACAGTGCTGCCCATCACGGGAAGGGACATTGCTGAGGCCATGGCCATTGGTGATCCTGGAGGGATCAATGATGAGGGTATCTGCATACCTAATCCTCCTTCTCTCTTCCCACTTCTTCCTCATCCCACAATCTCTTTTGATTCATAAGCTGCAGATGGTGTAAGCACGCACTTCCTACTTTCTCTTCTCTTTGTACCACACCAAACACTTGTCCCTTTTTTATTTCAGATAACCGAGAACTGGAGCCTTCCCAGTCAGATGAGGAAGAGAAAGCAGACAGTGAAGATGAAGAGATAACATCACACGATCTTACACTCGCAGCCAGCAGCTCAGAGACTGACACTGCGCACATTTTAGAGGCTAGGATAGAGGAGGGATCTGCACGTGGTGACACAATGGGCACAAGTGCGCAGGAGCCAGGGCAGGGGGAAAGGATAGTACAGGTGCCAGCTCGCCGGAGGGCGAGGTCGCACACTACTTCTGCCTCAGAGGAGTCAGGTGAGGACTTCTATGGTGCAGGCTACAGAAGAAGGCTGATTGATGTACAGAACCAAATGCTTGGTGCACTGGAAAGCCTGCACACAATTTCAAGGAGGATGGAGGAGTCCAGCTCCAACTTGGTACAGGGCTTTGCACAGTGCTTGGAGCCAATCCTTTTAAAGATGGAATGGGTGGTCACTTCCATCAGCATACCTATGGAACCCACCACGGTGCAGCGTCTGATGGCCGATATCACAGCTTCTGCAGCACAAACATCTTCCCTCAAAGGTCTGAGTGCTGCATTGAAATCTCAGACTGTTGCCTTGCAAGCTCAGACTACTGCCATCGTGGCTCTGGATATCACTGTTCTGAGGGGCTTCCAGGGTGTCACAGCAGTCCATCAAAATGTTTTGATACTCGCTCAGCTGAGTACTGCATGGTTCCTCCAGAGCTGTCCAGGTAGTGGAAGCATTGCTTGAGGACACCGATGGTATGCTCGAAAATGTTCCTTGTGGCAGCGTGGCTCTCATTGTACGCCTGCTGTGCACATGTAGGTGGGTTCCTGACGGGGTCATCCGCTATATCATAAGAGGATAATATTTGTCACCCAGTAGCCAGTGTTTGACTTGCCATGGTGGTTCAAATACAGGTTGTAAAGAGGACTGCCGCAGAATGAAAGAATTGTGACTACTGCCAGGATAACGGGCATTCACCTGCATGATGCGCTGCCTGTCCTCACACACCAGCTCCACACTGAGGGAATGGAATCCCTAGCGGTTGATGAAAATGGCAGAGTTCAGATGAGGAGCACGCAAGAAAATGTGCGTGTAGTCAATAGCATCCTGCACCATGGGGAAGCGTGTAATCCATGGAAAACCTTTTGCTCTCTCCTCCTGCTTGTCTCTGGCAAGACGGAATGAGGTTAATGGCCCTGAAATTCGACTCTCCGGCTTGCCGCGGGGGTAAGGATCGCGCGCGCACTTACCTACCGCGCCTGCCGTTGTGTTTTGGGTCCACGGGAACTTCAGCTCCTGGGCCTGCTCCAAGTGCCGGCGCGCAGTGCTTGCGTGTCCCAGGGGCGCAGTTAGTGCGATGCGTCCCCTGGGATCATGTGGGCCATGGAGAGCCAATGGCAGCAGACCATCTTTCATTCATAGATTTGACAGGAAGACCTGTCAAATCTGTGAATTGAAATTGGCCCCAAAAGAACAGCTAAACTTAAAATAAATTTTTAAAAAAACCATCACATTTATAAAATAACTATAGTTAAATAAATTAACCTACTTTAAACAAAAATTTAAATTTTTGAAAAAGTTAAAAAACTTTTTAACAGTGCTAAAAATAAACTTACCTTTCTTTAAAATATCTAAGAAAGATAAAAATTTAAAATTATAATTAATTAACGACTTACCTTGTTGAAAACGGGTCCTGCGCCTTCTTTTTAAATGTGCAGGTTCTTCAATACTTACCCTCCAGTAGAAACCTGAAAAAAACCTAAGTTCGCTGCGTGCGCGCAGCCTCTACCGCGCACGCGGTTCACCTCTGAACCGCTCCCTTCACCAGACCGGAAGTTCCGGTTTCCCGCACATGCGCCGTGCATGCAGGAAACTGGCACTTCAGCACGCCTTACGGGTGAGTACACAGTCCGTACTCATCCGGGAAGGGCCGAATCTTTGGCCCAATTTGTTTCTCTTGGTATAGAGAGCCTAAGTGGCCTCCCTTATACAGCACTGCAGTGTAAACTGCGAGATGCTGCTTACATCTCCAGCAGCAGCCTGAAAGGAGCCAAACGCATAAACTTTAAGAGTCATGGTCACCTTGACAGCCATTGGCAATGCTGTCCTTGCCCTGCTTTGAGGCTGCAGTAATGGCTGCAGCAGTTGACAGGTTTTACTCATGACTTCTTTTGTGAACTAGTGCTAGTTGATTTGCGTCCTGTTAGCACCCTCTTAGGTCGGTAACGGGAGGCGCAAATCAACCGAATTTAGCCCCGTTGCTCCCTTAAGTCCCTTGGTGGATAAGGCCTCCTTCTCCTCCCTCTTCTAGCAGCTTGTCCTGCTCTGCGTGGCCTCTCTTCATTCTCCCCGTCATGTTCAATTCCAAGTGGAAGCCCTACCAGGCCACCCATGTCTGGAAGCAACTTTTTTCAGCACAATATTTTATATGACAAAAAACTTACTGCAAGACCAGCCAGACCACTCCCTGTAGAGTAGTCAAACTTTAGGAAACCTCCAGAAATGCTTACAATTGCACCAGCAGCCAGAATAAATAAGCCAACAACTAACCAGTAAGTACTTCATAAACGCTTAAAAATTTTTTTAAATTCATTTATCGGATGTGGGCGTCACTGGCAAGGCCAACATTTATTGCCCATCCCTAGTTGCCCTTGAGAAGGTGATGGTGAGCCGCCTTCTTGTACCGCTGCAGTCCGTGCGGTGAAGGTACTCCCACAGTGCTGTTAGGGAGGGAGTTCCAGGATTTTGACCCAGTGGCGATGAAGGATCGGCGATATACTTCTAAGTCAGGATGGTGTGTGACTTGGAGAGGAACTTGGAGGTGGTGGTGTTCCCATGCGCCTGCTGCCCTTGCCCTTCTAGGTGCAAGAGGTCGTGGCTTTGGGAGGTGCTGCCGAAGAAGCCTTGGCGAGTTGCTGCAGTGCATCTTGTAGGTGGTACACACTGCAGCCACGGTACGCCGGTGGTGGAGGGAGTGAATGTTTAAGGTGGTAGATGGGGTGCCAATCAAGCAGGCTGCTTTGTCCTGGATGGTGTCGAGCTTCTTGAGTGTTGTTGGAGCTGCACTCATCCAGGCAAGTGGAGAGTATTCCATCACACTCCTTACTTGTCCCTTGTAGATGCTAGAAAGGCTTTGGGGAGTCAGGAGGTGAGACACTCGCCGCAGAATACCTAGTCTCTGACCTGCTCTTGGTGCCACAGTAATTATGTGGCTGGTCCAGTTAAGTTTCTGGTCAATGGTGACCCCCAAGGTTGTTGATGGTGGGGGATTCGGCAATGGTAATGCCGTTGAATGTCATGGGGCGGTGGTTAGACTCTCGCTTGTTAGAGATAGTCATTGCCTGGCACTTCTGTAGCGCGAATGTTACCTGCCACTTATCAGCCCAAGCCTGAACGTCGTCCAGGTCTTGTTGTATGCGGGCATAGACTGCTTCATTATTTGAGGAGTTGTGAATCGCACTGAACACTGAGCAGTCATCAGCAAACATCCCCATTTTTGACCTTATGTTAGAGGGAAGGTCATTGATGAAGCAGTTGAAAATGGTTGGACCTAGGACACTGCCCTGAGGAACTCCTGCAGCGTTGTCCTGGGGCTGTGATGATTGACCTTCAATCACCACAACCATCTTCCTTTGTGCTAGGTATGACTCCAGCCAGTGGAGAGTTTTCCCCCCGATTCACATTGACTTCAGTTTTACTCGGGCTCCTTGATGCCACATTCGGTCAAATGCTGCCTTGATGTCAAGGGGAGTCACTCTCCTCTCACCTCTGGAATTCAGCTCCTTGTCCATGTTTGGACCAAGGCTGTAATGAGGTCGGGAGCTGAGTGGTCTTGGCGGAATCCAAACTGGGCATCAGTGAGCAGGTTATTGGTGAGTAAGTGCCGCTTGATAGCACTGTCGATGACACCTTCCATCACTTTGCTGATGATTGAGAGTAGACTGATGGGGCGGTAGTTGGCCGGATTGGATTTGTCCTGCTCTTTGTGGACGACATACCTGGGCAGTTTTCCACATTGTCAGATAGATGCCAGTGTTGTAGCTGTACTGGAACAGCTTGGCTAGAGGCGTGGCTAGTTCTGGAGCACAAGTCTTCAGCACGATAGCCGGGATGTTGTCAGGGCCCATAGCCTTTGCTATATCCAGTGCGCTCAGCCATTTCTTCATATCACGTGGAGTGAATCGAATTGGCTGAAGACTGGCTTCTGTGATGGTGGGGACCTCAGGAGGAGGCCGATATGGATCATCCACTCGGCATTTCTGGCTGAAGATGGTTGCAAACGCTTCAGCCTTGTCTTTTGCACTCACGTGCTGGACTCCACCATCATTGAGGATGGGGATATTCATGGAGCCTCCTCCTCCCGTTAGTTGTTTAATGGTCCACCACCATTCATGACGGGATGTGGCAGGACTGCAGAGCTTTGATCTGATCCATTAATTGTGGGATCGCTTAGCCCTGTCTATAGCATGCTGCTTTCGCTTTTTAGCATGCATGTAGTCCTGTGTTGCAGCTTCCCCAGGTTGGCACCTCATTTATAGGTACGCCTGGTGCTGCTTCTGGCATGCTCTTCTCCACTCCTTATTGAACCAGGGTTGGTTCCCTGGCTTGATGGTAATGATAGAGTGAGGGTTATGCTGGGCCATGAGGTTACAGATGGTGGTGGAATATAATTTTGCTGCTGCTGATGGCCCACAGCGCCTCATGGATGCCCAGTTTTGAGCTGTTGATCTGATCTGAATCTATCCCATTTAGCACGGTGGTAGTGCCACACAACATGATGGAGTGTGTCCTCAGTGTGAAGATGGGACTTCGTCTCCACAATGACTGTGCGGTGGTCACTGCTACCAATACTGTCATGGATAGATGCATCTGCGACAGGTAGATTGGTGAGGATGAGGTGAAGTAGGTTTTTCCCTTATGTTGGTTCTCCCATCACCTGTCGCTGGCCCAGACTGGCAGCTATGTCCTTCAGGACTCGGCTAGCTCGGTCAGTAGTGGTGCTACCGAGCCACTCTTGGTGATGGACATTGAAGTATGACTGTGACCTTGCTACTCTCAGTGCTTCTTCCAAGTGGTGTTCAACATAGAGGAGTACTGATTCATCAGCTGAGGGAGGGCGGTGGGTGGTAATCAGCAGGAGGTTTCTTTGCCCATGCTTGACCTGAAGCCATGGGACTTGATGGGGTCCGGAGTCAATGTTGAGGACTCCCAGGGCCACTCCTCCCCCACTGTATAGCCTCCCCTGGCGGGTCTGTCCTGCCGGTGGGACAGGACATACCCAGGGATGGTGATGGAAGAGTCTGGGACATTGACTGAAAGGTATGATTCTGTGAGTATGACTATGTCAGGCTGTTGCTTGACTAGTCTGTGGGACAGCTCTCCCAATTTTGGCACAAGTCCCCAGATGTTGGTAAGGAGGACTTTGCAGGGTTTACTGGGCTGGGTGTGCCGTTGCTGTGTCCATAGCCGGTGCCAAGGTCGATGCCGGGTGGTCCGTCCAGATTCATTCTTATTATTTTGTTTCGTAACAGTTTGTTACAACTGAGTGACTTGCTAGGCCATTTCAGAGGGCCGTTAAGAGTCAACCACATTGCTGTGGATCTGAAGTCACATATAGGCCAGACCAGGTAAGGACGGCAGATTTCCTTCCCTAAAAGACATTAGTGAACCAGATGGGTTTTACGACAATCTGATAGTTTCATGGTCGTAGCTTTTTATTCCAGCTTTATTTAATTAACTGAATTTAAATTCCCCAGCTTGGTGGGATTTGAACTCGCGTCTTTGGATCATTAGTCCAGGCCTCTGGATTACTAGCCCAGTGATATTACCACTATGCTACCGTTCCCTAGCGCTAGTGGGGTGTCCTTAATTCTGTTTGACGTCGTGTTCAGCTGTGCAAGGGTAAAACAGGGTGTTAGCCGGAGTGTGGAGTTACAAAATGGCAGCAGTGGCTTCAAATCAGCATTGCACACTCATTCGCGTCAGCATCTCGCTGCTCTGCATGCTGCCGCTGGTCATTAGGCGTGAGCACAAATCCCTTTAGCAAGATTGCATCCCGTCGGAACGGACCCCATTTTGAGTCTGAGTTGATTGCGTAGTGCCTATTACATTAGCCCCTCCCCCTGCCACCAAAGATGGTTTCTTCTCCATACTTAATTTTTCAAAAACCATTGCCATGGCAATGGGAGAGTGATGATCAGGTGTAAAGCAGCCCATAGTTGTGTAAGAACTCTGTACTGAAACTAAGTACCATTAGCCTTCACATTGCCTGCTTTAGGGATCTACAAATGGGGCCACTGGAACCATTAGTGGTGTCTTCACCAATCTCATTGATCCCTTCTTCTCGGGCAGTAAATCTGAACACTGGTATGGAGCATTTGAAAAAAAAACATTCCGGAACCTTGCAATTTGTTTGTTTTTCTTCTAAAGGTATTATATGATTATTTTGATATTCGACCATTGCTCTTGAATCTTCAGATTCCATGGCTTAACATACTTTTGTGCTTAAGGCACCGTAACTTCCTTTTTTTAATAAGCCAGTGCTATTTTAATTATGATGAGGGATGTTAAATTCCTGTAGTACAACTCCAGGTCATGGATTCATTTTCTGGGTCCCTACCAATCCTTGTTATTGTAACTTCTTATATCTCTGGTACTAACCTTAGAAGCTGGAAGTAAATGGTTTAGTGGAGAAACAAATTTCTCATACGGTTCATCCATTTGATACAATTAAATATCTTTTACTTTTCATTTATTTTTATTTTAAATTCATTTCTCTTCACTTTCCTCTTATTTGCACTTGATTAAAACTTATAAAAATGTTTCTGTTTTTAAAAAAATCTATCCGTTAAGGTAGACTTTTTTTTGCCTACCATACATTCAGAACATTCCCCCAAATTTACAGTATGTTCACGCTTGATGGAAGTGGCAGTTTTAATCCCCCTTAAAGTGGGATGATAGTCTGGGGAAATAATACATTCTGCTCAAAGTATTCTCTCAGCTCTATTATAAAATAATATCTTGGAATAAGTACTGTTGATTTTTTACTTATTTTTGTTAAGTTTTTGGAGGCTGATATTTTGGATCTCACTTTCTCTCCTCAACTGCCCTCTTGACATAATTTAAAGTGGGGAGGAGTAACCATGGAGCATCTTCACTGACTCTATACAGCCAATGAAGTACTTTCTGAAGTGTAGTCAATATTGTAACGTAGGAAACGCGGCAGCCAATTTGTGCACAGCAAGCTCCCACAAACAGCAATGTGATAATGACCAGATAATCTGTTTTAATGATGTTGGTTGAGGGATAAATATTGGCCAGGACACCAGGAATAACTCCCCAGCTCTTCTTTGAAATATTGCCATGGGATCTTTTACACCTGAGAGAGTAGACAGGGCCTTGGTTTAATGTCTCATCTGAAAGACGGTACCTCTGACAATGCAACACTCCCTCAGTACTGCATTGGAGTGTCAGCATAGATTTTTGTGCTCAAGTCTCATGGAGTGGGACTTGAACCCAGAATCTTCTGACTCAGAGGCGAGGTGCTACCAACTGAGCCACAGCTAACACTCCAGGACACTTTGGGGTAAAAATTCACTTGGTTGCGCCACCCGTTAGCGCCTTAAGAGGGCGCTAATGGGGCGCAAAGCCGCTAACGCCCGGGCGCAGCGATGTTTGCGCCGCTCGAGAACTTAACTTGAGATTGTGCGGCGGCGCTAAAACTTACCGCTGCGACCACCTGCGCGCGCAGATTGTGACGTCATTCCATGGTGCAACGCCCTTGGGGCGCCCCGTAGCGGAAATTGAGTGGCGCCCCCTGCCTTACCGCCTGGCGCTTCCAACGACCAAAGACTGGAACGCTATCAATCGCTGTGGGGCTGGGGGGGGCGCTATTTAAAGAGGGCCTCTTCCTGTCTTTTATTGTTGGTGGCATTTTTGAACTACGCATTCTGAGAGAGAGAGGGAGAGACTTCTGGAGAGATTCAACGTTGTGTGAAGGAGTTTTGGGTACTGAGCAGCACTTTGCAGGTTCATTTTGATTTGCCATTCCTTGTATCGATTTAGCAGAGACCGTGGGAGCTGCACTCTGAGCTCTTTGCCTGGTGCTCTCCATTGTTCTTTCCAGCACATTTGATGTGCAAGTCTCTCCAGGCCGAGATTCAAGGCAGCAATGAACAGGATGTGGATGGAAAGCAAGATTAACCATCCCCTTTAAGAACTGGCCCGTGCCATTGTGTGTGTGTTCCATTGCTGACTGACATTACATGAGCTTCGCCAGCGCTCCGAGTTAGCGCCTCACTGCTCGGCCTTTGCGCCTTAAGAGAGGTGTGCAGCGCCTGCTTTAGCGCTCCACTCACCTCCCGGGGCGGTAAAAGTGAAGTTTCCCGTCAGTGCCGATAATTAGCGCCAGGCGCTAATATTTGCGTCCGGACGATATTTGCGCCCCAAATGGGGCGCGACCTAATTTCTACCCCTTTATGTGTTCTGGATAGCCATGGCCGCGATTTTGGTGACCTCAGCAAATCTGGCCATGGTGAGGCCATCCCTGGCCTCCCGAGCAACAATGTGCTCGGGTGCTAATACCCTCTGTCCTGTGCAGCATCAGTTGATTGCGGAGGAGTTTGGTCGATGTAGGTGGCAGGTCCGGACCCCGCTGCTGGCTCCATCCCGCTCTGTGAAATGAATTTCCCTTGATGGGGCTTGTTAAGCCCGCCCAGTGCGTTTCCCAGCCAAATAGAGGAAGCGGGTCTGATGATGTAATTTGATGATGCATCATCAGCCGGTTTCCTTAAAGGGACCATTTCCAAATTTACTTTGACATTTGTGCTGTCAGTGTTCTGCAGCATTGAGGTGCTGCAAACATTGCCAATGACTGCACAAAGGCACAGGGCTGCACCCAGGCTCTCCCATGACTCCCTCCATATGCTTATGGAGGGAGTCACGGTACGCAGGGAGGTCCTTTTCCCTTCCCATGGGTGAAAGAGACCGCCTCAGGAGATCAACACATCCTGATTACACTTTGCAGAGGAGATCACATACAGGGATGTGGTCAGGAGGACCAGGCTGCAGTGCCGCAAATGTTTCAATGATCTCAGTAGATCACGAAATGTTAGTACAAAGCCACACTCAACCTCATCCTACTGTGCCTCTCATCACATCCCCATCACTCTGCCTTCCCTACCCTACTCCTGCACATTCTTACTCACACCAACTTACCTTGTACCTCCACCCATCCCTCTCTATCTATATTATCACATCCCCATCTCACTAGCCACCCCTCACACTCATCCTCATCCTAGTCCAATCATATCAACTAACAACACACAAGGGTAGGCACTTGGGTGTTTTAGCCAATGTTCATGTGAAGTTTCTGTTAATGTGGTGTCAAACATTGAAACCTTTATTTTCAACACTTTGCGTTCTTGGACAGATTTGTGTGCACCTTTGGAAGTGGCTTAGTGAGTTGCAGTGAATGGCGAGACATAACGGTACCCCCCTCAATGATGATGAGCGTGAAAGGAATGGCTTGGGCATTGTAGGCTTTATGGTGTTGGTGTGGGGTGGGGCCAACCTGGTGCATCATGTGGCAGCCAGGGTGTACAGCTTCAAGTGAAGTAAATCTGGCCATGGTGAGGCCATCCCTGGCCTCCCGAGCAGCAATGTGCTCGGGTGCTAATACCCTCTGTCCTGTGCAGCATCAGTTGATTGCGGAGGAGGTTGGTGATGTTGTTGGTGCTGCTGGTGTGCCTGTTGCTGCTGGTGTTGGGGCTGATCGTGGTGGGATTCTGAGGACCAAGGTGAGACAGTATGAAGGGCACCCATGCTGATGGAATAGATGGCAGGTGAAGTAAAGATGACAGAAGTGATCTGTCAATGGTGAGAGAGGTAATGAGGTCAGACTGGATGGAGACGTGTGTAAAGACTGGCAGCATGGTGAATCTGTTGTGGAAATGCAGTGAGGAACAGCTTGTGGCTGACGGAAGATATCTCTGTAAGGTGGGAGCTTTTACTGTACATTTGAAGCTGTCAACTCAACAGCTAATTCAATGGCCACTGAACTCCCACCTCAACTTGACAGACGTGGTCCATGACCAGCGTGGACCCCATGGGCGACCTTTCAAATGCAAAAGTTAAGCTGAAAATCATTCAAAGTGGCTCTAAAGAAGACACTAATGGCTTGAATTGGGTCCCCTGCCACTGCCTGTCAGGTCTGCTCAGCGCTGACATACCCGACATTGGGAAAGGTGCATGGCGGCGAGTTGACAGTGGTGTCCTGACCCGCTGTGAAAAAAAAACACTTTCCCACTTGACCCGCCACGGATCGCGCCCGCTAACCTCCCCACAAAATTCTGGCCCATGTGTGCAGGAAGTGCCTCCAGTTGCTTGAACTTGAGCTCAGGTTTTCTGAGTTTGAGGAGCGTCTGGAGTCACTGCAGGGCATACAGGAAGCTGAGAATTTCTTGGAGCGCACGTTCCAGGAGGCGTTAACCTCACAGCTACAGAGATTTAGGAGAATAATAAGTGGGTGGCCATTCAGCAAGGTAGGAACAGACAGGCAGTGCAGGAATCCTCCGGGAGTGTGACACTCTCAAAATGGTTTTCAGTGCTGAATACCAGTGAGGGTGATGACACCTTAGGGAGTGCAGTCTAGAGCACATCCACAGCACTGTGGGACAAATGACTGCACAGGGGGCACAGCAAAGTGTAGAAATGCAGTGGACATAGGGAATTCAATAGTCAGGGGGATAGACAGGCATTTCTGCAACCAGTGACATGAGTCCCGCAAGGTGTGTTGCGTCCCTGGTGCCAGAGTAAAGAATATCACTGAGAGGGTGCAGAACATTTTGAGGGGGCAAGGGGAACAGCCAGAGGCCGTGGTCCATGTGGGAATGAATGACATATGAAGGAAAAGGGTTGCGGTCCTGCAGTCAGAGTTTCAGGAGCTCGGAAGGAAACGAAAGAGAATGCAGAAGAGATTTACTAGAATGCTACCAGGGATGAAGGAATTCAGTTATATGGAGAGACTGGAGAAGCTGAGGTTGTTTTCCTTAGAGCAGAGAAGGTTAAGAGGAGATTTGATAGAGGTGTACAAAATAAAGAATGGTTTTGATACAGTAAATAAGGAGAAACTGTTTCTAGTAGCCAAAAGGGTCAGTAACCAGAGGACACAGATTTAAGATGATTGGCAAAAGAACCAGAGGAGGAAACATTTTTTTAAACAGCGAGTTGTTGTGATCTGAAATGCACTGCCTGTAAGGGTGGTGGAAGCAGATGCAATAGTAACATTCAAAAGCGAATTGGATAAATACTTGAAGGGGAAACATTTACAGGGCTATGGGGAAAGAGCAGGGGAGTGGGACTAATTGGATAGCTCTACCAAAGAGCCGGTACATGCACAATCGGCTGAATCCCTCCTTCCGTGCTGTATCATTCTATGATTCTAAGACAGAATCTCTTTTTGATTTCTGTAATTCTGCATCAGATTGTTACATGGATATTGCCACTTCTCCCACTATAACCTTAAATAGCTGCAAATTAATGCTTCCTACCTATTCTGCACATAATGGATTTTAGGAGTTACGAGGTGGCTAATGACCAAAAATGCAGGTGTACCCAACTGGGAGGCAACCTTACGGGAACCTACTTCATTTATTTCTACTTTGTAGTAACCTCTCACCTTCTAAATTATTAACCTGGAAGTTTATGCTAGCAGAAAACGACTAAGAAGCAGACATACAAATAATGGAGTTCCCATTAGAATCTCCTAAATTATTCAAAACACTCCTTGCACAGCAAAAAGTACATTTAAACAAAATCCATCTCCTCATCATACTAAGCATGATTGAGTACCGAATGTCCTGCAGCCTGTTGGCTATCGAAGCCAGTACTATGGATTTTACTGTGCATTGTGTATTGCAAAATCACTATTTAAGTCAGCTGTATGATCTGTTCCCCCAATTTTTTTCTGGGTGGCAGGGATGGGGTGGCAAGGAAGGAACAATTGGAAACTCTCCTTTACCACATGTTTGTCTTCTATTCAGACAACATTCTCAATTGGCCCTAGCTGTATTTCTTTGATTTTCTTCTCTAATATTGCTGTTATACTTGTTTTTTTTTGTTATGTTGCACAGCTTGTGTTAAAAACATAAGAAAATTTAATGATAAGAAAAGGCCTTTCAGTACATCAAAGTTCATCCCTTTAGCATCTTAATTCTTCCTTTAGAACATACAGCTGTATTTCAAAGGTTCCTAATGTCCTGCTTTTCAGATTTACCAAAAATTTATCACTTTTTAATACTCTGTCCTCTTGTCCTACTTTTCTGACTCAATTTGAAGTAATATTTTGGGTTTACCTTATTGTTATCAATTAATATTTTATTTACCTTGATATAGAATTAATTGCTTTCTTTCAAGACTGTAGAGCTTACATTTTTCTATTGTTTTGTCACTGCTCATTTACTTTACACTTGAGATTTCTTCATCATATGTTAATCTTCCTTCATTATACAATAGTTGCAGATGTGCTTCAGATCTGACGATAAAAAGTTTTTAAAAAAAATCAATAATTATTACTTAAAATATAAATATTATATATACTTACGGGTAAACTCCCTTCAAGCATGGTTCCTAACTAGGAGTGCAGAATTGAAGAATTTACCCTTGTATATAGGATTTCTCTGTAATCTACTGTGAATTATTTCTGGTGAATCGACTAGAGTGACACAGCAGAGGAGCTTAACCTGTTCCCTAAACAATCTAGTACACTGTACTGAGATACTGTGGCCAGAACTTTCCCCTAAGAAAAGGGTGGGTTTGTAGCATGGGGGCAGTTAAATTGTTAAAAATGGGATTCCTGACCTGGTCCCACCTCCAACCCGCCCACTTCCATTTTTAATGGAGGTGGGACGGGGGGGTGGGGGGGGGGGCAGGCGACCAACCCGCTCCCAGGGGGCGGTACGTCAATTTAAATATTATAATGAGGCTGGAAGCCTTTCTTCTCACCTCCATTTTGAATTTAACTGCATGTGAACGAGTTTCACACAATTCGTGAAACCCGGCAGTTAAACTGAGGCGGGGACTGCTGCATCCAGGAGGTAAGTGGCAATGGGCTAGATATTGGGCGCTAACGGGGCGCAAACGACTTTACACCTGGGAGCAGTGCCGCCAACGACTCCCGCTAAGTTGCAATATACCAAAATTCCCTGGACTCTGGAGAGGTCCCAGTGGATTGGAAAACCGCAAATGTAACAACCCTATTTAAGAAAGGAGGGAGACAGAAAGCAGGAAACTATAGACCAGTTAGCCTAACATCTGTCGTTGGGAAAATGCTGGAGTCCTTCATTAAGGAAGCAGTAGCAGGGCATTTGGAAAATCGTAATGCAGTCAAACAGAGTCAGCATGGTTTTATGAAAGGGAAATCAAGTTTATCAAATTTGCTGGAGTTCTTTGAGGAGGTAACGAGCAGGGTGGACAAAGGTGAACCAGTGGATGTGGTGTATTTGGATTTCAGAAGGAATTCGATAAGGTGCCACATAAAAGGTTACTGCATAAGATAAGAGCTCACAGAATTGGGGGTAATATATTAGCATGGATAGAGAATTGGCTAACTAACAGAAAGCAGAGAGTCGGGATAAATGGGTCATTTTCCGGTTGGCAAACGGTAACTAGTGGGGTGCCACAGGGATCGGTGCTGGGGCCTCAACTATTTACAATCAATATTAATGACTTGGATGAAGGGACCGAGTGTATTGTAGCCAAGTTTGCGGATGATACAAATATGGGTGGGAAAGCAAGTTGTGCAGAGGACTCAAAGAACCTGCAAAGGAATATAGACAGGCTAAGTGAGTGGGAAAACATTTGGCAGATGGAGTATAATGTGGGAAAGTGCGAGGTTATACACTTTGGCAGGAAAAATAAAAAAGCAAATTATTATTTAAATGGAGAGAGATTACAAAATGCTGCAGTTCAGAGGGACCCAGGGGTCCTTGTGCATGAAACACAAAAAGTTAGCATGCAGGTACAGCAAGTAATCAAAAAGGCAAATGGAATGTTGGCCTTTATTTCAAAGGGATTGGAGTATAAAAGCAGGGCAGTCCTGCTACAACTGTACAGGGTATTGGTGAGACCACACCTTGAGTACTGCGTACAGTTTTGGTCTCCTTATTTAAGGAAGGATATACTTGCATTGGAGGCAGTTCAGAGCACGATTCACTAGGTTAATTCCAGAGATGAGGAGGTTGACTTATGAGGAGAGGTTGAGCAGGCTGGGCCTATACTCATTGGAATTTAGAAGAATGAGAGGTGATCTTATTGAAACATATAAGATACTGAGGGGGCTCGACAAGATAGATGCTGAGAGGATGTTTCCCCTCGTGGGGAAATCTAGAACGCGGGGATACAGTTTCATAATAAAGGGTTGCCCTTTTAGAACTGAGTTGAGGAGGAATTTCTTCTCTCAGAGGGTTGTAAATCTATGGAATTCTCTGCTCCAGAAAGCTGTGGAGGCTGGGTCATTAAATACATTTAAGGTGGAGGTAGACAGATTTTTGCAAGATAAGGGAGTGAAGGGTTATGGGGAGCGGGCAGGGAAGTGGCTTTGAGCCCTAGATCAGCCATGATCTTATTGAATGGCAGAGCAGGCTCGAGGGGCCAAGTGGCCTGTTCCTACTCCTATTTCTTATGTTCTTATGTAACCGGACGACGTCATCACTGTGCACAGCACCCCGCCTGCAAAATTGGCGCGCGCCCCCGTATCTGCGCCGGACGATGACAGCAACCAATTCAGGGGCGGGAATGGAGCAGCAGGAGGCTCGCGGGGCGATAAGTAAAGGGGAGGTGGTGGGTGGTGGAAAAAAAATCAGCCGACTTACTTGTCGCGGCCCGTTGTGTCTTTTAACGCGGGGTCCATGCTCCTCTTGTGTGCCGGGCTTCTGGCATGGCACCCCGCTCCCTGGTGGTCAAGGTAGGGCCCCGCAGAGATGTGGGCTTGGGCCCTCCCCTTTAATGAGGGGAAGAGCCCTTCCATGCGGCAGTGCTATGTGGCCCAGTGCATAACGTTGCAGAAGGCACCGCCCAATATTCGGGGTTAGCGCTCTAAGAAGGAAGTGGAGTGCTTGAATTAATGCTCCACCTCCCTCTTGGGGCACTAAAACTGAATTTTGCGGTCACTGGCACTGCGCTAAAATTAGCGCCTAGGTGATGTTAGCGCCCCAAAATGGACGATACGGAATTTTTCCCCCTTTATACCTACCTCCTGGATCCAGGGTCCCTAACTAGCCCACCCCCAGCAAGGCCTCTAAATGCCTTCCTGGGCTCCGATCCCCACCATGAGGCCTCCGCCCCCACCCCACCGATGATGCTGAGTCCGGTCACAATCCTCCGGTGGCTGGCCCCGATCCTCTCTCCACCCCTGGCGATGCTTCGGCCGACACCCCGCACCCTGTCGGCCCCCCATCCTCCGGCCCCCCCGATCTCTGGCCGAGCCACCCCCGCGGAAGCTGCAACCCCCCCCGCGATCCCCGATCCCCACCTCCTGATCACCTCCTGTACACCGATCCTCCCCCCCCAATACCCGATCCTCCCCTCCCGCCAATCCCCGACCCCCTCCCCCCGCCGCAACACCCACGATCCCTGAACGAGCCCTCCACGATCCCTCCCCCGGACCGACCCCTCGCTCCCTCGCTGCATCTGCAGGCCTACTCGCCCGCAGCCAGCCAGCCTCTCAATCTGGCTGGCTGCAGGCAGGAAACCGAGGCCTTACATGCAAATCAGGCCCTGCCGTTAAAGTTGGCAGGGCCGGCGGGAAAACCCGGCTGCCTGGGTTTCCCGCCCACTTCGGAGGTCCCCCCGCCCCCAATCTGCCTACCTGGAGAAAATTGCAGCCTGTGACTCTCAGAATCAAGCAAAAATATTGGAACTCAGCCCAAAACTGTGAGGAACAGCAAATGTTAGGAAAGATAACAGTTAAAGGCTCAATTAGGTAAAATCATGCAACTCACTCCTACATAATTCTATGTATTTCTCCATGCAGAACACCTTCTCTTAATTGAGGTTGTAAGATCAGTTCTGAGGATTTATCAGTCTGTAGGAAAGTCAATATCAGCCTTGATGGGGCAGGTAGATGATAGTACTTGGTGCATCTTTCATGTTTGAAAAATCGGCATTCTCTCAACCTCTTTTATGGCTAAGAGTTATAGTTGTTAAAAAATTCAGGGTCACTTGCCTGTCAGATTTAGCAGCATAATTGATGTGATGAGAAAGAAACATCAGCGAGCATTCCATTACTCTCTTCATTCAAAGGCCTTGCAACCTATGCTCTCATTTGAGTTCTCGATGACAGCCTGTGGTAGTGATATAATGAGAGTTAGGTAAAGTTGCTCCTTCTCCTTTCAGCTCTATTTTTTATTATTAATTCATGGCATGTGGGCGTCGCTGGCAAGGCCAGCATTTATTGCCCATCCCTAGTTGCCCTTGAGTAGGTGGTGGTGAGCCGCCTTCTTGAACCGCTGCAGTCCGTGTGGTGAAGGTACTCCCACAGTGCTGTTAGGGAGGGAGTTCCAGGATTTTGACCCAGCGACGATGAAGGAACGCCGATATACTTCCAAGTCAGGATGGTGTGTGACTTGGAGGGGAACTTGGAGGTGGTGGTGTTCCCATGCGCCTGCTGCCTTTGTCCTTCTAGGTGGAAGAGGTCACAGGTTTGGGAGGTGCTGCTGAAGAAGCCTTGGCCAGCTGAATGTCAAGGGGCGGTGGTTAGACTTTTGCTTGTTGGAGATAGTTATTGCCTGGCACTTGTGTGGCACGAATGCTACTTATCAGACCAAGCCTGCATGCAGGCATGCACTGCTTCATTATCTAAGGAATTGTGAATGGAACTGAACACTGTGCAATCATCAGCGAACATCCCCACTTCTGACCTTATGATGGAGGGAAGGTCATTGATGAAGCAGCTGAAGATGGTTGGGCCTCGTACACTGCCCTGAGGAACTCCTGCAGCAATGTCCTGGGGCTGTGATGGTTGACCTCCAACCACCACAACCATCTTCCTTTGTACTAGGTATGACTCCAGCCAGTGGAGAGTTTGCCCCCCCCCCCCCAATTCCCATTGACTTCAGTTTTACTAGGGCTCCTTGATGTCAAGGCCAGTCACTCTCAGCTCACCTCTGGAATTCAGCTCTTTTGTCCATGTTTGGACCAAGGCTGTAATAAGGTCTGAGTGGTCCTGGCGGAACCCAAACTGGGCATCAGTGAGCAGGTTATTGCTGAGTAAGTGCTGCTTGATAGCACTGTCGACGACACCTTCCATCACTTTGCTGATGATTGAGAGTTGACTGATGGGCCGGTAATTGGCCGGATTGGATTTGTCCTGCTATTTGTGGACAGGCCATACCTGGGCAGTTTTCCACATTGTCGGATAGATGCCAGTGTTCTAGCTGTACTGGAACAGCTTGGCTAGAGGCGTGGCTAGTTCTGGAGTACAAGTCATCATATACAATGCAGTAAATGTAGTCTCGGGTTTGTTGTCATATACAAATTAGTAGATACAGAGATGCATAATGTAAAAGACAATCTGACAGTACCGAAGTAACATCTTAATAAACTATTGACGATAGTTAAGACAATTTTACGTAAAGCAAGATGTGCTTGCTTACATATTGGGGCATCTAAATCATGGTCTCCTCCCTTCTGTTTGAGAAGCTTACCAAACAAGGTAGTACATCCACAGGGCTTGATTCACTTTCCCTGTCAATGTACTGTATTATAATTACATGTTGCTATGCATATTCTTGATGAAGTTGCAATTCAAAATTTCAGTATGCCTGAATGATCAAATCAATGCATTAAATAAATACTGCACAAAAATAACAGTTATATTGCTAACAAAAAATCTTTGCAAGTTATACCCAGATTTTATCCTTTTTTTCCTTTTTATTTCTTCTCTTTATGACATTGTCACACAGAGGGGATTAATGGCCCTCTCTGGTTGTCAGTCACAGCTTGTTGTTGCATAGTCGCAACATCATGTGAAAATTGTAGCTCAAAGAATATCAGTTTGAGGGATGTTATAATAACAAGTTCACTCTCGGACAGAGATTTATGAACTTCATGAACTTGACATTATCAGTGGGCCAACAGACCTGCACCAGAACATCCATGTGAGTGATGCATACTTCAGAGTGCTCTTGAATGTATACTTTGTTATTGTAGCATGCCTTACAAGCTTATTTGTAAATTAGCTCTTCTGTGAAACATAGTCAAGGGACTTTTTAAACATTATCATTAACAAATGTAAGCACTCCGCTTCCTGCAGCTACTCCCTGTGGAAAATCAATAGTGCGTAGAATGTTATAATCTTTATTTTAGGGCAATTCCAGCATCTTGCTTGTGTTCTAGGCAAAGTGCCTTCAAGGTCCTGAAACAGATGTTACTGCCGCCAGCCTTTGCTTTTACTTAAACTTACCTTGTACTTATTTTAGTATACAGTATATGAATCTTGTTTGCTCAAACATGTGGAAAGATGCCTTGGAAAGTGCCTCTCTTTTTATACTGTATCACATGTTTACCCAAAAACCGAGTGGTTTTTAATCATTTCAGCCTGTGACACTAATGTCGTGAATTATGGATGGAAATAAAAATCACATTTTTGCTGGAACGACAAAAACAGGGCGAGATCACAAACCAGTTTCAACAGTGACCAGGTTTACCCCACATGGTCCATGATCCAACGAATGTTTGTCACTGTAAGTTCCTTTAATTATATGTTTTGTATCAGCACTTGTCAGAACGAAGCCTGCCTCAGTAGTACATCTCATGCTGGAGCTGATTCAAACATATGTAGATATTTGCCAGTATAAAGTGGCAGCCTCTTAACCCTAGATGCACATTGAATCAAAAGGCATGGAATGAGGAAAAGCTATTTGTCCCAGCAATTCCATTTTTTCCAGGGACTGTTATGCCTAACTTACTCGATCGTGGACTTCACTCCACCCATTTCATCCCCGAAGAGAAAGTTCTTAAAAATATTGCTCCTGTTTCCTGAAAGGTAATCAAGTATATTTCTAGAATATTCATCCCCTATTCAACACAGGCCTGCTATATGCTGCAGCAACATCTACCCACTGCCACTCGGCCCTAGCTGCAGAGGACCATCATGACTCGTGAAGTATTTAATCATCTCACTGTATTCCTATCATTTTCAGTCACATATTAATTTGCGTCGATTTTGAAGAAGTTAAATGACACAGTCTCAACTGTTTTTTATGGCAGTCTGTTCCATATCTCCACTACACAATGTTTAACATATGCACAAGTGTACATGTGCCCAGATAAAAAAAGAACTTTAAATGGATTTGTCCACGGGTATAAATAGACTAAATCTAACTCAGAGGATTCATTTTATAAGTAATCCTAACATGCAGATATACATGAACTATTCCAATCTTATTTAATCACATGAATAGCTCAGGATTTATAGTTCATTTGCTATTCATTCACATCAATATTATGAGGTTTACACCCTTTTTTCAGTACTTTATTTTGAATCTGATTTTCATTTCTGTTGGTCACTATCTTTTTGTTGTTACCCTAGCCCTGATTTTAACTCAGGGGGAAGGGATCAAGATGGACATCCAGGCAATTTTAACTCCCGGGCCTCATTATCATCCTCCAAGATGATTCAAACCCAGGGTGGGAATGACAAAGCAGTCGGCAGGCGGGCGGGCGAGAGGTTTTGTGCCTTCTGCCCTTTTCTTGGTAGAATCATATCACATGGCCTGCTGAGCTTTGTACAGTGATTGTCAATTGGCAATTTTGTTCCTCATCAGGTCACACTTACTTCATCCATGACTCAATGACATCATTTGTATTGTGAGTATACCATACACTTTGCCACCTAAAGGTTGTACTGCTCAAATGTCACTGTATCACTTGAACATGATGACATCATGGTCCACCAATTACATAAAACATTGACTTTTGGCTCTTGTGGAACATCTACCTGACGAAATTCAGTGTCATAATCTGAGGACTAATTCTATTTCATAAATAGAAAGTTCCATTATGAAGTTAGAGTAAGCGCTATTTAGATACAACAAATAAAGATTTTTGAGGTGGAAAATAAATTGAATAAATAAATCATCACTGTAGAATTTTTAAGATAAAGCATGTTTTCACATAATTAAGATTTGATTGCATAATCAAAAACCCCTGAAACTGTTGATACTTAATGACATCAACAATTTTTTTATTCATTCATGGGATGTGGGCATCGCTGGCAAGGCCAGCATTTATTGCCCATCTCTAGTTGCCCTTGAGTAGGTGGTGGTGAGCCGCTGCCTTGAACTGTTGCAGTCCGTGTGGTGAAGGTACTCCCACAGTGCTATTAGGGAGGGAGTTCCAGGATTTTGACCCAGCGACGATGAAGGAACGGTGATGTAATTCCAAGTCAGGATGGTGTGTGACTTGGAGTGGAACTTGGAGGTGGTGGTGTTCCCATGCACCTGCTGCTCTTGTCCTTCTAGGTGGAAGAGGTTGCGGGTTTGGGAGGTGCTGCTAAAGAATCCTTGGCCAGTTGCTGCAGTGCATCTTGTAGATGGTACACACTGCAGCCATGGTACGCCGGTGGTGGAGGGAGTGAATGTTTAAGGTGGTGGATGGGGTGCCAATCAAGCGGGCTGCTTTGTACTGGATGGTGTTGAGCTCCTTGAGTGTTGTTGGAGCTGCACTCATCCAGGCAAGTGGAGAGTATTCCATCACACTCCTGACTTGTGCCTTGTAGATGGTGGAAAGGCTTTGGGGAGTCAGGAGGTGAGACACTCGCCACAGAATACCCAGCCTCTGACTTGCTCTTGTTGCCACAGTATTTATGTGGCTGGTCCAGTTAAGTTTTTTGTCAATGGTGACTCCCAGGATGTTGATGGTGGGGGATTCAGCGATGGTAATGCTGTTGAATGTCAAGGGGAGGTGGTTAGATGTTCGCTTGTTGGGGTTAGTCATTGCCTGGCACTTGTGTGGCCAAGCCTAAATGTCACGAGGTCTTGCTGCATGCGGGCATGGACTGCTTCATTATGAGTTTTCCCCCCAATTCCCACTGACTTCAGTTTTACTAGGGCTCCTTCATGCCACACTCGGTCAAATGCTGCCTTGATGTCAAGGGCAGTCACTCTCACCTCACCTCCGGAATTCAGTTCTTTTGTCCATGTTTGGACCAAGGCTGTAATGAGGTCTGGAGCCGAGTGGTCCTGGTGGAACCCAAACAGGGTATCTGTGAGCAGGTTATTGGTGAGTAAGTGCTGCTTGATAGCACTGTCGACGACACCTTCCATCACTTTGCTGATGATTGAGAGTAGACTGATGGGGCGGTAGTTGGCCGGATTGGATTTGTCCAGCTTTTTGTGGACAGGCCATACCTGGGCAGTTTTCCACATTTTTGGATAGATGCCAGTGTTGTAGCTGTACTGGAACAGCTTGGCTAGAGGCATGGCTAGTTCTGGAGCACAAGTCTTCAGCACGACAGCCGGGATGTTGTCAGGGCCCATAGCTTTTTCTGTATCCAGTGCGCTCAGCTGTTCCTTGATATCATATGGAGTGAATTGAATTGGCTGAAGACTGGCTTCTGTGGAGGTGGGGGCCTCAGCAGGAGGCCAATATGGATCATCCACTTGGCACTTCTGGCTGAAGATGGTTGCAAACGCTTCAGCCTTGTCTTTTGCACTCATGTGCTGGGCTCCACCATCATTGAGGATGGTGATATTCATGGAGCCTTCTCCTCCCGTTAGTTGTTTAATGGTCCACCACCATTCACGACTGGATGTGGCAGGTCTGCAGAGCTTTGATCTGATCCGTTGATTGTGGGATCCCTTAGCTCTGCCTGTAGCATGCTACTTCCACTTTTTAGCATGCATGTAGTCCTTTGTTGCAGCTTCCCCAGGTTGGCACTGTATTTTTAGGTATGCCTGGTGCTGCTCCTGGCATGCTCTTCTACACTCCATATTGAACCAGGGTTGTTCCCCTGGCTTGATGGTAATGGTAGAGTGAGGGATATACCGGGCCATGAGGTTTCAGATTGTGG